>CM045886.1:3197500-3342500 GCA_025169545.1 Anguilla japonica
CTGAAATAGAAACTATGTGCGCATCATGAATCAAACTGTTACAACTACTGATGTATTAACCTGTTACTTTTCAACTCCTATGAAAACAGTTTTTGTTTGAGTTCATT
Organism: Anguilla japonica; assembly: GCA_025169545.1. Classification (NCBI taxonomy): domain Eukaryota; kingdom Metazoa; phylum Chordata; class Actinopteri; order Anguilliformes; family Anguillidae; genus Anguilla; species Anguilla japonica. The sequence continues at coordinate 3,197,608 of CM045886.1, forward strand.
TGAACTTGTATAATTTTTTTGAAATTTTAATAAAAGTATTTCCATTAATTTCAATGTTTATGCATCTCTATTTCTTTTTGAGTTTGTGTGTGTGTCTGTGTGTGAGAGAGAGAGAGAGAGAGAATGTGTGTGTGTGGGCATGTATTACTATCTTTGTGAGAACCAAATGTCCCCACAAGGATAGAAAGTTGAGGAAAATTATGCAAGGTGGGGACCTTTTGCTGGTCCCCACAAGTTCAAGAGGCTGTTTTAGGGTTAGGACTTAGGGTTAGGATTAGGGTTACAAATAGGTTAAGGTTAAGCATGTAGTGGTTGGGGTTAGGGTTAGACTAAATGGTAAATGGACTGCATTTATATAGCACTTTTATCCAAAGCGCATTACAATTGATGCCTCTCATCACCCATTCACACACACACACACTGCACACACCAACGTTGAAAAGCTGCCATGCAAGGAACCAATCAGCTCGTTGGGAGCAATTAGGGGTTAGGTGTCTTCCTCAGGGACACTTTGACACGCCCAGGGCGGGGGACCGAACCGGCAACCCTCCGACTGCCAGACAACCGCTCTTACCTCCTGAGCTAGAGGTTACGAAATGAATGTAAGTCAATGGGAAGTCCTCACAAGTATAGCAATACGAATGTATGTGTGTGTGTGTGTCTGTGCATGCATGTGGTTGTGTGCATGTTCATAGAAATTAACAAAATTTAATTCAATTAAATAACAAACCGGATTCAAACAACATGAAAATGCATGTCCCATATCGCATGCTTGTTTCAGAGATTGCTTGTTTAAAAAGGAACAATTGTGATTTGGGAAGGTTTAAATGGCGCCTTTTGTTAATTGAACCAATGTTGCTGTTTTTTTTACTGCAAGATAATCTGGTGCTAGGCACAAATATACTCATTAAAACTTTTTTTTTTTTTTGGGGGGGGGGGGGGGGGGGGTGAGTCTTAGGCATTACGAGGCTATGCATCATGACTCCTAGGCCTACTGGACGTGTATATTTACATTCCTATTTACAGTAAGATCCTTCAGGACCGTAACCTCGACAAATATCAAATTCGGCATTTTACTTCACTTAGCTAGTACACCAAGTAAATTACACCCTGTAGCCCACGCAGTGTTCGTGGCATTTAAACCAGTACGTATTTTTCAATCTTAACACAAAGCTGCTCGTTGGTAGCCTATATATACACAACACGTTTTTTATTACCCCGAGGCTACACGAACTACTTAACTTTTTGTGAAAAAAAAAAACTTGACTGAATTAGGCTGTACAGGCTTGCCTCTTCTTCCAAAGACGAGCAGTCTGTGCACCCACGGGCGGTGTGCCATGACGTTTCTTCAAAGGAAGTGTTTTCTGTGGTTAGGGAGGGGCCTTCTATCTGACTTCGCAAAGAAAGTGCAGCGGCAATATGTGTTAAGTCCTGATTGTTATAGTTATAAAGAAATCACACACCGCGGTTGGCATTGTTTACTTTATATTTTTAAAATAAGGCGATGTTGTAAATTTGCGGCGAATAACCAAAGGAGCTGGACGATTTATACTTAAGTTTGCTAAGCGGAACAAGAAACCAGCTTAGTCGGTAAGTAGCTAGCCTACACAGGAAAAGTAGCAGCGAGCTAGCAAGATGTTGACTTCTGGAACGATGTTTTTAAAAATCTTACGGTTAAAATGTAAGCACTAATTTAAAACGCATACAACACATTACATTGTTTTTTACGGTGTATTATCTTCAAACGTTTTGAAAGTTTTCGATGTCGTCAGTAGGCTATTAGCTTGCATGGCATGATGTCTGTTTCGCTTTTAATTCGTCTTGGGAATAGGGGGATACCGCTGTCCTGTCATGTAGCATGTAGCATTTAGTCACAAAACGATGCATTAGGCTACTTATACCAATCGTCATTTAAAGTTTGATCACTTTAATGTTCCAGGTGTTCTGTCCGGAACTTTAACGCTTGTCAAGTTTGCTAGTGCAATGACAGTGAAGGAAATGAGTCATCTTAATTACACAGTGGTTAGTAATGATTGTCGTGTTCTTTTTTATGTTTTCAAACTAAGATCATGTTTTGGGCATCAATAAATTGCCAACATGGACTAACACGTTTTAGGTTTCAAGTCTTGTTTATCATGGAACAAAATAATTATTTTTTTCTATAGTTAACATGTACCAGTGGCAGTCATCATTTTGATAAAATTGTATTGTGTATTATAAAGAACATGGCTAGTGGCTTCTACTGTAAGTCTCACCATAATGATACAACTATGCCTTTTACTAATGTGGCACAGCATTGCTGTTACAGTATTATTTGTGTAAACATACACCCCCCCCTCCCTACACACACACACACACACACACACTCACTCTGTCTCTCTCTCTTTCTGCGTGACAGGTCCCATGAGCACGAGAAGTGTAAACGGCTGTACGTGTTTCGAGGAAGACTAACAGCTGTTCGCATCAAGGCGAATCCTGTCCTGAGCACCAGGGATAGGGGTATAGGGGAAAGGGTTCTTCGCCTAAAGCAGGGTTAAACCCCACAAACGCGCGCACACACACTCACACACACACACACACACACACACTCAGCACAGCGCCCTCCGCCACCATGTCCCTGGCACTGAAGCAGGTCTTCAACAAGGACCGGACGTTTCGGCCCAAGCGGAAGTTCGAGCCGGGAACGCAGCGCTTCGAGCTGCACAAGAAGGCGCAGGCGTCGCTCAACGCCGGGCTGGACCTGAAGCAGGCGGTGCAGCTGCCACACGGCGAGGGGCTCCACGACTGGGTGGCCGTGCACGTGGTGGACTTCTTCAACCGCATCAACCTGATCTACGGCACCATCAGCGACTCCTGCACCGAGCAGAGCTGCCCCGTCATGTCCGGCGGGCCCAAGTACGAGTACCGCTGGCAGGACGACGGCAAGTACAAGAAGCCCACCGCCCTGCCCGCGCCCAAGTACATGAGCCTGCTGATGGACTGGATCGAGGTGCAGATCAACAACGAGGACATCTTCCCCACCAACGTCGGTAATGATGGCGACCGTTTATGTCGATGCAGCGCCTTTCCTTTTTGTCTGTGCTTTGTGAACATGCAGCAACACACAGGTAACGCAAAGTGAAACAGGAATAGGATTTGACACCGAGCACTCCCTCCCCCCCTCCATTATTATAGACAAGTTGGTGAGGAAAAACAATAAAATGATTTGTAAAATGCATTATGAAAAGAAAAAATTCAAGGAAAGGCCTGGAAGAGAGAGAGAGAATGTGTAATGAAAGGCAAGGGGGTCTCAAACTCCAGTCCTGCAGGGCTGCACTGTCTGCTCTGGGTTTCTTTGTGTGATAACGCACCTCGGTGCTTAATTTAAGTCGTTGATTTGCTAAAGAGTCCTCGCGCCTTGTTTGCGAGGATTAAATTGGCTGCCGTTTGAGTGGAAGCCACAATAACCTGTGGAGCGCGTGGCGCCCGGAGGACTTGCAGATGCTGCTAGTCCGCTAGGACCGGAGTATTACATCCGTGACGTAAAAAAGGATCACTGACTGTACAGCGACCTAACTGTGTTAGCGGATCACCCGGTCAGATAATGACGGCGTGTGGAAGTGCGCGCAGTTTCCTCCCGAGCCGATTAACGGACGGTTCTAGAGCGAGGCTGTGTTTACCTTAGCGCGGGCCCCAGTTACGCCTCGGCGGTTTTTTGCAGCGTTTACATTGCTTCCCAGGAGGCGCTTGTCGTGTGACGTGAGCTGGCTGTGTGTGTTTCACAATCTGTGAGCTGATATTCTCCGTTCCCAGGCCAGGTCGAAGGCACGGAGGTGTTTTATTTTTATTCCCGTGAGGCAGTTAGGGGCGGGTATCCTCCTTTGACCTGGCCATTAATTTTAGTCCCCTGTAGGGGAGGTGTCTGTATATGCATACTAAAAACTTTTCCCCTGTCAGGTCTCAGGAGGATATAGCTGACTCTGCAGTGATTAAATTGCTTATAATTTAGGGTAGTTCCTGAAGACCAGTAATAAATTCCCCTTGCACAGAATGCACTCAGAAGGAATGACTTGCCGAAACGTGAAACCATATGCAGATGGGTGCAAACTTCCACCGTTGAAAGGCAAGCTTACTCAAATCCAAGTAAACACGTGAAGTGCATAGGCAAAGAACCAGAGAAATTCAGCTGCTCATTAACTGGGGCGGGGGCGGGGGCGGGGGCGGGGGGTGTCATCATTGAACTCGATGGCTGTTTTTTCACTTTCATTTCCTGAATGGAATTGCAGTTGCTGACCACAGCTATAATAAGTCAATGCGCTGCAGGGGTTATGAACGTATAGGGCCGTCCTAAGCGGGCGCGAACACACAAGCGCGTACGTGGCTCACACCCAGGTCACCGGAAGAGATGAAATCTGATTGGATGAACACGGAGTCCACGGAGTACAGGCTCCTTATGGAAAACCCGGCAACAGGAGCCAGAAATCCCCTGTCGTTCATTGGCCTGTCTGTGGCCCCGCCCCCTCTCTCACTCCGGTATTTGACTGGCACCAGAAGCAGGCGGGCTGTGGCTTTGAAACTGGGTCATATACAGCCTGTATAGTGCGGTGTAAATAAATATAGCTTTTGTCCTCATTTAGCTAACCTCTGGAGCCGAGCCTAGCAGTCAGATGAGTTTCACTGTAAATGCGTCAGAGTCCTTTAGTGAATGGTTTACTTGAGCAGTAAAGGTAACTATAGGCATGTAGAAATAAAACAGAATTATTAATACGAGCATTACCACTGAAGCTTTACATGGGAAAGGGTTCTTCATGCTATCGCTGCGGGTTTTTTTTTTTCTGATGTCATAGGCTAGAAGTGACATCATTGAGGGGGCGTTGGCTGAGGGTGGTTTCTGTGGCTGAAGTTAAAATGGGAGCAGGGTCCACTTTAGCCCCGCCCACCTGTGACATCCCCCAGCCACCTTCATCACCACTGATGGAGATGATGGCTAAATTTGTCAGTACTGTCAGCAGTAGCCTGGGGAATACAGACATTCAGCGATCCCTTGGTTAATTATGCATGTGGCCGGCTGACTGCTTCACACAGGGGGTTTGCTGATGTGTGACATGGCTCTCTTTAAGGTGTGAGGTCACACATCCGTGATTAGAATGTTCTTAACTGAACGTTCTAACGCTGATGTCACAGTCACTTCTGGTGACTGATAGCAGTGGGGTTCTAGAACACTGACTTAGAACTTTGAAAAAAAACTTTTCAAATAAAAAAAAAAAAAAAACCTCTTCAAAAGGTTAAGTAGTGAGCAGTCGCAGGTAAAGAGGGAATTTGCCACGCTCTGTTCAGTCTCTTAAATGTTACTTTTGCTTGATTGTGGTGGTAATGTAACAAACTACAGCTTGATTGTTATTTATGTGAGCTATAAATCCTACATTTTTAAAATCATTGTGCTCTGCAAGGACCAGTCTGCCCATTTGATGTTGTACTTCAGTTCCCGTGAAGCATCCCACCAAAATCCCCTAGATGTCATAGGCAGTGCCTTTGCAGTGAACTGTGGGAGCTTGAGGCAGGGGTAATGTGGGTGTGTCGGGTACCCTGTCTGTCAAGGTAAGGTGTGAAGGATGGGATCATTGTATTGCCGTGCCAGAGTGCCCACACAGGTATCAATGATTCATGTTTGAATTGGCTGAGTGAACGTTGACGTATGTTTACTTTTTGTATTTTACTGGACGGACTTGTTTCCACCTTTGTGTGGTTGGTCTTAATGTGGGGAATACCCAAGGTTTTGAGCTTGGTGGTCCAACCCATAATTTTCCATTCGCTACACCTTTTCAGATTTTTATTACCATTTGTTTCATGGGCCAGTCCAGCACCTTGCTGGGCCAGAATTACCCCCCCCCCAGGGCCTGGTTTGGGCATGCACCCCCTGTCCTGTGTCTCAGGAGCACCATATCATCAAGCAGGGCATTGCATATCCACATTTGCTCCGAGTATCGGCTGCATTTTTGAGTGAATATTCCCATTAAGATGTCTGTGTTTTTTCCTTCGGCACACACTGCACTTGCTGTTCTGTGCCTTCACATTCATGACGTTGTTTGATTTGATTTGATTTTTTGAAGGTACCCCTTTCCCCAAGACCTTCATGCAGGTGGCCAAAAAGATCCTGTCGCGCCTCTTCCGCGTTTTCGTGCACGTCTACATCCACCACTTCGACCGCGTGTCCCAGATGGGGGCGGAGGCGCACGTCAACACCTGCTACAAGCACTTCTACTACTTCGTCACGGAGTTCAACCTCACGGACCACAAAGAGCTGGAGCCTCTGGTGAGCGAGCGAGCGGGGGGGGGGGGGGGGGGGGGGGGGGGGGGGGGGGTGGATGGGTGTGTGTGAGTGAGTGAGTGAGCGACTGTGTGCGTGTGTGTGTGAGTGAGTGAGTGAGCGAGTGAGCGACTGTGTGTGCGTGTGTGTGTGAGTGAGTGAGTGAGTGAGTGAGCAACTGTGTGTGTGTGTGTGTGTGAGTGACTGAGTGACTGAGTGAGTGAGTGAGTGAGCAAGAGAGCGGGGGGGGGGTTGATGGGTGTGTGTGTGTGTGTGTGAGTGAGTGAGTGAGCGACTGTGTGTGTGTGAGTGTGTGTGTGTATCTGTGTGAGTGAGTGTGTGCGTGTGTGTGAGTGAGCGAGTGAGCAACTGTGTGTGTGTGTGTGTGTGTGTGTGTGAGTGAGTGAGCGAGGTATGGAAGGATAGACGGACAGAGAGAGCGATGGAGAGAGGAAAAGGGATTACATTTCTGTAAGTTTGTCTGTTTCCCACTGATGCTGGCTTCATAATTAAAAACACTGTGTTTTTAAAAGCATTATGGGTAATATTGAATGCTATTCGCAGGGCATCCAGCATCTGGTACCCCTGGCCTCTCCGTCACAGCAGGGCACGTTCCTGTGACAGTAAAGCTGTATTTACTGGCTCTCTGCTCCTGCAGTGAATGCACAGCCATGAGACAGCTGCAGAGGGTTATTTACACACTAATACAGGTTCATAAGCCCTGCTCTGGGTGGGGACAGGTATGTTTATGTCAGAGAGCAGTGTAGGGTGTGTGTGGTGATGTGTGTTTATGTCAGAGAGCAGTGTAGGGTGTGTGTGGTGATGGGTGTGCGTTTAAGTCAGAGAGCAGTGTAGGGTGAGTGTGGTGTGGTGATGTGTGTTTATGTCAGAGGGCAGTGTAGGGTGCGTGTGGTGATGTGTGTTTATGTCCTAAAGCAGTGTATGGTGTGTGTGTTGAAGTCAGAGATTACTCGTCTTAGCCCAGCTGAAACACAGGCTGACCACTTCTCATTTTCACCTTAAAATCGGCAGCCAGTTCAGATCCAGGTGAGGTGAGTTAGGCGTGTACTCCACTGTCAGCGGGTTAAGTGATGAGTCACAGTGACAGCCGGGACGTCCTGTGGCTCCCTGGGCCCGGGTTCGACTCGGGGGGGCCCCTCTTGGTAAAGGTGCCCTGTGTCAGCATGTCGGTGGGGGAAGGGCAGAATTCACTGGGATGTCATCATGGTGATGTTGCTCCCCACTGCGAAGCAGCGGGCTCACGGTGAAATTTCTGTGCCCGTGTCTCTCCTGCAGAAAGAGATGACATCACGGATGTGCCACTGAGAAAAAGGACCCGCCCCCCATTCCCAAACTTCACATTCCCCCCCCCCCTCTCCAGGAACACAGCCGGACCACACGGGAGAGAAGACTGAAACAGGAAACGCAATCAGAAAGAATCTATTTTTGTAAACGTGTACTGTAATGATCTTTTTAGCAGGAGAGCTTTTTAAGCAGTCTATTTTCTACTGTTTTTTTTTTTTTGGAGAAGCGGAGAAGTTCTATTAGTGTCCAGCATACACCAATCATTCTTTTCTTTTTTGGTTAAATGTTTTTTTTTTTTTTTTTTGATATTTTGTTGTGCCTTTCTGTTCAGTGTGAAACATTATGGCTTTTACATATTACATATTTATGTATTTTTAAAAAGAACGTTTTTTTTTTATTTTTTAAAAAGCACCCTTGAGATTCACGCGGCCTGCTACAACCGATTTACCAAATCCTTTGCTGTCGGTCGTGTGGCGCAGACCAACGAGTAGCTTTGGTAGTGTTGGTCGTGATGCCTTCAGAAACCTGACTCAGGAACTGGTCAGGAACTGATTGGATAACTATGGACCGCCAAAGATGGCCTTGGGGGGCTGCAGTGTGTGCAGGGCCTGACGGGGGTGGCTTAATACCCTTCCCCAGCATAGGATAATGGAGGTTTGGGCAGGCCTCGCTTCGTTGCCCTGCCGTAATCGGTACTGACCCTTTTCCCCGGTTCCCTTGCTCCCGTGTGCCATTCCTCTCTCTCCCGCCTCAAGTCCTTCGATATATTTTTGCTTTTCTTTTTTTTTTTTTTCTCTTTTAAAAATATATATTTGTTTGTTTTATTATTTTGAAAATTCCTAATTCCTGCCGCTTTGATTTTCTCTCCCATTCCGTTTGTCCTTGTTGTCCTTTTTATTGAATGCACATTTTATAAGTTAATAAAGTTGATTTTCTTTTGCCTCTGTGTGCTGCGGGGGTGCATAACGAGCTCTGATTTGTCCTGGGGTTTCATTCTAACCTAATGCTCTTAATTACTGAATTAGTCGTTAGATCGGATAACTTGAGCTGTAGCAGAAGAGTACAGGAGCCCCCTCTCAGGAAACATTTTACAGTGGTCCAGTTGTAGAAGTGAACCAGCATTGGTGCATACAGATGTTTAGAGGATTGAGCCCGATTAATCGTTTGAAACAAAAACCATAAGCGTGTTGCACACCAGACCTCCAGGAATGGGAGATGCCTTTGCTTGCCGGAGTTCACAAGAACATATTTAACAAAACTGCATATACATTGACAATCCACTAGATGGTGCAATGAGCACAGCTGTCTGCACTTAACTCCTTGAGGAGCAGGGGTTTTAAAAAATGTTCTAGAACTCCATTGCTTTGGTTTACCAGCAGTGATTGTTACATCAGCACTGGAATGTTCAGTTAAGAACATTCTAATGGCTTATTTTTGACCTCACGCCTTAAACGGTTAAGAAGGCTCCGGGGTTGGGGAATAATTCGCCTGAAGTGGGACGCTGCTGTAATGTACACCAATGCAGGAGAGGGAATTTATGCACAATAATGCATTCCTTTCAGTGTGCCGGGCAAGGCGGAGAGGGCCAGAGAGCATCTTGTGACTGCGGCATTCTGGGTTAATGATTCGAATTGCGCCTGGTTATGAAACAAATTGGCTGACTGGCTGAACTGAATGAGGATTTGTACAGTACGGGAGAGCACAATGCTGCCGTTGTCAAAGCGGTGATGCAACGCATAGTCGCCGGGCTTTCGGTGTGAAATCTGGATATTGTCCTGGATTCCAGGACTGTGAAGTCTGTCCTGCAGGTTGCGTCTGTGCTCCCAGGAGGGGTAGCAGCGTGCCCCCCTTAAAGCCCTCTGTATGTGGGCCAGTGACTCCCCAAAATAATTTGGACTAAGGAATGCATGAGAAGTCATTTATAATACAGCAATCAGTGTAAAATAATGGAGTGTCTTGTGTTAACTTGAACGCTTTAAAATTGCATTACTTTCTATAATCACCGATGTTTTGCTCGCCCAAATGAGCACACGTGTTCTTTCACATTTATGTTCAGCTATGGAGTAGAATTATGACCTGCGACTTGTCCGACCTACGATGATAGCTTTTCCAGCACCGATCTGCAGTGTCGGAATGTGCCGTTGGAGTCGGCGGCAGTTACTGTCATTCCTTTTGATGTGTAGCAGCAGCTGATGTCATTCAAACGGAATGTGACTCAAACGCTCAGTGATTCAGTTTATCAGTCGAATGTGCAAAACCTGCTGTCCGGTCATCGCGCTGTTTAATTGCAGCTGCTATTGAGGACTCTTCTTCTGTAATCTTATTACAGACAGTGTTTAGCTGTGGCACTAATATACATGTGTGTGTTTTTTTTTTGTTGTTTTTTCAGAACTTGTCTTGCAAATGTAAGGCACTCTTTTGGCATTAGTGAAGAATGATTAACTGAATTAAAATATTTTACATTTTATTCTGTTCTCTGACAGTGGTCGTATGGAATAGGTTTGTGACTCACTAAATTATAACTGATGCGGTCACATAGATCTGTTTGTATGCATTGTTGTATGATATTTTCCCTGAGAAGTTGTGTCCTGTAGGTACTAATGTCAGCATATTAAACAATGCTGATGTTAACCTAATGTTCAATGTAAGTGAAGCGAAATTGTTGAGGAAACTAAGTACATGAGGTTTTCCAATGAATTTTTCATAAGAATTCTTATGAAAATAAATTTGAAAAACACCTGAAGAATTGTGAGGAAAATTCATTTAACTTTTACTGTAGATTTGGCATCACACTTTTGAGACAGAGTCACAGAAGTGCCCCCTGCTGGTTGCAGAAATCAACACCATGTGGTTTATTCCTGGCATTTGAGTTGTGTAGTTTTTGTGAGTTCCTGTTCCTGGGAAGGCTTCTAGTGCGGCTCTTGGTTTTCATTTCTGCAGAAAAATTCCAAACCCATCACTGCATTTTATGTAGAAATGTAACCTCCTCAACAAGGACTCAGCACATTTTTTTTATTTGCGTATAAGGCTCAGAAACTCCCTGTCTACCTCACAACGCTTCTCAGCTGGATAATTACTGGTCGTTAGACTGTGTCTCAAAACTTGCTTATTCTTGGAATTTTGCACGTCTCCCAGACCTACTGAGAACAGCTTTCAGTTTTTAATGGGCCATATTCTTGGAAGGACTGGCAGAATAACCTGAAACTGGAGCTTATAACTCCAGTGGGTAATTCCAAGACTGTATTTACAAGCAGTGTTGGGAAAACTTCTCCAAAAGTGTAGCTGTACTTCACACTGAAAGTACTTGAACTTCCGCCAAGCTATCCAGAAGAAAAATGTAGATTACAAAACTGCAATTTCTCCAAAATGAACGTAGGTCAAATTACTTTGTAAAGAACTTTATCTCTCAAAAAAAGAGAGCGATAAATATTATGTTCCCCAGACCTTACATGCGTGAGAGCAATGCCTTCTTTTTGCACATGGGGAGAACCACTATGCATACTCAATAGTAGGCACTGATTTGTACACAATACTGGACACCAAGCCAGTTCTAATGCCTAGTCTTCTGACTTAAGCATACTCTCAGCCACAGTTTAAGGTCAACTCCCGTTTGATCTGAAAACTTGGCGGGTGACCAAAAGGGCAATTCATGTTTATTTTAATTAATTTGGGCTACGCATACAACGTGTATACTCTGTTAGTACTAGGCAAATACGCTGATTTCGGACTGATCACACGACCAGTCAGGCGTCGGAGAGCTCATTCCAGACCAAGCGCGCGGAAGCGATCCATGAAATGTGCGATATTTGTGAGAGGAAGGAGAGAATGCTGTGAGAAGCTGTTAGCACGTGCGAATAACGCATTTGGCGGCCCTCGTGGGGCGAGGCTTACAATCGAGGGCAACAAGAACTATTTCACACGCATCTCCACACTACGAACAAAAAAAAAAGTCACGACAGGTCAGCCGAAGCTGTTAAGGGTAATGCAAAAGTTTCGTATATCGTACTCCACACTGGCACGAGCTGGGGAGGATCAACGGACAGCCAAGAGCAGTCTGTGTTCCCCATTAATGAGCCTTAATACTGAATTTGGTGTGAATTTACTGACGTGAAAAGTTAGGTCGTCGTTTGGTGTCATGTTTGGGATGGCTAAGGCCCTTGTACAGTGAAAAGGATTCAACCACACCAAATTAGGCAATGCTCTTAAGGTGTTTGAAAAGTTGTTTGCTCTTAGACAAAATATAGCTGAACACTACCTCCATGTAGAATCTGAAGTAGGCCTGCCTACAGTCTATCACGCAAATGTAGCAACAACAAAAGTGTATTTACATCAAGAAAATAAATGAAATCATATTATAGGTCTAATCAGGTGTAATTTCTTTCACAAAAATAATGAGACCTATCATAAAAGTAGACTATATGATCAATTGCTTAAATCTGCTTCATCCAGTTTAACACGGACAAACGAGATAGGGATATCGGCTAATGGTAACAAGCTGTTCAACTTTTAAAGAAAAAATATTTTGATTTATTTTCTGAAATTACATTAACGCTTACATGATGGTTTTGTTTATTAAAACTATTTGGTGCCTGCTCTAGTTCATAAGACTGTTACTGGTTTTTAACACCAGTAGCACGCACTACACCCCCATCCCATCCCCGAGGTCGGAACCCTCCCCTTCCCACCTTGACTCCTGGTGGTACGTGAGGCGGCTGCAGCGCGTGCTGACTGCGAGCGATAATCGTACCGCATCAAACAACGCTCGCTAGCATTCGAAACGACTGGACGGGAGTCATCAAGAGGACGGCTCGCGTCGCTGCACCGTAGAAAGCATAGCCTAAAATGCGTCCAACATTTTTAAGAGTTATTTTACAATGTAGAGGTGCCATGTTTGGGATCTAAAATGCCCTTTCAACACGGCGTACCGTCGAAGAGCTGTACCCCAAAGCTCAATCATTTGTCCCGTATATAGGCGGGAATGCAAACAATGTGACACGTGATTGGTCCATTTCCGTACGTTTCGTGAATGATTGGAACCTGGCTGAACCCTTGCACTGTAGAGAAGGAAAATAATCATGGACAATTCCTCAAGCGATCATTTTCTGTAAGATACATCTGTGCACGGAAAATAAAGAATTTGCAGTGTTGATCTTTTTACCCCCGGACATCCCAGCAGTAACTATTTTCGACCGTTAACCTAAATCCCGATAAATCTGTGTAAAGCGTGTTGTTTTCTATCGGGGCTGACCATCTCAGTTGGACTGCGTTAGGAAATCCAAGAACTTAAGTTTCTTTGCCAGCTGTTACAGAAGTCTGAAGTACTAAAATTAATGCTGTAATCTTTTAACAATTTCCCTATTGCCACAAATGACCCCTTGTTACATTTACCCAAATCTTGGACTTATGTTTTGTAAAATTCCATTGGCAAAAAATAAAATAAAAAAAATAAAAAAAACTGGAAGTAGCCTTATGTAACATGGGCTGACACAAATTGCACAATCTCTGATGCAATTATGAGACTGAATGCAATCTTTCACACACTGGCTATACCAGAATACGCAGAAAGTGATTGCTTGACTTGATTTGTGTTATATTTTTTGAAAGCATGACACAATACAATTTCTAGTGTTTCTGCATTACAAAGCTTTGTTTTTAACACCTCTGAATTGAGATATCTATGCCCGCTTATCCTGAGCAAGGTCGCGGGGGTGCTGGTGCCTATCCCAGCATGCATTGGGCGAGAGGCAGGAATGAATTCAGATATGATGGTGGTAAATGGTGAAAGCTCATAATGGAGGTCTGCGAACATGCATTAATATACAACTAGATAAATATGTAGTTGTCAGTTGTTATACTTCACACTATACATACTGCTAACAGGAGAATGCCATAGTTTTTGTTTTGTTCACTCACAGTAAAATGTCCAGTATTACAACAAGAACTGTTAAAGGTGTAATTAATACTGAAAATTCTACTGTGTATATTAACACCAGTGTGTAGAAACTACCAATCTCTTCACAATGAAAGGAATTTAACTTCAGCCAAGCTACCCTGAATATAGCTTGCAAAACTACAATTACTCAAAAAAAAATGCAGTTCAAACTACTTTGTAAAAGAATTATCAAAATGTTATCTTTGTCACATTCCCCAGACAGGATGCTCGTGTGAGCAATGCCTTCTTTTTGCAACCACTATACAGCTCGGTGTGAGAACCACTATACAGCTCGGTGTGAGAACCACTATACAGCTCAGTGTGAGAACCACTATACAGCTCGGTGTGAGAACCACTATACAGCTCGGTGTGAGAACCACTATACAGCTCAGTGTCAGAACCACTATACAGCTCGGTGTCAGAACCACTATACAGCTCGGTGTGAGAACCACTATACAGCTCAGTGTCAGAACCACTATACAGCTCAGTGTCAGAACCACTATACAGCTCGGTGGTGAGAACCACGGTGTCAGAACCACTATACAGCTCGGTGTGAGAACCACTATACAGCTCAGTGTCAGAACCACTATACAGCTCAGTGTCAGAACCACTATACAGCTCGGTGTGAGAACCACTATACAGCTCAGTGTCAGAACCACTATACAGCTCAGTGTCAGAACCACTATACAGCTCGGTGTGAGAACCACTATACAGCTCGGTGGGGAGAACCACTATACAGCTCAGTGTGAGAACCACTATACAGCTCAGTGTGAGAACCACTATACAGCTCGGTGGGGAGAAATGGTGGTCTTGTGTCGTGAAAAGCTTGGCGGGCAGCCTCCCACCTTGGTGTGATCTTCGGAAGGCAATTGTCGGAATGGTTATTAGCGTCTAATGAAGATCAGTAATATTCTGCATGTGACAGGTGAGACCACAGGGGGAATATGTTCTAAGAAACAGAGGTATGTTTTACCCCTAAACCATAGTAGCAAGTTTTTTTGTTTTTTTTTTTTTTATTTTTTAGTTTTTTTTTTTTCTTCCAGGAACTCACTTGCTGAGCTTGAAGTGGTAAATGTGTGTGTAAATCTGTGACATGTGAACGTGAAAGCTGACTCTAGGGAATGCGTGTGGTCCAGATGCGTCGGAATAGCTTAAGTGATCTTTGCACATACACACACCCCTTTTGCATACTCGGGCATGCAAAACACGGGCATGCACGTGTACACATGTGCACACACATGCACGAAAACACTGACAGCGTGGGTTACTATGATTGGGCAACCGAAATTGGGGAGAAAAAGGGAAGAAAACCATAAAAAAAGTAGTTGTTGCATCATATGGAGATTGCAAGCTTTAGTAGTAAGCAGCACTTTCTGTAATGTTTGCCTGTGCCTAAACACTTCTGCTTATGGGCCAGAAAATATCATTAAGATATTATGCCCTTTAACCACAGCCAATAAGAGAACTTATTCACTAGACCAGGGGTGTCCAATCTTATCCAGAAATGGCCGATGTGCAGGTTTTTGTTTTAGCCCAGCACTAAAACACCTGATTCAACTACTTAACTTCTCATGGTCTTGAATCAGGACCTTGATAAGTAAAATCTTAGTGCTGGGCTAAAACAAAAATCCTGCACCCAAAACCGGCCCTTTTTGGGTAAGATTGGACACCCCTGCATCAGACCACCAGAAGTTCAGGTTCAAAAAGAGAAGGTGGGAGATTGGGTAGGCCAAATATGTTTCAACATTTCAGCACTGGGTTGGGCAGTGCTTTCACAACCAAATGTCAGTACACTGAAACACCGTCAGCAGAACCTGAAAAGGCAAGTTTCAGCATCTCAGCATTTTTTTTTTTTGCTAAATCCACGCAGAGACCACAGCAGTAACATGAGAATTATTCATTAAAATAGGATCATCTTATTTTTCTTCCCACGTTCCCTTGTCATCTGCCTGTAACTAAATAACTAAATACATAAATACCCCTGCTGCCATGGGTAAAATCTGGGTGGAAAAATTGCTTCCAATAGAATGTGCTGAGCTTGGCTTCATTCAGGACACGGAGAAAGGCGACTGCTTCCATCTATTTTTTCCCTTCTGGGACCGCAACTTCATCAAAGGGAGTTATTTCATTAACGTGGTCGTGTGAAATAGTATTTCATGACTTGTGCGTCGCATACTCGGGAGTTTAAAAAAGTCACAGGACAATCATCGGGCCATGGTGCTGTGAAATGAAGCTTTCCTGAGGGAAAAAAAAAAACAAAACAAAAAAAAAAAAAACCCCCAAAACATTTCTGCTTGCTGTTTTCTACCCTTTTTCTCTTAACGGTTTAACTCAGATTTTTCTCGTGTTCACCTGTATGTATTCATCTCTTGTGCAAAGATCACGGCTGGCTTCCTGCTGACAGCATGCCACCATTAAAGCATTAACGAGGCCTTGAGTGTATCCTTGTCTGTAGAAAGGAGTTTTGAGAAATCTGTGTCGGGGTCAATCTGTTCCTTTCCCAGGCTGTTAAAAGACCACAGCAAATAGCACACCCGCTCGAGCTGCAGGTTACTCTTGTAATTACATTGCAGGAAAATATGAACATGTATGTACAAGTTATATATTCGGAAGCAGGGGATGTTGGCTTAAGGTTTTCAGCTGCATGTGGAAAGGTTAAAAATTATATAATAATAATTGTACAAACACGTCAGATACAATGTTAATGGGCATTTTGTCTCCAGAGGGTTTTAAAAAGTTACCAAAACCTTCATGAACAAGATTTATTCGATGAAATGTTTCATAGAAAGATATAATATAATATAATATAATATAATATAATATAATATAATATAATATAATATAATATAATATAATATAATATAATATAATATAATATAATATAATATAATATTATATTATATTATATTATATAATATAGCATGTCCAGGGTGTATTCCTACCTCTCGCCCAATGCATGCTGGGATACTCCAGCACCCCCTATGACCCTAACCAGGATAAGCGGCTATAGATAATGTAAAATAATATAATATAATATAATATAATATAATATAATATAATAATAATATAATATAATATAATATAATATAATATAATATAATATTAAGTCTTTCTTTGTCTGTCTGACAATGGCAATCACATGTTTCACAGAGCACAGAAAACGTTATTTGACTAGTGCTTTCAATCAGCAGAATCTACAAAGGCACTATTCAAATGGCCAGCCTGAAGGTAAATACAGTCCACTTACGGCTGGCCCCATCAATCATTTAGGAGTCAGGCTTTCATCAGGGGGTCCTTCAAAGTACTGCAGGCAATCCCTGGCCAAGCTTCATTAACAACAACTATATATAGCTTTTGGCTAATATATATAAAAAAAGAAATCTTTAAAAAAAAATTATATATAGCAACTTGAAACTTATAAGGGGGTCCCCTGGATGCCTTTGAGGCTGCGTGGGGGTCTCTGGATCAGAAAAAGTTGAAATCTCCAGATTTAGAAACATTATGAAAATACATTCTGCATACGTATTAAAATTGTGATGATGCCCAAGTCTATGTCAGCACAGTGCATATTGTGTAACAGAATACTGAAAACTAACACTCGTGTTCTTCCGTATAAGAGAATCTGCTAAGTGTTTAATGTTTAATGTAATGTCAAGTAACTAAGAATAATGAACAAAGGCTATGCACATTTTAATAATATCTCAGTGGTTTTGTTACATTAATTTATACATTAATGTATAAATATCTGGAAGTATACATCACTATTTTATAAATAGATAGCAAATGTTTGCTCGGTGCCCATTTGCTCATTGTTTTAAATGGGTCCCTCGGTGAAAAGAATTGTTCACAAAACAGCATAATAGCATGATATATGGTGTCTTCTGAATCACTTTGTTCAAATGTAACGTCAGTTTTTAAAAAAAAAAATTTGCTTTTCTTTTCGCTTTCTCAGTCGAGCGAACAAAGATAACTGATTCGTTTTGTTTTTCTTTTTTCCACACAGGACCAACCCCTAACCATACGCCATAACCCACGTGATGAGATATCCAAAACATTTGGATGTTTTGGGGCCGAGTTTACGGTCATGGAGGCGGGCCCAAAGGGAGAGGTAGGTGGAGAAAAGGACAGAGATTATATAAAGGTCTCCCATAGCTCTGGAGCTGCTCCCTCGAACAATAGTTACCCGTCGGACTTTCCCACGCCAACTGCAGCTTCTGAAGCAGTGGGTTCAAACGGCGCTAAGGCTGGAGATTCAAGGATAGCAACGGGGTAAGCAATTAAGTTACATTTTCTTAAGGCTAGCTATATCTACGCGAATCTGGCCAAGCCAACGTTTCGCTATTTATGTCTGGGTTAAGCTGCAACATAGATTCGATGTAGTGCTAATTTGCTGAATTTTGCTATTTGTTGGCTAGCTGCTTGCTTGGCAACTTTGCCTTGCTGACACTAGCTGATTCGCAGTATGATTGTTGACTAACGTTAACTGTTTATTTTCAAAGGAATACCTTGTTGGTATAGTTCCCAATTAAATAGCGCGTTGTCTCCCAAACAATACTCGGGAAACATAAACACTTCAAATTATAGTTTAGCGTGAGGTAGCTTGCTGATTGGCTGTTTGTAGTTTATACATAGAAACGATTTCTATGTATGATAGGTAGACTAACTAGTCTATATTTATATACGCGTATGTATATATACTTATACGCTTGACATTAGACAAATGGACAGCTGCATTTCTGAGCTTAACGTTGTCTAATGTTATTTGGCTAACTATTGTTGGCGTTTTTGTATTATTATTAGCACGTAGCGCTTGCTAACTAGCCTGCTTGCTTTGCGTCATGTGTAGTCCATAGCTATTATGCTAAAGCTAGCTAGTTAGCGTTAGGGAACCACTCGCAGCATAGCTAGCGATGACGTTAAGGCCACAGTACATGTTTTAACCGTCGCTAAATAGGTTTTACTACCAACGTTGGTGGTGAATTGCACGTTTCGATAAATTGTTGGGATTGTTTTTTTTTCTGTAGTCTAGATCGGACCCAAAACACGCCTTTGTAGAAATCGTCTCTCTCAGCTGTCCAAAATGCAAAGGCTCATAATCATACCAGTAAACTCGCTGAGCAGTTTCAGTCAGTAGCGTACGTTTTTCTGGCTGATCTTGCCAATGGGGTTAAAAGATCCAAATGTTTAACGGTTGTAGTGGGACATGTCCTGACAAGGCCCTGTTGCATTCACTCATTCAAGTCATTGTGTACCTGACGTCATTGTTTTTTTTTCCCGTATTTGTCAACTTGGGATGTTTCTGTCCAGCGGACTGCACTGTTTTAGCAAACTTATTTGTTAACATTTATCGTACAGTTTTCTAGAAAGTAACATTTCCCCTCGTAATTTCAGGGGCCCCGTTTAAAAAAAACACCTCGAACATTCGTCGTCCGGACGTCATCGGGAGCGGTTCTGCTTCTTCTTCGAGATAATTGCATTTTGTCCCGGAGCAAGTGCAGTTTTTGTCACCCACGCCGTCTTCGCCGCTGCACACCCGCCCACCCGTCACGTAAAGCTTAAAAATGGTGCAGAATAAGATCGCCGAGGTCACGGGATTCCATCGCTCGTTCAAGGTAAGCATTCGTTTGCAAGCTTACCTGATTGTGCTCGCTGTGAACTAATGCATAGCATGTGCATAACGGGTCGTTGGGTTTCCTTATGTAGATGACTTGTGAGATGGGTTCGGAATATACTTGGTTGCCAGCGATACAGTTTCATCTCAGAATATACCGGGACACTAGCCCAGTTGGTGTGCCTGGATTTGTGAAATGCGAGAAGACCGATTGCTCAGGAAATCTCCACAAGCACAATTTATTTTTGTGGCAGTGACATTTCAGTTTACGGGCTTTTGTATTGCATATGTAGGCTACTTGCAACAGGACATTCGTTTACTCATATGGTCTTAAGCAATTCTGGAACTTCTAATTTATTGTCTAATACTTATGAATAAAATGAGTAAAAAATGAGTGGCGAGTAGTTTTGAACCCCATGGAAGTCTTTGCGCACGTGTTTCATTGAATCCTGTGTTGATACTCTAGAGGAGAGAGTGTTATAACTGCTTCAGGGCATTTGCAGTGACTTTTATTGTTGCTTTGAAATGGACTTGTGTAATTTTTTGGTGGTAATTTGTACTTGTGTTTACCTGTTTGTTTAGGGTCAGAACCCTTTTGAATCCGATGACTTCTCTAAAACACACTCTCGTCTCCTTGATCCAACCTTCCGTTTTGACTGCCCCACACGACCAGGTGAGAGCTCTTTTGGGTTTTGCTTTCAGTGTTTCGCTCTTTTGTCTAGCGGAGTTTCGACAACGTTTTATCCTTTGAAGATGCGATATGCGTTGCGAGTTCGCGCGGCGACCGGCACAGTTCACCGGAAGCGTTCTCGACCGTTGGTGTGTCTTGCCGTCTGCGCGTGGGAGTGATGCGAGGAGCTCGCGGTTCACAGTTCAGCCAGGATTGAGGACTCGATCTGGCATATGTCGCCTATCACCCACCCCCCACCGTGAGCCTTTGAAGGAGGTGTGCTGAAAGGAGGATTAGCCGGGCGCACAGACTCTGTAGCCTTTTTGTCTGTCGGAGTAGCCCGGAGTAATGACCCGGTTCTCCGCCAGCAGGTTTTCCCCCGGCTTGCTTTTTATAGCAGAGCCTCATAGCGCAGCTGCTCCTGGTCACTGGGCCTGTAAACGTCTGACTGACTTTTTTTTTTTTTTTTTCTTTTCTTTGTGTCAGACATGCCGTCCAGCCAGCCTATCGACATCCCAGACGCCAAAAAGAGAAACAAGAAGAAGAAGAGGTGCCGGGCGACAGACAGCTTCTCGGGGCGGTTCGAGGGTGAGTCTGGGCCTGGCACCTCCTGCCTGGCACCTCACACTCCCACGTTTAGTGGAGCCGATCTTTTTAGCCATTGAGAAGTACTGTACGGGAGCCAGTTCTCATCAGCGTGTTTGCTGCTTTAATTTTATTGGTTGTTGCAGTCCCTGCTGGTTTTTTAATTACTGTTGTACTAGTTTATACTACGGTAGATTTATTATGCCGCACATTTATTTGTGGCCCTTAAGTGAAACCGGCTGTGGTATCTGTAGAAAACTCATTTTGGGTTATACATTTTTTTATTTTTAGATGTTTACCGGCTGCAGGAGGAGATTCTAGGAGAAGGGGCTTATGCCAGAGTCCAGACCTGTGTTAACCTCATCACCAACAAGGAGTATGCAGTCAAGGTAAGGTTCATTTCTGTGGTGAAGGTTCCTCTCCTTTAAGAGTTCTTCAGTAAAGACCTTGAGGTGAACAAAGTTTACTGGGGACTGACGACGCCAAGAGTAACGTAGACCTATGATGTGGCTTGGGTCCGAAATGGCAGTTGACTTGTGTTGCCCCCCCCCCCCCCCACGGCTGCTGGCGTCTGGGTCTAAACTTGTAACTGGTGTGGAGACACTACATTCCGTTGTGGTGCACAGTATTCTGGCCTTGGGGTTGTGATTTGTGATCTGAATAATGTGGGGGGTGGGGGGGGGGGGGGGGGGGGGGGGGGAGTTGTATTGTCATGCTCTTCATCTGTCTGTGCCAGACTGATATTTCTATCAAAATTCTTTGATGTAATGATTCAATCATCTTCCAAAGCAAACACACAATGAACCTGAAATCTGTAGGGTGTGTATCTTCACGCACACACACACACACACACACACACACACTTGTTTATGGCAGACCTTTAACAGTCGTATGTGTTCTGCGCTGTTCTGTGAGCTTCAGACGACAGCTCTCGTTGTCGTCCTGTGGCGGATGTGCGTGCGTGTGTGTGTGTGTGCGCGCGTGTGTGTGTGTGTGCGTGCGTGTGTGTGCGTGTGTGTGTGCGTGCTAGCTCAGCAGAGAAACTTCCTGTAAGTTTTTATTTTTTATTTTTTATTATTATTATTTTTTTGTGTTCCTGGTTGGTTCCCCCAAAGCACTGGCCAATCAGAGCTGAGAGCTGGCAATGTCCTCCCCCCCCCCCCCCCCCCTTCTTCTCCCTTTTTGGACAATGGGGCGTCTAGTAGCAGGTACATGGTGTACTGGCAGCTGTACCAAAAACATGAAGCGAAACCAGCGAAAGTTGGTGGTGGGGGAAGGTTACGTCCTACAGTGTTTTTACACATTTGTTTTATTCTCTTTTTGGTACTTGCTCTGTGTGCATTTTTTTTCCCAGTGGGGTGTGGGGTGAAGAGGAGGACACACAGATTTGTGTATTTTGTTTCAGATTTTGTTTTGGATTTTTCTCTTGCCTCATTTTATGTGGCTTCAGGCAATTCTTGTGAAACTGTTTTGTTTTTTTTCCCCCCACACAATTGTTTTTTTTTTTTTTTTTTTTTTTTTTTTTTTTTTTTTTTTTTGGATGGTGGCAGAAATTGCATTACAGCTCTTTCATAAAAGATTTCTAAAAATAAACGGTTGTTCGGCTGCCATCGCGTTCGCTGGAACACAAGAGGAGCAAGTGAGTGGGTTATGGTCGACTGTAAACAGTTGGCTTCTGTTTTGCTGCACGCGCCCTTGCCTCTGTTGGCTTAGGGGTCATGTGGTGCCATTTTATTATTCTTTTTTTTTTTTTCTTTCAACATTTCCAGTCAAGCTCTCCTGATTTCATTAACCTTCCGTGTTTTTTTTCCCACAAGTGCGGGATGTTGTTGGTGATAACAGCGCTGTGGTCTGGCTAGTGGCCCGAGATTAGCTTCTGCACTCTCTGGCTCTTTGTCTCCCCACGGTGGAATTTTGGGTTCCCCCAGCACAAGTCTGTCTGTCCCTCGCTGGCCTTCCAGAGTTCCCCTGGTTTGGTTACCCTGGGGGGGGGGGGGGGGGGGGCTGCTTTCCCACAGGGCTGGGCTGTGTGGGACTGTGGCCGGGTGGGGGGAGGGGCTGGGTGCTGACTCCGATGGGTCAGTTTGGGTTGTGTGCGGGCTTAGCCCACAGGCCAGATGTCTCTCTCTCTTTCTCTCTCTCTCCCTCTCTCTCTCTCCCTCCCCCAGCAGGTGGGTCCGGGGGAAAGGGGAGGTGCGGGGGGGGGGGGTTGTCACAATAAGAGTTAAAGGTGGTGGGGGGTGACTTGCCGGCCCCATGTCTGGGGTCGGGGGAGGTGGGGGGCTGTGCATACTGATCATAGCTCCAGTGATTTAAAGACCCTGACTGATTTACAGACCCGCAGTGCGAGCCAGTTGGGGCCTCCCTGTGTCCACACCCCTCACCCACACTACCCCCCCCCCCTCCCCCCCAGCCTTCTTTTGAAGCCCAAGCAAGCTGCAGTGGAGATTTATATCCACCAGAGATGCAAGATTGCCCCCCGCCCCCCTGCCCCCATCCGCATCCTGTACCAAACACCGTTCTGTCTCCGACAGCAGGGCTGTAAAAAAACACCAGAGCAATCTCACTGCTTCTGCAGGGACAGATCTCCTCATGCCCCCCCCCCCCCCCCCCCATACTCTTACTGGGCCGTGTGATTTAGAACCTGCTTCTCAGAAGGGGAATTGCACTGTCTCTATAGCAGCCTGGCCTCTGCTTTAACCCTTTATGGTGTGCGATCACAAAATGTGTGATTTAGAATGTTCTTAATGGAACATTCCAGTGCTGATGTCACAGTCACTACTGGTGAGTGAAAACGGTGGAGTTCTAGAATAATGACTTTGAATTTTACAGACTACATTCCAAAAAAACCGACCTAACCTTCAAAGGGCTAATGCTCTGAACTTAATTGAAGGGCCATCGGGGCTCAGGGTGGGGGGGGGGGGGATCAGACGTGTTAAGAGGCGCAGGCAGCAGCCGCGGTGGTTAACTGCTGACTTGGGGATGTGGGTGACACACAGCGATAATGCAGACCTGCGACTCGGTCAGTCCCCTGCTTCTGTCAGCTAATCCCTGCTGTGTATTGTGCACTCCTGTTGGGGCCACTGAAAAAGGGCAGCCTAATACAGCTGCTAGGCCGGACAATGTGCTTCTCAGGCCCTGGGGATTTTGTGGGATATGGGACTGGGTGGGGGAGGGGTGTGGGGCGGGGGGTACACAAACCTCTGAGTTTATTTATTATCCCCCCCCCCCCCCCCCGTGTGAGTTCACTGCCAGCCCCTCTCCATTCCGCGGACTTCCTGGTCCGTCCCATGCTTGCTCTGGGCATGTGCGCTGAAGGTCTGGTTTTACTCCAGACAGTTTCCTCGCAGGTGACGAATCGCGTGGACGCGGCTTGGCTCCTCGTCCCCGCCCTGCGCTGAGCTTTGAGATTAGGAGTGTAGATTGCCCCCCTTTGCAGCATAAGCTATATTTAGAGGGGCCAAGCCTTAATTTTACGCCACAGTCCCGTTCTGCTCTAAGGTTGGGTGGGGGTGGGGGGGGGGGGGGGGGTGGGGGGAGCCTGTTACTGAAGTAGGTTATGCTACTGTTCCTGGAAACCATTTGGGTTGGAAAAGCGTGCCTGGGGGCGCCGCTGGGTGGGTAGGGGGGGAGGTGTAATTTCATACCTAACAGGGCAGACAAATTTTCTTTGGTTGAACCTGAAGGTTGACACCCTGTGCCTCCCCCCCCCCCCCAACTCTCCGGCTGTTCTTTGAGGAAATTTGACATTTAAGATTCCTGAAGAGTTAAGGGTCAGAGTCCGACAGCAAGCGCTGCCTGCCAGTACAGGCTACTAGCCTCTGTGTTTATGGTTAGCCATTTCATTCACACGCTCTATTATTGATCTGTTCTTGCGCACACACACCAGAATGTTTTACTGAAGCAGTTCTGCTTAAGTAAATTAAGGATGATGTCAGTTCAGCTACCTTGCTCAAGGCCTACCTGTAACCTCTTCAGTTACAAGCCTAGTTCCCTAACCATTGTGCTACCACGGGTGCATTGTGTTTTTTTTTTATGTGTCTCAGCCTGTGTCTGAGCCTGACTGTATCCTGTGTGTCTGAGCCTGTGTCTGAGCCTGTGTCTGCGCCTGACTGTATCCTGTGTGTCTGAGCCTGTGTCTGCGCCTGACTGTATCCTGTGTGTCTGAGCCTGTGTCTGAGCCTGTGTCTGTGCCTGTGTCTGAGCCTGTGTCTGCGCCTGACTATATCCTGTGTGTCTGAGCCTGTGTCTGAGCCTGTGTCTGCGCCTGACTATATCCTGTGTGTCTGAGCCTGTGTCTGAGCCTGTGTCTGCGCCTGACTGTTTCCTGTGTGTCTGTTTCAGATCATCAGTAAGAGGCCGGGACACAGCCGAAGCCGCGTCTTCAGGGAGGTGGAGATGCTGTACCAGTGCCAGGGTCACAGGTAGGCTACCTGTGTCTGTCTGTCTCTGTGTCTCTGTGTCTCTGTGTCTCTGTCTCTGTGTCTCTCTGTCTCTCTGTGTCTCTGTCTCTGTCTCTGTCTCTGTGTCGGGGGAACATAAGCTATATGCAAAACTGTGAATTAGACCAGGCTGACGGACACTCTTGGACCTCACTTGCACAAACGTCTTTCACAGATAAATGCTGACATTAGCATAACTCGAGCATAAGTCCATCTAGCCAGTAATAATCACAAGCTGTTCCACAAGTTCCAGTCTGGCACATGGGCATTGTTAAACAGTTATTAAAAAAAAAAAAAAACGTGTGTTATGCAGCGTTAAAGTGACTCTCGAGCAACATTTTGTTCCGATAAATATAGTCCAGTCCAGACTCTGAGTTTGGCTGCTAAACTGCATCCCAGTTATAAATAAACACAGGTTGATGAGCGGTGGTGCTAAGTTAAGACCTGGCGAGAGATTTATATCCGTGAGCATGCGACTGAAATGAGACAGATGGCGGTATGACAGAATGGATTCTCAATCAATGTGGTGCCCGGCCGCCATCTTTAAAGTGGTTGAAACGAAGCCGCGTGCCGTCCTGTTTTAGTGTCCGTTTGCCCAAAGTAATGTTTACCACACCGACTGGTGTGTGAATTCAGGTCACGCCATGCATTCATTGTTTTTATTTTATTTTTTGTGTCTTGCTACAGAAACATCCTGGAACTGGTCGAGTTCTTTGAGGAAGAAGAGAAGTTTTACCTGGTGTTC
This sequence comes from Anguilla japonica, assembly GCA_025169545.1. Lineage (NCBI taxonomy): Eukaryota > Metazoa > Chordata > Actinopteri > Anguilliformes > Anguillidae > Anguilla > Anguilla japonica. The sequence continues at coordinate 3,223,184 of CM045886.1, forward strand.
GAGAAGCTGAGAGGAGGTGAGTTTGTCAGGAGATCTCTCGCCCTATCAGATGAGCTGTTCACGTGTGTGTGGACGTTTAAGAGGGGCATCGTCCCCACGGATGAAGGAATTGCGGATGTGTTAGCGGGTAACTGTGAACGCGGCTGTCTCCCGCAGGCTCCATTTTGGCTCACATCCACAAGAGACGGCACTTTAACGAGCAGGAAGCCAGCGTGGTGGTGCAGGACATCGCCAGGGCGCTCGACTTCCTGCATAACAAAGGTGAGCCGAACCCCCCCCCCCCCGCACCCAGAGAACGGGCGATGCTGGCTGGCTGAGCGGGGCATTGGGGGTGGGGTAGAAGATTTTTAGGTTTTGTGGTCTCCCTTTGGTTTTTTTTTTTTTTATTATTTTTTAAGCAGCTAAGAGGATGGCGTGAGAATCTCTGGCTAATGTAGTAGCCGAGCTAAATGTCACTGGGGTCCGCGCAAAGACTTCTGGGATTGATTGTGCTCAGTTGCGTGGTTGTTCCTTTTGAATCGGCTGCGTTGGGACCGGTGTGCCCCCCCCCCACGCCGCTGGCAGGGGGCTGTACCGTAATTCGGAAGGGGGGGGGGGGGCGGCGTGGGGAGACGGCGTGTTCTGTCTTTCGTCTTTCTCACGTCCTGTTTTCTGTCTTGCGAAGGAATGGCGCACCGAGACCTCAAGCCAGAGAACATCCTGTGTGAGCAGGAGGACCAGGTGAGAGCTTCCTGTACCTCCGGTTGTGGGTTTTGGTTCCCGGCTGGGGTGCTGTCGCTGTGCCCTCGAGAGAGGTTAACTGGAAATACCCAGCTGTATAAATTAATTGCATTGTAAAAAAAAAAAAAAAAAAAAAAAATTTGTAAATTGTTGTGGATAAGAGTCTGTTTTTTTTAATGGTAGAAATAAAGTGTGAAAGTTGTGGGCATTCTGAGTATTCTGTAAGTATAGGCTTCAGCTTCCCGGGTGCTACAAGCTCTGTGTTAGTTTAAGGTGAGGCTTTCGGCCTCTCCGATTGAAGGAAAATGACTAAGCGTGTGTTCCCGTGTGAATGTTCCGTTATCTTATCCTGCGGATAAGTATCGCTGTAAATGGCCGTGAACTTTGGAATGTGTACTGCCTCCATGGTGCGCTCGTTTGGAGGTGGAATGCTGTGAATGGTGGTTTTTTTTTTTTTTTTTTTTTTGTATACGTGCTTGTGTTGCTGACTGTTGAATGTCTCTTTTGCCGCCATTGCCAGATCTCGCCTGTGAAGATCTGTGATTTTGACCTGGGCAGCGGCATCAAGCTGAACAGCGACAGCTCTCCCATCTCCACCCCTGAGCTCCTGACCCCGGTAAGTGTGTGTGTGTGTGTGTGTGTATGTGTGTGGGCAGGCACGTGTGTGCTAATGTGACAGTGATTCACCTTGTATGGTTGACTCATTAATGGGACTTGGGGGCAAATATTACTGGTACCTGAGAGGGTCCTCAGAAGGAGGCGATACTGTGATTACACATGGTGTGATTACACACTGATTACACACTGATTACACACGGTCAGTCACACACCCTTGCCTGTTCTCTGGCGTGGGTTAGCCAGGCATTTTTTTATATTTTTTTTTTTTTTAGTGTCGTTCATTATCGACGCCCACCGGTTCAGGTGGTATCACCTGAAGCAAAGCTCTCCGATTGGCCGAAACTCCGCCCGTATCCGGGGGGGTCAAGGACGTGGCTTTGTTTTGCGGTGTTTGTCGCGTTCCTCCTTGTAGCGGTACGGGAAGGATTCCGGAATTCCAGTCAAGGCGTCTCACCCCTCTCTCTCTCTCTCTCTCTCTCTCTCTCTCTCTCTCTCTCTCTCTCTCTCTCTCTCTCCTCTCTCTCTCCCTCTCTCTCTCTTCCTCTCTCTCTCGCTCTCTCTCTCTCTCTCTCTCTCTCTCTCTCTCTCTCTCTCTCTCTCTCTCTCTCTCTCTCTCTCTCTCTCTCTCTCTCTCTCTCTCTCACAGAAGCTTCTCTCTCTCTCTCTCTCTCTCTCTCTCTCTCTCTCTCTCTCTCTCTCTCTCTCTCTCTCTCTCTCTCTCTCTCTCTCTCTCTCTCTGCTTATCTCTGACTCCTTATCCCGAGGCACTGCGATAGCGGGATTGGAGGGTTTTTTAAAAAAAAATGGTTTTTGCTGTTGTGGGCGCGGGCGGGGCGGGGTCGTCCAGGAGAGAGATCTGAACGCGGGACGCCGGCGTGTTATCCTCAGGGGCGCGGTGCGTTAAGATGCGGAATCCGACTCGGACCCCCCCCCCCCCCCCCCCCCGGAGCCTCAGGCTGGTTATTCTGAGACTGGCAGGAGCAGGTGACGCGGACTTGAGAGATCGAGCTCCGGAGGAAAATGGGGGATTTTTTTTAAACTGGGGGTGAGGTTGGGTGGGGTGGGGTGAGGGGCCGTGGTGACCCTGCCTGGATTTAGCAGCTGGCTGGGGAGCTATGCTCGGGGTATTTCTGGGGTGGGTAGTAAAGGGGGCCCAGAGGGCTCACGTGTTTGGTCTGGGGCGGTTTGGGATGCCGGGGGGGGGGGGCCCACACGCACGTTTGGGTCGTCTTTCTGCTCGGCAACAGAACGTGACCTCGGCAACAGAACGTGACTACCTCTGCCATCCTGGTCCCGCGTTAGGAACCGGCCAAAATGCTCTTCCCTAAATGAAGTTTCGGTATTGGGTGAGTGGTCTGCGCGGGGAATTTAGTTGCTGCCCCGTGAAAGTACCTAGGTCTTTGAGGTTTTTAACGTTTTTTTTTAACGTTTCAGGATTAATTTGTCCTGGGATTGTTTTTTTGTATTGTGCTTTCAGGTTTAACTGGGAGACAATACGTGTTAACTTCATGAATCGTTTCCATCTGTAGATCTAATGATGGTTTGAGTTGATGCCCCTCTCCGACCACAGAAAGTCTGACGTCCGCTTACCTGTGCAAAAAAATAAAATAAAATAAAATAAATACTTGACTATTAATTTAGTGAATACTTCTATAACACTGACGTAGGGGTGTTTCTCTGTGCAGTAGCGCCTTCCAGTTACAATCCTGTTCCTTCATACCGCACAGCCAGTCTCCCAACAGGAACAGGATTGTAACTGGAAGATTGTGGGTTTAATTCCCAGCTCAAAACTCATTGCCCTCCTGTGCTTGGCCAGGGACCTGACCGAATCACCGCAGTAAAACATCCAGCTATAAATTTGACTTCCTGTAAACGAAATAGAAATAAAGTAATCTTTAAGTTTAAGTGCTGGATAAGATAAGCTAAATGGAGACGTCTTATCCAGTGTGGTCAAAGCTGGTAACGTGATCAGAGAACGAAAGCTTTTTTATCTTTGAGTTATGGTTTTATTATTATTATTATTATTTAAAAACGTGGCTCTATCAGCCCTTACATCAACACTGGCAGTAACACTGCAGTGTGGCTGGAGCCAGGCTTGCTTGGCTGCCAGCCTCTCGCCGCCCACTCTGCCAGCGAGTTCTGCAAGTCTGCGTTTTTCCTTCCCTTCCTCTTTGTTTTCGTGTCACAAAGGCTGCCGTTCCAGAGGCCGGAGTCTTCTCCGCACCTCACCTAGCAACTGCGTTCCGATTGGCTGAGGGGGAGGGGCTGACTGGAACTAACCCCTCCCACCCTCTACTCATGTGTCTCTGGGTTTAAAAAAAAAAAAAAAAAAAACAATTTTTTTTTTTTAAACACAGGATATTTTCTTCTATGTTTACATTTCTGTTATAGCCTCTGGGGCTTGTATTTCTTTGTAAAATGGCTTGTAGTTCCTTGGAAGCCCGTTTAGTGAACGCGTGTGCTGTTGGTGTTAAAGGGTCTTTTGCAGAACCGCTTGTGTTTGTTAGTTGGCTTGCTGGTTTTCGCAGGTCTCACTCCGAGGTGTTTGGGTTTGGGGGGGGAGGGGCTTCTGAGAAGTGGGTGAACATCCTGCCTGTTTGCTCAGCGCTGTGTGGGTGAGCTGTGGGAACAGCTGTACAGTAGAGCTGTGCGTCTGTGTGCGTGGTGTGTGTGTGTGTGTGTGTGTGCGTGCGCGGTGTGTGTGTGCGTGTACACGGTGTGTGTGTGTGTGTGTATGTGTGTGTGTGTGTGTCTCATCTCTCTCTCTCTCTCTCTCTCTGCGGGGAACTCCGACTCGAGCTCTGCTGATGCTGCAGGTGTGCTGGGCGCAGATCCGGGAATGTGGGCCTAAGCTCTCTCTGTGTGTCCGGTCACATGAGCCCGTGTGGGCTGACTGGTCACATGGGGGTGGAAAAGCCCCGGGCTGCGTTTAGCCACAGTCTGTCCCCTGTATTGCCGTGCCGGGCTGGACGGCGTGGGAGACTCGCCGTCCGGCCCGACTGATGCAAGCGCAGACACCGATCCTCAACTCCCTCTCGTCTCCACAGCAACAGCAGTGTCCTGCAGCCGTGAGGCCTTTAGGGTTTGAGAGCTGAAACGCAACCTAGTTGCCTGCCTAGTTTTCTGTCCTGGACCCTCTGAAGAGTATAGTTCTTATTTTAATTTGAATATATTTTGGAATTTATATATTTATTTATTTTTTATTTTTCCAGAATTCTTTTTCCAGAATTCAAAGTCTTCTGTGTTGTAGAGCCCCATCACTTTCAGTTACCAGTAGTGGTTGTGACATCAGCCATAGAACGTTCAGTTAAGAACATTCTAAACCACGTGTGTGATGTCACACGTTAAAGGGTTTTAACGTCCTTTTGTCTTTTCTTTTACGTCCTGATTTTTAGCCTTGCCATATGTCTGTCTGAGGCCCTGAGTGGATGTGAGCTGAGCTGAGCTGGGTGGGGTGGGGCTGGGTGGCTGGTGGCAGCAGTGTGGTGGTGGGGGGTTGGGAAAGAGGAGGGGAGGGGAGGGGGGGAAGGGGGGGTCCAGCAACAGTGCAGGCTTTGTGCGATTGTCTGAGATTCCTGCACTGCGAAATTGCATTACATAAATGTGCAGGGGGGCTGTAAGGGGGGGTGTTGGGGGGGGGGTGGGGGCGGAGCCAAGCGACAGCTGGGCCTGTGGCTGACAATGGAGGCTAGCTGTGCAGACGAAGGGCTGCTGGGGAGAACAGACTCGCTGCTTTTTCTTCTTAAACTCATTTTTAAACCCCTTCTGGAATGTGTCATTTCAGAGGGGGGGGCAGGGGGAAAAAAACAGTATCAGGCTTGCAATTTATTTAAAGCCTGGTAGACACAGTTATGGCCATGAGTTAGGTTTTCATTTAACTTTTTTTTGTTTGTTTTTTTTGGTATCATGATTGTTTTATCCTGTGCGTGTTGCCGGTTATTGGAAGTCCCCTTCGAGATTTGGCAGTTTTTTCGTGATGAAGGGTAACCAAAGACACTCTCGTTTTGTTGAATTTGCACTTCTCAAACCACAGTTTTGAGTTTTTCTGGGCTGCGGTACGACTGCCACAGCTAGTCTCTGGTGTGTAATCGTTGAATTTCTCGAACCCGAGCTGAACCCCCCCCCTCCCAATAGCTCTAACCGTGATGGTTCTGTGGTGTTTACTCTGGGGCTGAACTGGGATGAACCGGTTTGGGGTCCCGCGGCGGGCGGGCGGGTCTGTTCCTGGCGTGCGGGACGCGCTCTGGGGCGGCAGGCGTGTGTTTTGACGCTTGATCTCCCCCCCCCCGTCCCGGCCAGGGAGGTGCTACTTCGGGCCGCTTTCTGCGAATTCGCGTTCCTGGTTTCCAACGCGTTTTGGCGGCCGCTGTGTGTTTGAGTTGGATCGGACTCACCCGCATTGAGTAACGCCGTTGCCCGGCAGCCAGGGGATTATGGGATGGCGGGGTTGTGGGGAGGGCGGTGGGGCGTGGGGCTAAGTGCCTGTACATTGGCTGACTGTGTTCGTTCTCTCTCTCCTCCCCTTCTCTCTCTCTCTCTCTCCCTCCCTCTCTCTCTCTCTCTCTCTCTCTCCCTCTCCTCTCCCTCCCTCCCTCTCCTCTCTCCTCTCCCTCTCCCTCTCCTCTCTCTCCCTCTCCCCTTCCCTCTCCCCTCCCTCTCCCTCTCCCTCTCCCCCCCCCCCCCCAGTGCGGCTCAGCGGAGTACATGGCCCCGGAGGTGGTGGAGGCCTTCAGCGAGGAGGCCAGCATGTACGACAAGCGCTGTGACCTGTGGAGTTTGGGGGTGATCCTGTACATCATGCTGAGCGGGTACCCCCCCTTCGTGGGGCGCTGCGGGGGCGACTGCGGCTGGGAGTGGGGGCAGCCCTGCCACGCCTGCCAGGTAGGGCTTCGGTCCCGCCCGAAAACTAGCGCGTACATGGCGAGGGGGGGCGGGGGGGGGGGGGGGGGGGGCGCGCGGGATGCCTTAGCGCTCTAACAAACCCCGCCTTCCGGAACGCTCCGGCACAGACTGGGGCCACAACAGCCCCGCAGGGCTGGAGCTTCACCCAGGGCGGGTCTCAGTCGACCCGGGACGAAAGCGTCTTACTGTGAGCTAGGAAACGAGAACTAAAACTAGCACCTTTTGTCTGGAAACATTACATCGGGCTTTTACTTTAAAGGACGCGATGTCCTTCATGTAAATGAGCAGCGTTTGTTAAAAATGTCTTGCTGCCAGGGTTTAAGTGATGCAGGCTGATTTTGGGGTTCCTCGGTGGGGTGCACACGTAGGTGTTGTGTTTTGAGGCGCGCGTCCGATCTTCCCCGCAGAACATGCTTTTCGAGAGCATCCAGGAGGGCAAGTACGAGTTTCCCGAAAAAGACTGGGCGCACATCTCCCCCAGCGCCAAGGACCTCATCTCCAAACTGCTGGTTCGGGACGCCAAGAACCGCCTGAGCGCGGCCCAGGTGCTGCAGCACCCCTGGGTGCTGGAGGTGAGTTCGGCCGGGACCGTCCCGACCAGGGGATGTGTGTGTGCCTGTATCGGGCCCTGTTTCACGGGCCGTCCCAGCTAACCCTGTTCCCCTTCCGCCTCTGTGCTTTCTTCCAGGGGGCTCCAAACACCTCCCCAACGTCTATATTGCATCAGAGGTGAGTACGAGCTTTTTGGGATTTGTTAAGTTTGGGGGATGGTCGGGAGGGGGTCACAGATCAATGAAGGCAGTTAGTTTGTCTCAAGGGGTGTGGGGGGTCGTGTGATCAATGTGGCAGTTAGTGTAGGTGTCCCAAGGGGGTGCTTGTGTGTGTGTGTGTGCGTGTGTGTGTGTGTGTGTGTGTGTGTGTCTCTGTCCATTAGCTACTACAGTGCTCTTCTCAACTTGGGAAGCTAGAGCTGGAAAGGGAAGTTCCAGTTGGGGTCTTGCAGTCTGATTGGTTCTAGCAGACTGCAGTGACGGTAGTTATGATATAGGTCAGGAGCCTGAGTCATCGGCCTTTTCACCTGGAGCCCCGTGTGTGTGAGGTCACGATTCGCCAGAGGCAGCGGATGACCGGTCGTTTATTAGCGAAGCAGCGTGCCCGAAATAGGCAGAGCTCGCCCCTCAGCAAAAGCGTAGCCAACCCCATCCATGGCTAACGGGTGCTGTAGGGGTGCGAGGCTGGTGGTGTATTCAGGGCAGTCTCGTAATGGGAGTCTGATAATGTGATACAGAGTAACGTTTATAGGGGTGAGTCAGGGGGGGGGGTTTATTTGGAACGTGTCCCTTCTCTGCTAACCCCCCCCCCCCCCCCCCCGGCTCTCGCAGGAACAGCAGTGTCCGGGACCTGGGCGTGTTCGCCGGGCAGGCGGCGGCCGTAAACCGGGAGCTGGCCGTGCGGGAGGAGCAGGCGAGCGGGGGGAGCGCGGGGGCGGCGCCCCCGGTGGTCACCGCCGGGTCCTGCACCTCCGTGCGCCTGTCCCCGCCCTCCGGCTCCCAGCTGGCCAGGCGCAGGCAGCGGAGCAGCCTCCTGAAGGGGGCGCCGGTGTCCGCCTCCGAGCTGCGCCAGCTGCTCGCGCCGCTGGTCATCGTGGGGGACTGCGCCTGAGCCGCCGCCGCCGCCAAACCATCGCCTCACAACGAGTAACCCCCCCCCCCCCGGGCCCTCGTCCCCCTCCCTACCCCAAACCAGCCCGCCAGTCACAAGGCCTGGACCCCCCCTGTACCCCACCCCTCCATCTCTACCCCCCCTGTTTGGGCCCTCATCCCCCTCCCTACCCCCAACCAGCCCCCGTCTCCACCCCCACCCCCCCATTTGGCCCTCGTGCTCCTCCCTACCCCCAACCAGCCCCTGTCTCCACCCCCACCCCCCCATTTGGGCCCTCGTGCTCCTCCCTACCCCCAACCAGCCCGGCAGTCACACGCCTGGACCCCCCCTCTCCACCCCCACCCCCCTTCAGCCTGTCTGTCTGCCTCCTGTTGCTGCAGGTCTACAAAAGTGCATTTGCTTTGACATGCAATGGCAACCGACAGGTCCAGGTTAATGGTCTGTGTCTGGTGGGGGTGGGGGTTGTGGGGGGGTGTAATTTTATTTTGTGCAATTGAAGGGAGTGGGGGGGTGGGGGGAACGAAGCTCAGACACCAAAGGACTGCCCTGTTTGTGCTGCATCCACGTATAACTGGATCCACTGTGAATTTCAAAAAAACTGAAAACACAAACGCATCAGGAATGTTTTCTTGCCGGTATGTAAATGCATGAATGCTGCCCCCTGTGGGCAGATGCGTACTGGCTTTATGCAATCGCTGCGATGATGAAGGTTATAATTTCAGAATTTACACAGCAGGGAACAGAGGCTGCTGGCAGTGTCCGTTTGCCGTACGGCGATAACGTTTATTATTTTAAATCTTTGTATTTTTCAAATTTTATTTTAAGTGCCCAGTTGAAACACATGTATTATCTTACGGGAGTTTCCACACAGAACATCTCCTTAGACTGGAGAGCAATCGCCTACAGTACGACGTAATTAACCGTGTCGACCGTTCCCATTACCCAATGGGATGGTCTTAAAGTCAATTGAACGACCACCCCAGCCAATCGCATTGCTGGGTAGCTGCATATTTGGATTGAGCCCGCCTCCCTTACCTTGACGGCTTTATGTGGGGGAACTGGAGGCTCGGGAAGTTCCTGTCGTCTCACCTGGGTGCTCGCGTCGTCCCGGCAACAAAAGGGGGCGGGGGCTTAGGTGCCTTGCAGCCTTGGAATTCAAAGCTAGAGACAGTTCCGGGGGGGGAGGGGGGCGGCCGGTCGGGTATCGAAAACCAAACGGGGTGAAAGTAAACTGACCTGCATGTCTGTCCTGTAATCAGACCCAGCCTTTCTCACCGCTGGGGGGGGGGAAGGCATTTGGGCATTTGGTCTGTCCTGAGCCCCGGAGCTGCAGATTATTTTACATTTCGTTGGAATATTTTTTTTAAAATTAAGATTAGAATGGCTTTCCCTTTCCAGCCCAGCAGGGCTTTGGCACTTCTTGGTCCTCCTTGGCCTTGTTTTGGTAAATATTCAAATATTTAGCAAAAAATTGGACAAAAAAAGCCAATCTCTAGTGTTTGTTGTTTTTGTTTTAATTTTTAAAAAATGTAAGTTTCTGTTCCAGCGTTAAGATCCACCCAAGACTCTGGTGTTTGAGTGTGAATCATCATCTTAACTGGTGTCCAACGCCTCCGTTTGTACATTTTGCTTCCTGTCGTATATATTTTTTTTTTTCTTCCGTTAACCAGACTAAAACGAGGGGTGGGTTTATTAACTGAAACCCCGCCCCCTCCTTTGCTGGTATGAATGACATCTTTGGCAATTTGACTGTTGCCAGCCCTGTAGTGATTTGGCAGGATTGGTGCAACTTTCAAGATTTGTGATTGGCTGGAGCTTGATGTTCTCATTTTTGATGTGGAACTCAAACATTCCGGTCTGTGGTGAGGCGAGACCAAATCATGGCATTTGGCCAAAATGTGACGTGTGACGTTTAGTCATAATTGAGTATCAAGGCTGACTGGGCTGGGGGATTCTTCCCGACCATGAAGGTTAATTTATATTGCCCTTTCCTGTGCTGCACATTTTGCAGAGGCTATATAAACAGACATTGTTGCTAGAATTTGCAACAGCATTCATTTGAGGAAGCTGGGGGGGGGGGGAAAAACTGTTTGACAAAGCAAACTGTGAAACGGGGGAATTGTTCATCCTATATGAAAAAGAAAAAAAATAGAAAAACATTCCACAAAAACAAAGAAAAAAACTTGTCTTCCAAGGAAAATGTAGCCGTTTGAATATGAAAGAAGTCATCTTTTTAAAGAAAAGTTTAAAAAAAAAAAAAAAAAAAGTTTACTTTTTATGTTTGTGGGTAACTCCCAGTTCTGACTGTGCCACTGTTGTATGACTTGTATGGAGCTTTTATTTAAAAACCTTCATTGTAGAGCAGGTGCTGTTCAAGGGGAACACCGGTTGTTTCCTTCGATTTTATCTTAAAAGATTTAATTTTTTTTTTTTAAAAATACGTTTGCATTCTTGAATTGTGTCCATGTGGTTGTGAAAGTGAATGTTGAGACTGAGAGGGAGAGAGAGATAATGATATTGTTGCGCTAGCTGGACAAATGCCAAGGAGGAATAAAAGCTAGTGCGTGTGTTTTTATTATTCTGGGCAAGTAAAGGTTTGGACAGTTCCTTTTCTCTGGCAAAACGTGCCTCCCAAGAGATTAGAAGAGGGTCTCAACCTATTGCCAAAGAAGAATGTGGGCGTTTTATTATACGATTGAGCATCTGGTAGGCTAGGCCTGTTTCAGAGTACTTCTTGCTACGTGGACGCCGGCTTGATTCGTGAACCATAATCGAGAAGTTGATTTCCAATGGCACCGTTCTCACGAATCCTGTATGTGCGTACGCAAAATGTCTGACGTGAAATTTACAGAAATCTCCACGTGGGGTACTCGGAGGAGGAAAACAAACGGCATCCTTCTCACTGGTCCGTCTTCGTGATGGTGACAGGACACCGATTGTAATCTTTCTGCAGATGCGTCTTTTGTGGGTCTTTATGTCTTATAGTAAGACTTACTTGAATTACATATGCAGTAGTTTCCTCTCCCTGTGTTTGGGGAAACTAAAACTTGTTCTCAAAAAAAAAAAAAAAAAAATTTTTTTTTTTTCAAAACTGAAGCTACACAGAATCAAGGCACAAGAGGGGTTTGGGTGGTCTTTGGTTTTGAAAATACTATTTCATTTTAAGTTCATTAAGTTTTTTTTTTTCTTTTTTTCTTTTTTTTCCACCCCCCAATTTTACCTCACCTGGCCCAGGTGTGCATCCACTTCGGTGTGTGAGAGTTGGGGTTCTTAGTGGTGCGGGAAGTAAAAAGATGGCTAGAAGCCATCTTCCCTTTACCAATCAGGTTTTTTTTTTTTTTATTTTTTTTTTTATTTTGGCCAATGTCGTAGGAACAGGCCAGTTGATCTGTGAAAATTATATGATCTATACAAGACATCTGTGCTTTCCTGCCACACAGCACTGTCAAAGGTGTTAGCGTTAGGTGTTGGGAAAAGTAGGGAAGGGTCCACTCTGGCTAAAGGAAAAATCCCAAAACTTGACAAGCCTTTGGTTAACATTTTCTTTTTGTGTGTTGCATCATCCCTGAGCTGAGAATCTCAGTTGGCCCCTTTTAAAGGTAGCCCCAGTGCACTAGTCCTAGATCATCCAGCAAGTCCACTGGAATGATTTGAAGAGCACTGGTGTTGTGTAAGCAATTGAACTGGAGGGGAGGAGTATTGTTTTTTTTTTTTTCATTTAATTTTCATTTTCATTTTTTTCAATTTAATGTGAATTCTGCCTGTGATACCTGACAGTCTAAAGGCCATTCTTTTGAGAGAGGGTGGGGTCAGCTCCTGCCCCCCCCCCCCCCCCCCCCCCCCTCTCTTCTTTCCTCCCAAAGCACTGTCAGCCCGATGCTCCTGTGGGGCAGAATTTTGGAAAATGAAACTTTCTAAAGGCAATGACTTAGAACAAGCACTTTAACTTTACCTTTTGGACTGATGGAAGTTCACTCAGCTAAATTTCATAAGACTGTTGCAGAATTTTGTATTGTTTTTTTTTTTTTCCTTTTTTCTAAAAAACAAATTTAATAAAAATTCTTCAAAAACACACCCATCTGCCTCTTGACGTGTCGTTCTTTTTGAAGCCCCTTGGGTGTGCGCCCCCCCCCCCGGAAAAAAACATGCCCTTCCTGTGGTTGTTACCCGTGTTTCCGGAGTCAACAGGTGTCTTCACTGAACTTCATGGCGCCTTCCTGCCAGTTCAAATAAACGTGCCATTTTTTTCCCGCTTTTGCCCCAGCATGGTTACTTGCTTGTGATTGGTTGGTTGCCAGTGTCTATTTAAGTATAGCTTGCAATATAGTTTGCTTAAATTTGCACAGCAAAGAGTAAATCTTCCTCCAATCAAGGCCTGGCAAACCTCTGAAAGAAGGCGGGAGGGGGGTAGGAAGAAGAATTTCTGCTTTTTGTACTTGGTACTGGTACAGTGGAGTTGTTAAAAATCTTGCTGAACGTGTCCTTTTGAATTGGAGCTACTGAGCCTTTTTGCTGAAACGGCAGGCTGATGCAACCCAGTGCAACCTGCAGCCTCAGGGGCTTCGTCGCGGATCCACGGCAGTCTGGAGCGTCATACCTGCGTTTTTCCGCGTGCGGGTGCAAAGCCGAAACTTGCCCCGCGTGACAAATAAACGTTTGAAATGTAGACGCTTTTAGCCGTTAAGACTAACTGCACGCACTTCTGCCGGCCCCTGAGAATTTCTGTTCTAAATAAATTGACGGAACGGACAATCGAACGAAGGGAGAAATTAATTCAGAATATTGATGCTGAATTTGGGTGTTTCTTTTCAGTTCACCTCAGTCTTCTGTTGGAATTTTACTGCTGTCTAAATGGTTAAAGTAGGCTATTTACAATAAAGATTTGACTCTGCTCTCTGGTCCCATGTTGACTGGTCTCTGGTGACATCACCCATTCTCAGCAGTGGGTGAGCTTTGTTATTCGGCCATTTTATTTCCACACCAATAAATTGCACCGCACGCAATAATACTGTACTAATGTGACTATGCGCCGAGAGGATTTCTCTGATGAACGCGTCAAAACCGAGACAAGCCGGAACTTAATGTGGTGTTTTGCTCCCTCTGTTGTTCAAAAGCTTGTATAGCTGCTGGAAAGTTGGCACAAATCAAAAAGGACTCCGGGAAGCTCCGCCAGGAAATAAAATCCATGATGCGGGTTAATCTCATAAACCTGACTGAACACCAATAAATCAGTAGGCTACACATAAGCAATTAAATGAGGTGAATGGCACGACTGTATATGATGAAAGTAATCTGTTTGCCCTCTAATAACCTGTGTTTCGAGTTAGGCTTAAAAGAAGTACCTATGGCCAGACACAGCCACACAAAAACAAAACCTCATACACATCCTCTTGCCATTCAAACCCTACGCCTTTTGTGGGCATGCCACTACAATATACTAATGTAGTTCTTGTTCCTTTTTTTTTAAGTTTGTTTTAACTCTGTACAAATGTTCAAAACCATCACCCATACCTCCTTTTAAAATTTCCCATCAATCACTGACTCATACTTTCATATTCAGAAAATTCCTCTCTGAGTTTTTTCAAAATCCCCTACAATCCCCCAGTCTAGCAACCCGGTCCCTTCCTGTCACAGTTCTGTAGTACTCCTAACTTTCATTCTCCACCGAGGGCTTCAGCAAGGAGAGACAATTATTCGGTTGAGGTGGTTCAAGCACTTCTCAGTTTCTTCCCTTTGAACTTGCATGTGAATATTGTCAATAAATACACAGAGTATTTACAAGTGAAGAGGTTCAATCTCAGGGTTACGTCCAGCCATAATATACCAATATAATACCAATAGTACTGAGACAGAGAGTTCTCTCTGTGCAGAGACCATGGAGATCTGGTTTGTTACCTTCTTTCTAGCCAAAATGCTCAGGCTTATAGCTTTTTAGCACGGAGTTGTGCACCCCTGCCTTAGATGGTGGACATTCCTGGTATAAGCCCCAAGTACTTTTGGTTCATGTGCCCCTGACCAGAGGTGTAAAATCCAGGTTCAAAAAGTAAAAGGATTTTTTCCCCCAATCGCCTGTATTTGCTCATTAGCACAATCCTTCAACCAGGAGGTAAAACTAATCAGCGAAATCAGCTGGCCAGGTTAATGGGTGGAAGAAACACATGGCAGGACTTCTACTTTCTGATCCCTATAGGAATCAGTATCATGAAGCATACTGATGTAGCTGGGTAACTGCATTGAGTAAAACCCAGAACTCTCCCAAATCTGGAACATGGACTAAAGTAAAAAGAGCTGTTCCGGGATTTACTCAGTGCAGTCATCCAGCTAATTTGGTAATCTATCTTTATGGTACAAGCCCCTGGACTTTCGACCTCTGCTTCTGATCCTACTCTTTTGTGAATATGATGACTGTAAGGGAGATGACAGTCCCAACTCCGATGCAAGAAACCACGTGGGAATCGGGGATGAGTTTAATGTGCAATGAACTGATGACCAGCACATCCCGTGACTCGACAGAATTAAGTAAAACGTGTGTTGAATTCAGACGCTGATTTTACTATTAACACTGTCACAAGTGTATTTGGCTCTATTTATTTTTCATTCAATGCCTGAGTCGAAGAATTATTATGATTTATTTACTGTTCATATCCTTTATACTTTATATCCGTGTACAAATGTGGGGTTGAGGCCTGGCCAGTGTTTTTCCTCTTTCACTTTATTTATGAACAGCCGGGGACTTCAGCTTTTGATTATTAATCTGATAACCTGCCGCACGTGTAAGTGATTGTATTAACTGATAAAAAAGCACGAGTCAGGCTGCTTTTTCTTCGACATCGAGACAAATTTGTGGTCGCTTTTCCAAATGCTCCAACAGCCAATAATGGGTCGAATTTGCGGTGATATCGATTTTAATAGTTTGTCATTTCAGATAATCCATAATAGCCCATTTGTAAATGCAAGTAGGCTGGTAGCTACAATTTCAGAACTGTTTTAATTCGGGGGCTTAGGGGGGAAACTTCAAAAGCGAATAGAAAACATGCCGAGTTATAAATTGAATTAGCCTAACTATTACGATTGTGCGAATCCGCTGATCTGCAGTAACGAACTAAGCTGCTATAGTGTTTTGTAGCTAACTACTGGCCAAAAGAGGGTTTAATTGCTATAGGGTCAAGTCTAGTCTGTAGGCTACTTCGAAGTATGGCGGCAAACGAACGCACCTATTCCAGAATGCCTGAGGCTACATCGGCTCTCTGGGTTTGGCCGCGTGTCATGCCGGAATCTCACTTGCCTTCAATTTTCAGCATCCTCTTTTTGGGGTAAGAATTAAGAAACCGCGAACAATCTGCAGTGTTTTCTCTGATCATTCAAACGGTAGGCTAAACTCATAGGCTGTTGCGGAATTGCTTTAAATTGAAGTTGGCGGTGGACCGCACGTAATTTGCTTGTACGTAATCTGCTCCTTTCCAAATACACCGTTTTGTATTGGTCTTAATTTAATTCGTTCTGGGCGTCACGACCGACATTTGTAGCCTGTACAAACGCGGTCAGTTTCAACTGTAGCCACTAACAAGAAATCTGCATTATGTCCATGAGTGGAATTAAAATGATGGTATCCAATTCCGATCTCCTTTCTTCTCCATTATGTTGGCACGCAGCGTAAAGGGATCATGTTGGCCATTAGTGGACACCAACTGTAAAAGGACATTTGAACGAGTACTAATGTAACTGAAGTTGTGATCATAATTGGGCAATGATGAATCAATATTTGGTGTGTGATGGGGCAAGTTATTGGTTGTCATGTCCCCCTGTTCTATAGAGCAGGGGTTTCCTAACGTCAGTCCAGTTTTTCAGTAAGTCTTTCAATCAGCAGCCAATCGAGGCCTTGACAGAAGTGTGCAGCCTTTTTTTATTTATTTATTTTTTTTAACCAATCAACAGCTGAGGATAATCACTGGTGCTGAAACACATGAGTGCCCCCCAATTATACAAATGTGTAAATGCACATTTGTATAGTTGTGCAGAAATGTTACCCAGTTTAAGATGTTTAATAAGAATGGTATCTGAATGTGCCCTGTTTGAACCTGACATCCATTACAATGGATAGCAGTGTTGAAAAGCCATATTTAATCTTTTAAATTCTTAAGGCTGATTCAATGGTTTTCGAAATGTTTTAGTGGTGAAGGGTTTGTGGTGGTTCCATAATGATTGCCTGGATTCCCATAAACAAGGTGAGTGAAGTGTTTAATGCTGTTGAGCAATTGTATACCTTTATTTTTGCCCCATATTAAAGAATTTCTTCCTGCAGATTTTAATCTTTCAAGAATCCCTTCTGTCCACAGCACTGATGCTAGACCCAAATCCGGTCAGATGTGTGGGATATTGTAGAAGGACACCAGAGATGCTCAAGGGTTCCATGTTCTGGGAGAGCAGAAGGCTAGCATTTCAGACTGGGAAAACTGGTGCTGTTGCTGCACTTACCGGTTGTTGGGGGGGGGGGGACGGACGACGACTTGTGGCCCTGCAGTTTGCTGTGCAACTTTTACATTTCCTTATCACAATTATCCGTGCCATTAGGGCAGCAGTGTAGTATAATGGGTAAGGAGCTGGTCTTGTAACCAAAAGGCTGATTCCTGGGTAGGACACTGCTGTTGTACCCTTGTGCAAGGTACTTAACCTGCATTGCTTCAGTATATATCCAGCTGTATAAATGGATGCAATGCTATGTAAAATGTTGTACGTTGCTCTGGATAACAGCGTCTGCTAAATGCCTGTAATGTAATGATTTCAATGTACTTTAGACAAATTTGTGACCATCTATGGAAAGGAAATGGACACTTGGCTCACTGAAGTGAATACATTTTAAATGGATTTAAATGTAATGTTTTATTTGAAACCTAAATAACAACCAACATCCACCACCAGCTTAATCACTAGCAATCTAACTCTTGGAACTGAAGGAAAGAACTAATTTATTTGTAAAAATTGTGACCAAATGTTGCTTGTGAACAGACCGATGGCCTTGTACGTGTGGTTGCAACCGTATCAAAAGGGCTTGAATGGAGTAAGTATTGTGGCAGATGTCTACGATTTGATCTTGAGGCGTAAACCTCTGTCCAATAAAAACTTTAAAATGTTGTGGCTTCATTTGTCATTCTACCACCCTAGCTACCTGTACACGCTTAGTTCCCTTTCTAACCTGTAGCCTTTGTGTCATCACTACTTTTGGAAACTTTGAGAACAGTTTTTGGTAAAGGTTACTTAAGGAAATCTGACAGCTGCTTATCTGTTCAATTTCCGTCACACACAGACTATCAGTGCAGTGCCATAGTAATTTAACAACACGGCTCCAATGCGTGCAATGGTAATATGACAACAATGATATGCTGAAGTTCCGTTAAATATACCAAAACTGCACATAGTGCTTCCAGATAATGCATATTTCAGTACAAATGTACTCCGTAGAGCTGAGGCCCATTTCAAAGGAAATAAGCATTTCAATTCTGCCATTACAGCAATAAGTAGCCTAGTTTCCAACGTTTTCCTTGTTCCTTTGTCTGAGCTCCTACTCGATACTGTCAAGACTATACCGCCAAATCTTAAATTGTGTGAAAACACTAGAATGATCTACTCTATATTACAACATCGTTGTAATCATTTATTTCGCCAACGGAGTCAGCAGTTTAATATAGGCGAAATTTTGACAACGTACTTGGAACAGGCATCTAGTCTGGGTACCTAATTACGTCATAATTTGCGACAGCTGGGGCCGTCAGCTAAATTTTTTTCTTTACCTCCCATCTGAAACATGGCGACGCTGGGACGCTTGTTATTGTTGTCGTACGTGTAGAAAAGGGCAGACGAAAGCTTCTCGGAACTGTTTCAAACCGGGTTACTGATAGAACACGTAGTTCTCGCATCTTTCACTTTTTGTTTCAGCTGTTATGAAAGTGTCCGGCGTGGAGGATGCTGAGATCCACCGGGTTTTTCCGTGGGATTGACTGCCCGTTTTATGCCGAAAGCTGTAATGGGAGGACAGACGGAGATGTGTGCAACAGACCCTACTGTCACTTCAGGCACAGCAAACTCAGACGGGCGTCTTGTAGCGCAAACAGTAACCGGAAATCCAAAGAGTCTTGCTCAAAACAAAATGGTGATTTTTACTTTAAAGTTCATGTGTGTGTGTTCCCTGCGTCTCAATGCCTGTTTGCAGCGTTCGTTGACCTATTTTTATTGGTAGTTTAGTTTTTCTACAATCTTGGGGAATAAACAATAGCTAGCTAACTACTTTGATGGATGTGTGCAAGGTCTTATTTACTGTAAAAAATATTTCGCTTGTTGACGCACCGATATAAGACGCTTTAACTAATGCGACCATTGTTTCAGAATCGCATGCAGTGAATGGTTGCAGTGAGATTTGTGAGTTACTTGCAGCTAATAAAAGTAGTGACACCGTTTGGACTCAAAGTACTGATTCGCAGTCTTGGTCCACCTCTGTTTACGATCAGTTCCAGGTCCTGCATTTCTAAGGCCAACCGTGAATTGATCCTTTAACACTGCCTTTAATTTTTAGATGCCAGAATGTCAGTTGGAGCTTTAAGGAGTCATTTCAGTCACTGTTTCAGCCTGATTCCGCCTAACTACGCAATTTTGAAAAATGTGTCCTGGGTGGGTGGAGTAAGTGTGTCCATTTCGTTTTCATAAAGTATTCGATATGCACAAGAATTTGCACAGCGTAGCTGCACCTGGCTCATGAAACTCGGATAAACCGGTCAATCTAGGCTTTGCAGATCAAATAAATCCAGATTCAGCGATAGCATCACCTATTTCTCATCTCAAAATGTTTTTCGAAACGTAGTTTAGTGGGTTGTTTCGGTAGAATATAAGAGTTTATGAACAAGCCACCATGTTTCACCGGTTCGTAAAACGTTGGGCTGAAACCAATCTAGCCAATCAGGTGCCAGCAGTGTTCAGTCGTAATTAATCGGGTGAATTTGTGGGCGGCAATAATTTTGGGCTGGATGTCTTGATTGGCATCTACTCAAAGTCGCCGTAACCTCCGAAGAGCTACTCTGATGTTACTATTTGGACAGGGCCAAATGTAGAAAGTATTCTTCAAACGTCAGGGGAGCACCAAGACGTTTTCTACCAGTTTTTTCTTCTAAATGATATTATTTCAGAAGTGTTGAAATTACGGCATGGATTAAAATGTTTTATTATGAAGTAGACATGTTTACAGCTAAAACGAAAAAGGAAATAAAACAGATCTCTGATGTAATTATCCTTGAAGTCTTTTTTTGTCTTCGTTCCAATTCAGGTCTTACTTGACTGAAGAGTGATTTTACACAAGTGTGACATGCCCGTTTTCGTGTGTCAGTGAGCAGCGGTTTGAAATGCAGCTCTTACATCGTTGAGACTTATTCCCCAGGGCCAGGTGTAGACCGGACCTCCCAAAAAACATGCAGTGGCACAGATTCCCAAAATCGGGTCCTGAAACCTACACATGTAGCTTCTGGGACAAGTTTACTTCAAAGGTGTATATTTCCAAAAGAAAAACCCATTCATCACTTTGACTCAAATTGAGGAATACGTCAACAGGAGTCCAGCTTCCCCAGTGTACAGTGTTTTTTTGTGTTTATGCATGTAACTGGTGTTTTTTCAACTTTAAACAAAAAAAAAAAAATAGTGCCACTCTCTGTAGTGCTTCTGTGCGATACATGTATCCATTCACTGTTTTGTATTGACTATGTCAAGTAAAAAAAAAACAATGGAAAAGTACGAAAGTTGAAAGTAAACGCTGTTTTATTGCTGTTTCTAGAGCTAGCCTATGACCCCTGCAACCCGGAGGTCGTGAGGCCGGGAGAGACGAGGAATGGGGAACCCGCGTCGGACCCGTCGAACCCGGCTCCGTTGGACCAGGGAGCCCTGGAGCTGGAGCGGGTCAACAGGGCCATCGAAGCCGTGCGCAGCGAGGTGGAGCGCGAGCAGAAGAGGCTGTCGCGCATCGGGGACCAAGAGTACGACCCCACCGCCAGCGCCGTCGCCAAGAGGCCCAAGCTGCCCGTCGCCGCGCCCCCCCAGGAGTACGACCCGACCACCAGCCCGTCGTCGCAGGAAGAGCGCCGGCCCAAGCTGCCCGTACGACCCGACCACCAGCGCCGTCGCCAAGAGGCGCGCACCCCAGGAGTACGACCCCACTGCCAGCGCCGTCGCCAAGAGGCCCAAGCTGCCCGTCGTCGCGCCCCCCCAGGAGTACGACCCGACGACCAGCGCCGTCGCCAAGAGGCCCAAGCTGCCCGTCGTCGCGCACCCCCAGGAGTACGACCCCAGCGCCGTCGCCAAGAGGCCCAAGCTGCCCGTCGCCACGCCCCCACTGGAGTACGACCCGGGGAGCTACCAGATGTCCCAGCCCGCCGACTACAACCCCACCCCGCGCTCCAGCAAGTACACTCTGGACTGCGACGGCCAGGGCCCGTCCGCCAGCTCCCTGGAGTACGTGCCCACCGCCGTCGCCAAGACGACCGTCAAAAAGTCGGCCCCGCCCGCGCGGACTCCCCGTTCGCCCACTCCCCCCTCCAGCCCTCCGCCCGTCCCCGCCCCAACGCCGTACCTCTCCTCCTCGTCCCGGCACAAGTACACGCTGGACAACTCCAAGCCGTGCACCGACCTCGAGTACGACCCCCTTTCCAACTACTCGTCCCGGCCCGGGAGCCGGGGCTCCAAGGGTGCCGCGGCGGCAGCGGGAACCGCCGGGGCGGGGGGCAGAAAGAGGCTGCTGTCCTCGGGCGCCGGGGGCAAGCGGACCGCGACTGAGGAAGGGTACGTGCCGACTTTTAAGAAGCCCAAGCGGCAGGCGGGAGCGCCCCCGGCGGGCGACCCGCAGAAGTACACCGCCAGCTTCTCCGAGTCGGACGGCGAGAGCTCCGGGACGGAGTACCGGCCCACCTCCCTCAACCGCCTGCAGCGGAAGAAGGCCGCCGTCGCCGGGTTTGGGGACGGCGGTTTTCGGAAAGGGGGAGAGGGCGCGGGCGGTCCGGCGAAGGGGCGGCGGGTCTCGGATGTCGGGGACGAGGAGGGTCGTTCGCGGGACGACTCGGAAGCCTCCGACGGCTCCGGACCCGGCTCGCTCGACGACCGAAGCGCGGCTAAAAAGACCGCGGCCCAGAGCGGCCTGAAGAGAGCGAGCGGCGAAGGGAAGGAACCTTCCGGAAGGAGCGGCGGTCACAAGGAGAAGGGAGGGGACGGGAAAAAGACGGACTCGTCCAAGAAGCCCGGCAAAGAGGAGGCCAGGAAGCACGGCAAGACCGAGGGGAGGAAAACGGAGGAGAAGAACAGGGCGAAGGAGAAGGGCGTGGACAAGAACAGCAGCAAGGAGGCGAAGAAGGTGAGGAGCGACTCCAAGAAGGACTCTAAGGGGGGAGAACGGAGAAGCAGAAAGGAGATTCCGGATCCGGGCAGAGGGAGAAAGGAGGAGGAGGCGGCAGCAGTTCCCTCAAGAAGAGGTGAAGTCTTCGGACAAGCGCGACGGGAAGAGAGTCTGCCAAACCCAGGCCGCTGGAGAACGGGAAGCTGGAGAGCGGAGCGGGGGGGGAGAAGGGCAAGAAGCGCCAGGACAGGCCCGATGGCGGTAAGGACCGCCGGGGGAAGGGCGGCACCGGCGGCGCCGCTGAGGGCAAAGCCAAAAAGGTGGAGAAGAAGCAGAGGTCTCTGACTCACGTGGACCTGTTCGGAGACGAGAGCGCGGAGGAGAAAGAGGCGGAGGAGGAGGAGGAAGACGATGATGAGGAGGATGACGACAGGCAGGGGACGGTTGTGAGGAAGTCGGCGGCCGCTTTCCGAAGGGGAAACTTCGCCAAGAGCAAGAGGAAGGAGTTCACTCCTTCGTCCTCGGACGACGACGACGATAACGGCGTGCCGATGAGGACTACGGAGACGATGCCGATGCGGACTACACTCACCTGCAGGTGGACTTGGACTACGAGGAAGACCCCATGGAGGAGTGCCTGCGCATCTTCAACGAGTCCAAAGATGTGAAGACTGAAGACAAGGGGAGGCAGGCCAAGCAGGTATCTTGGTTGACTCTACTGTGGATCTGTACCACGAGAACCTGGAGTGAACCGCTGTAGTCCACTTACTGATCGCAGGGA
The DNA here is from genome assembly GCA_025169545.1 of Anguilla japonica. NCBI lineage: Eukaryota > Metazoa > Chordata > Actinopteri > Anguilliformes > Anguillidae > Anguilla > Anguilla japonica. The sequence goes on from CM045886.1 coordinate 3,245,227, forward strand.
TTCTATGCTATCAGAATGAATGTTGGTTCCAGACGGTGCATGTAGGTCCTTTCAATATAAGCCTGCTAATGAAGTTTAACATGATAGTGACCTTGGACTTTTCCCATTGATAGTTCTCTCAAGAGTTACTGCATTTTTAAAATCGGATTTAAAAAGTAAAAAAAAAAAAAAAAAAGCACCATGGATGTCATTCTCCCAGTGCCTCGCATGCAATTGTTTGCCTGTTGTCTTAGGTTTTGGTGCACATTGTAAAATGTGTAAGGCTTAGACTGTATTTCAGACTGGTGTTTGGATGGGTGTGAGGGTACTTGCTTTGAATGTAGTTTTTGTAATATTGTGCACCATAAGTTGCTTTCTTTCCCATGCCAGTAGTCATAGACCCCGATAAAAAATATTAATAGATTTTTTTTTAATTTTCACTTGGTTTTATGGTGTATTTCTATTGGTTTTTACCACCTGGTCCCCAGCTGTCAAGATGTACATTTTTGTGTATTTTACACATCTTCACCTCTTTGCTTCCCTCTCTTTCTTTACCTCTTTCCTTCCCTCTCTCCTTTATTTCCTTCTCCCCTTTCCCCCTTCTCAGGCCCCTAAAGAGACGGAGGAGGACCCTGGCACAGAGAGCGCTTTGACCACACTCTTCCCTGGGCAGAAGAAGAGAGTCTCGCATTTCATGACCAAAGGAAATGTGAGTGTGGGGCGATGCTGTGTAAATGGCAGGAAGTGCGCTGCTTGTGATGCGTCACACACACGCGCGTTGCGTCACAGTCCGGTCGCTGCCGCTACGACCGCCAACTTCTCTGAAACATGCAGCCCTGCGTGTCACTGTGTTTGACCACATGCGTGTTTGCAGGTCACGTAAATGACCTGGAACAAATGGTTAAAGAAATACTCACGGGTTTATTGCTTTGCTTAACAGATACTTGTTCAAGGTGACTGGCAGGGCCTGGATGCATACATGTATATGCACACGCACACGCACACACCGGTATATACACAAGAGTCAGAACATCTTAGAAAGGGAAGCTAATCTTCCCTTTCTAAGAAAAGGGAAGGGAATGAGTTAGGGGGGGGGGGGGGGTGGGGTGCAGTTTTTGCAAATGCCAGTGGTTCTTCCCTCATGTCTGCACACATTTGCCAGGAATAGTCTGATGATAATGTCTGGGCAAGCAGACACTGGGGAAAATTGGCCGGTTGAGATTGTTCATTAATTAGGTGGAAATTCTCCCGTCATTCTGTATGTTCTGTTTGGTTAACTTGAACGTGGAGGAAAAGGTCCAGGCTACCTTGTTCCTCACTGAAACAGAAATGCTACAGAGTAATTGCAGAGATAGGCGGTCAGCTGGTGAGGCTCTCCTCAGAGCATTAAAAAGCTTCATTGTGGTACTTATGTGATAAAGGAATTCTGACATTTTGCGTAGCCGTTTACCAAATTATGTGCCTGCCACATGCTTAGTGTTTCACAGTGCGTTCCACATATCGCAGAAGTACAATTACTGTTCAGTGGGTTGCACTTAATGGCCGTCTTCTTCCGAATCATTACAGTTTGTCTGTTTATTTATACCAGTTGAATGTAGGATAAAGTCTTACATCCTTTTGATATTTTAGACGATCATTTTTCCAGGGCCTTGAACATCCATGTCTTGGAAACGATTGTTGGATTTAATGTAGAATTTTGGGATATATGCAACAGAATTTCAGATGTATTGTCACATAACTGTAGAAGAACTGCAGAACTGTTTTTCGCAGACTGGTAGCTTCAGTCTATTCAGGTGGCCTCTGAAAGCTACAAGCAGGCAGCTCAAGTAGTGGCATTGTCTTGTACTCTACTCAATGTACTCTAGCCAATGAGGAGCTGCAACAAGGTAAAGCCAGACATTGTTTCACCACTAGATGGCAGCAAGACACAGACGACGGTTGACGTACCTTTAAAAGTGCCTGTTTGTGTTCTCCTCAAGTCATTTAAATTCAGTTACAGTGAAAGTCATTGTTATACAAGGTACAAAAAAAATCATTGACGCACCAGTGTACAGGAGACAACAGTCAATGAGAAGGGCCAAAACAAAATTCTACTTCTGGCAACTTTGCAATGTGAGAGCCTCTGCAGTCTTGTTCTCTCTTCTCTCCGACGCCATTTTGCTGATCTGAAGTGAGCTCTCATTGGCTGGGAGAGTTTTCTAATGTTGCAGCCCGTGCTCTATAGATGTGGTGACGTTAAGAAGGCGACTTCAGCGTTTTTTTTGGACACTGCCTGATTGAGTGGGAGTGAGTGGAGCCGAATTCGGCGTGACGGGAGGGAGGAGAGCTCGGTGAATGTTTACCCCCCCCTCGTCTTTCAGGCTGACACCCCCCCGAAGCCGGTGGTGCGGCCGTACCGCCGCCCGACTGCGCAGGAGATCTGCTACCAGCGCATGCAGATCGCGCAGCAGCAGGCTGCGCAGCTGGCCGCCGCGGTCAAGAAGAAGGCCACCACCCGCTGTGACCACGCCCACTTCCAGCTTCCCCGGGGAGAGGAAGAGGGTGGCGCACCGCCCCAACCAATCAGCTCCCGCCCTGAAATCCGGTACGGCCCTTGTCCAGGTCCTGGGACGGTGGTAACCAACCCCTGTATCTGGGGATCTACCGTCCTGTTAGGTATTTTAGCCCCAATTTGGGAGACGTGATTCTTCTGATTAGCAGCTCAGCATGATCTCTAGCTGATGAACGAGGTGTGGCTTTGTTTAGGGTTGGAGTGAAAACCTACAGGATGGTAGATCTCCAGGAACAGGGCTGGTTACCACTGTCCTAGAAAATACTTTAAAATCCTGAAAAAGAAAAAAAAAAAAAAGGGATACTTAAATTATTATGTGAGAGTGTTGGAAGTGATCAAGTGTTCCAGTCCTGAAAATTCTTGAAAAGGGAAGACTGGCGACATGAGAAAAAAAGGCAACATGCTGTGCTTCCTGTTTGATGCTACCCCAAAATGTTGGTGTGCTGACAGTGCTAACAGTGGTGATAGCTCACTGCTTTACACATCACACTGAAATATCACTAATGAGTGACGTGCGCCCATTATTCGTGGACACAAAACATTTTGAATCCAATGTCTTAAAGGTGTGTGTCTACAGCGCGGCTACAGGCAGCTTAACCTAGCCCTGATTGTGTGTCAAAATAAGTCTTTGACAATATGTTTTACTGAAAAAGTCCCTGAAAGATGATTTGAATGGGGGCACTGCCTCTGTCTTCTGTCTGTCCATCTGTCTGTCCTTCCTCCCTTCCAGCCTTTGGCAGTGCCTGGGCTGGTTCTCGTACTTCACCATGTAAATGTCTCTTCATAAAAGAGCAGTTTGAGCCGCTTTAGCTGACGTAGTGCTCCTGTGCGCCTGCAGGTGGCGCCGACGCGACGCAGGCCGGCGGTCAGGTGACCCCGCCCAGCCGCGCGGCCCCCTCCCAGCCGTCCGTCAAGGCGCACACGTCCGCCGGGATCCTCTCCAAGACCACGTCCACCGCGGCGCAGAAGAGAGTGGCGCACATGCCCACCATGAAGGTGGGGCCCGGCCGTGCACGTGAGCGCGTGCGTGTGAGCGTGTGCACGTGAGCGTGCACGTGCGGCCAGTGGCAGTCCCAGAAAATGCGCCTCTGCTCGTCAGTTCTGGGTCCTGTTTCATAAAGCGGTATAACTGAGTCAGCTAGATAACTGTTCTGGGATTTGCTCTTTTTTTTTTACTTCAGTCCATGTTCCAGATATCGTAGGGTTGCGGGTTTCACTCCATGCAGTTATACAGCTAACTCAGTAATCCCGCTTTGTGAAACAGGGCCCTGTTCTGTCAATTCTGGAGAACGAGTTGACGTTGAATGAGGAATTCAAACCAACTCTTCAAACCCTTATGGCCAGTTAGTCAATTCACAGATTATCTGAGTGGCTAAATATTTAAAAGTTCTGCTCAGATCAGACTTGGAACAAATACAGTTTTTAAATATTTTAAATAGAGACAGTAAAATCACTGCTTCTCTGTGCAATTGTACAGAGAAGCAATTATTGAGCACATGGAATGGCTCATTGCCAGAATTGTTTATTTTATACAGCCTTCTCTGCTTTGAAGGGCACTGTATGCATTTGGCCCTGTACTGCTTTTTCTGTACAGCCAATCACAGTGATTCAAGTTACTGTGACCATTTCCTGATCGGCTGTGACCATTTCCTGATTGGCTATGTCCATTTCCTGATTGGCTGAGACCATTTCCTGATTGACTTCTGACCATTTCCTGATTGGCTGTGATCTCTTTCCCCCATGTCTCCCTGCTTCGCTCGCAGAGTTCCACTATGAAGCGGCCAATCATTCCCAGCGAATTCGGCGCCAAGGTGCCCACTAACGTGCGCCAGCGGTACCTCAACATCTTCATCGACGAGTGCCTCAAATTCTGCCCCCACGAAGAGGCCGCCTTCGAGGCGGTAAGGGCGCGGTCCGGGCGTTGAGGTTGCTCAGATGATTGCCGAGCCCATGTCTGCTAAAACATGTGCATTACATTACAGGCATTTAGCAGACGCTCTTGTCCAGAGCGACTTACACAACATTCTACATAGCATGTACATTGCATTCTTCTGTACAGCTGGGATATATATATTGTAGCAGTGTAGGTTAAGTGCCTTGCTCAAGGGTACAATGGCAGTGTTCTACCCGGAATTGAACTTGTGACCTTCCGGTTACAAGACCAGTTCCTTACCCATAAAAACTTGCAGCATACATACAGCAACAGCATCAGTACCTTGCCTGTGATTTCAGCCTCTCGGGTAAAAGCTCAGGTCTCTTTACCTTCACCCCAGTATTTTCTGGAGTTTGTAAGTGGGGCTAAAGTCTTCCAGACAACTGAAAATGCTTCGTCCAGCCATTACCCTTCATTGATATAGCATGCGTTGAGGCTGAGTTGTTATTACATGCGTTGAGTTGTTAGCTGTCGTTGCACGCGTTGAGGTTGAGGCGGTGCGTTGTGTTGCTGAAGGCCCTGCAGGAGGAGAAGGTGGTGTACGACCGCAGCAGCAGCAGGAACATCTACCTGAACGTGGCGGTCAACACGCTGAAGAAGCTGCGCAGCAAGAGCGGCTCCAACGCCTCGCCCGCCGCCAGTACGTTACGCTAACACGTTACGCTAACACACAACGCCTCGCCCGCCGCCAGTACGTTATGCTAACACGTTACGCTAACACACAACGCATCGCCCGCCGCCAGTACGTTATGCTAACACGTTACGCTAACACACAACGCCTCACCTGCCGCCAGTACGTTACGCTAACACGTTACGCTAACACACAACGCATCGCCCGCCGCCAGTACGTTATGCTAACACGTTACGCTAACACGTTACGCTAACACACAACGCCTCACCTGCCGCCAGTACGTTACGCTAACACGTTACGCTAACACACAACACCTCGCCTGCCGCCAGTACATTATGCTAACACGTTACGCTAACACACAACGCATCGCCCGCCGCCAGTACGTTATGCTAACACGTTACGCTAACACACAACGCCTCGCCTGCCCCCAGTACGTTATGCTAACACGTTACGCTAACACACAACGCCTCACCTGCCGCCAGTACGTTACGCTAACACGTTACGCTAACACACAACGCCTAACCCGCCGCCAGTACGTTATGCTAACACGTTACGCTAACACACAACGCATCGCCCGCCGCCAGTACGTTACGCTAATGTGTAACGCTAACACAGTATGCTAACACACAACGCCTCGCCCACAGCCAGTACATTACGCTAACAAATTATGCTAGCACAGTATGCTAACGCACAGCTCCTCACCCACGGCCAGTATGTTAAGCTAACACGTTATGCTAATGCCCATCCCCCCCCACCCCCCATCACAGAGAGCCCTGCGGTGAGCACCAGTAGGAAGGCCCAATCACACGAGGAGGTTCTCGGGGGGCGTCTAGCGGCCAAGACGAGCTTCACCATCAACCGAGCGGGCAGGCAGAAGGAGGAGGAGCTCACCGGTGAGTGACATGCGCTGGCTGCCGTTCATTCGCTGCTGCCCTGTGTAGGTCAGAGAGTGGATCCTACAGATGACGGCCTGAGATTGGGAAGTTCAGGCGCATGGTACAACTACTGTACGTCCATCCATTATCCATACCCTCTTATCCTGGGCAGGGTCGCGGGGTGGGTGCTGGAGCCTATCCCAGCGTGCATAGGGGCGAGAGGCAGGAATACACCCCTGGACCAGGCGGCCAATCTATCGCACACCCCATTCACTCACACACTCATACCTAGGGGCAATTTAGAGTCTCCAGTTAGCCTGCCTGCATGTCTTTGGACTGTGGGCGGAAACCAGAGTATCGGAGGAACATGCTGAGTCCACTCAGAAAGGCCTCCGCCCGGGATTCGAACCCTGGGACCTTCTTACCGTGAGGCCACAGTGCTATCCACTGCTACGTCAAACATCCAAGTAAATATGGAAATAATTCTGGTGTCCCCAACTCAAACTGCATTTGACTGCCTTTAATCCAGTGATCAGTGATGTTAATGTATAAGGGCTTTGAAAAGCGGTGTGTAATGGTGTGACTTATGGATAAGAGGCACTCATTAGTGGCTGTGCGCAGGGATAAGGTCTGGTGCATTAGTCCAGTGATTTAGGGCCGTAGTGCAGAAGGGCCTGCTAGCCGAGCTGTGCGCTAACGGAGGCGCGCGTTTTGCAGGAGCCAGCTTGTACAGGAAGCTGAAGGAGTACGTGATGACCGAGGAGCAGCTGCAGGAGCACAGCTACCCCCGACCGCACCCCGACCGCCCGGGCCGGGCTGTGGTCCACAACGTCCCGGAGAAGAAGAACTTTGACCGTGAGTCTGTTTGCGCACCCTTTGTCTTTTTTCGTCTGGGTTCATTGGGGGGTTTCCTGTGTGTCAGGGCTGCCCAGCCCTATTCCTAAGGATCTAGGTTTTCATTCCAACCCTTACAAAGCACACCTCACTCAACAGCTAGAGATCTCATTCACCTGCTAATTAGTAGAATCATGTTCGTCAGGTTGAAATGAAGACCTGCAGGATGGTAGGTCTCCAGGAACTGGGTTTGGCAGCCTTGGTGTGTACTTTAGTGGAGTTTGGCTATTCCGTACTCACAATTCTTCCGCCCCCCCCCCCCCCCGCCCATCTCCCCAGCGTTCAACAAGGTGTGCTGTCGCTGCGGGGCGGAGTACAAGGTCTCGCCCAACGGGAACTGCGTGAGGAAGGAGGAGTGCAGCCATCACTGGGGCCGCCTGCGTCGGTACAAAGGTGAGTCTCCCGTCCGGTTCAGTTTGGTTCCATCTGGTTTAGTCTGGTTCAGTTCAGTTCATTTCAGTTGTATGGTAGATGGTAATGCAGTGGTAGATGGTAATGCAGAGGTAGATGATAATGCTGTGTAAATGGTAAAGCAGTATGGATCGTAATTGAGTGTGGATGGTAGTGCAGCATGGATGGTAATGCAGTGTAAATGGTAATGCAGTGTGGATGGTAATGGAGTGTGGATGGATAATGTAGTGTGGATGGTAATGCAGTATGGATGGTAATGCAGTGGGAGATGGTAATGCCGTGGTAGATGGTAATGCAGTGGGAGAGGTAATGCAGTATGGATGGTAATGCTGTATGGATGGTAATGTAGTGTTCTGTGCTCTCAGTTTCAGGTGGCTGGGAGACTCAGTACAGCTGCTGTTCTGGAGCAGTGGGTTCTCCGGGTTGCCAGGTTGCTAAGGTAATCCACTCGCCTGTGTCCACACACCTGCCTGCTTCATTGAATTTCAATTAATTTCTTGAATTGACTGAATTGAAATATAATTGACCCTGACCCTGACCCTGAAGATTAATCCGGTGGTCATTTCTTATCCAAGAGAAAATTGGCAACTTTTAAAGCAGTGGCTTCCAACCCTGTTCCTGGATATCAACCGTCCTGTAGGTTTTCACTCCAACCCTAACAAAGCACACCTCATTCTGATCTGAATGAGCTGCTAATTAGTAGAATCAGATGTGCCAAATTCGAGCTGAAATGAAAACCTACAGGACGGTCGAGCTCCAGGAACAGGGTTGGGAGCCACTGTTGTAAAGACTGTAATCACACAGTAGGGGGCAGTGTTGCGCTCAGTGTATTACAGTCACTGTAGGTCCGTGACTGTGTTTTATTTCTTTATGTCCTCATTTCTGTGTGAGGGGGAAAATTAACAAATTAATACTGTCATTTTCTGAGAAATTATAAGCACAATTTTGTAAATAAGCAGACATGAGCATTTTCCACTCACCAATCTTTCTGTGCTCATTTATTTCAAGTTTATTTTGGCTAACTTGTGACATTCTTCTTCTTTCTCTGTAGTATTATTTAAATTTTTTCTAAAATTGTGTTATTTTATTTGGAATGCACTTTGAACGTTTGGTAGCACACTGGAAACATGAATGGTGCTTTTAATAAAAAAGTGTTATTATAATCCATTATTATTATTATTATTATTATTATTTCAGAGCTTAGTGTAGTCATTTGAGCGCAGCAGCAGTAATTATGACTCCTGAAGGGAAGCTGTCTGTCTCCTGTCCCACAGCAACACGTGCAGGACGGTCGTAAGGAAGCCCTGGACAGCTACGTGACCACCTTCGAAAAGCCCCTCCCCCTCGACGGAGACGCTGGCGTCTACGCCCTCGATTGTGAAATGGTCCGTGAGTCCTTTTAGAGCGGAAACACCCGCCCTAAAATCTGCCTTTTTTAACAGTAATTACAGTCTGTACACCAATGGTACAGTCAAGTGTCTTTCTGCATGTACTGCAGGTCTTTTCAGATATGCGTGTGACCTTGGTCTCTCTCTCTCTCTCTCTCTCTCTCTCTCTCTCTCCCTTTCTCTCTCTGTTGCTCTCTTTCTCTGTCCCTCTCCCTCTCTCTCTCTCTCTCTCTCTCTCTCGCTCCAGTGCTACACAAAGCAGGGCCTGGAGCTGACCAGGGTGACGGTGATCAACTCTGAGCTCAAGGTCATTTACGACACCTTTGTCAAGCCTGAGAGCAAGGTGGTGGATTACAACACGCGGTACGTCAGCTGTGTGTCGTCTCTACAGGGCTCTGGAAGAATGTGAATACCAGCAGTGTGGTAGAAACCTGTGGGGAAAACCAGACTGGAGGTGTTGACCAAGATTTTAACATGCAGAGTTTACGTTTAACTTCAACATTTAACATCTCATTTATATCTTTGTCTGTGTGCGTCTTTGTGCGTGTATTTGTGTGTGTGTGTGTGTGTGTGTGTGTGTGTGTGTGTGCGTGTGTGTGTGTATGTGCACGTGTGTGTGTGTGTGTCTGGGGCAGCAGTGTAGCACAGTGGGTAAGGAACTGGGCTTGTAACCAAAAGGCCATAGGTTTGATTCCTGGATAGGACACTGCCGTTGTACCCTTGAGCAAAGGTACTTAACCTGCACTGCTTCAGTATATATCCAACTGTATGAATGGATACAATGTAAAATGCTGTGTAAAAGTTGTGTAAGTCGCTCTGGATAAGAGCGTCTGCTAAATGCCTGTAATGTAAATGTCTGCAGGATTCTCTGGCGTAACGGAGGAGGATCTGGAGGGCACCACCATCACCCTGCGGGACGTCCAGGCCGTGCTACTGAGCATGTTCAGCGCAGACTCCATCCTGATTGGTCACAGCCTGGAGAGCGACCTCTTTGCACTAAAGGTACGCAGTCAGTTAGGCATTGACCCTGGAGGAGGGGGAGCAGCACCTGCACCTGGACAACCTGCCCGATTTTATGGACACGGGCCAAACTGTGGGGTGATGCCAGGTGAACAGGCCTGGGTCAAACGATTATTTGAATAAATGTGTAAGCCTTTCTACAAAGAATTCTGGTGTATTAATTACAAACTGCCAATAAGAGTTTGAACTTTGAAATTCAAAGAGCAGAGCAGCAAAGCTGGGAGTCCATGTTGTCTGCAGTATCAGAATATTATTCTCAGGGTTTCATTTTACATTCAAACCCAACACAACTGCCGTTCTGATATACCTGTAGCAGGTGTGCGTGCTGAAAATGTTCCTCGTCTGAAAGTAAACCAACCTGAAGTCTGCCCTAAAACCCCCCCTCTCTCTCATACTCTCTCTCTCCCCTGTCCTTCTCTCTCTCTCTCCCTCTCCTTGGATCCCCCTCTTCCTCAGCTCATCCACAGCACAGTGGTGGACACGGCTATCGTCTTCCCCCATCGCCTGGGCCTCCCCTATAAGAGAGCCCTGCGCAACCTTATGGCCGACTACCTCAAACGCATCATACAGGACAACGGTGAGGCACTGAGCCCTGACGCACTGAGCTCACTCTGACGCACTGAGCCCTGACGCACTGAGCCCTGACACACTGAGCCCTGACGCACTGAGCTCACTGACACACTGAGCCCTGACACACTGAGCCCTGACACACTGAGCTCCCTGACACACTGAGCTCACTGACACACTGAGCCCTGACGCACTGAGCTCACTGACGCACTGAGCTCACTCTGACGCACTGAGCTCACTCTGACACACTGAGCTCCCTGACACACTGAGCTCACTGTGACACTGAGCTCACTGACGCACTGAGCTCACTGACACACTGAGCTCACTCTGACACACTGAGCCCTGACACACTGAGCCCTGACGCACTGAGCTCACTGTGACACACTGAGCTCACTCTGACGCACTGAGCTCACTGACGCACTGAGCTCACTCTGACGCACTGAGCTTACTCTGACACACTGAGACTGTGACCATCTCTTCTCATATCCTCTCCTCCTTTTCCCTTCTCTCCTTCCCTCTCCTGTCCGCTGCCTTCCCCTCCGCTCCTGTCCTCTTTCCTCACTCTGACCCTTCTCTCACTCTCCTCTGAGTCCCCTGACCCAGCTCTCTCTCCTGCACACTGGAGGGGCACGACTCCAGCTGAGGATGCGAGCGCCTATCCTCTCCTCTCTCCTCCTCTTCCCTTCTCTCCTTCCCTCTCCTGTCCGCTGCCTTCCCCTCCTCTCCTCTCCTCTCTCTCTCCTCCTCTCCCCTTCTCTTTTCCGTCTCCTCTCCTCGTCCCTCCCCTCCTCTCCTCCTGCAGTGGAGGGGCACGACTCCAGTGAGGATGCGAGCGCCTGCATGCAGCTGATGATGTGGAAAATCCGGGAAGACACCAAGGTCAAGAGATGACCTCACTGCCCCCTAAGCTCCGCCCCCCCCCCACCTCTCCTCCTGTACCAGTGCAGAGAGACGGAAAGAGAGCGCAGTGTGGCCGAGCGGGGCTGGGAGGCGTGGCCTAGCGGGGCTGGGAGGCGTGGCCTGCCGGGCTCAGTCTGCCACGCCCTGCCACAGCACTTGAGTTTCACCCGAGTGGAACCGTGACGGTGACCTGGGGAGAGAGAGGTGGGCAGGGACTGAGAGAGAGAGAGAGGGAATGAGTGAGAGGGTGAGAGAGAGAGCGAGAGAGGGAACGAGTGAGAGGGTGAGAGAGAGAGCGAGAGAGGGAACGAGTGAGAGGGTGAGAGAGAGAGCGAGAGAGGGAATGAGTGAGAGGGTGAGAGAGAGAGCGAGAGAGGGAACGAGTGAGAGGGTGAGAGAGCGAAAGAGGGAACGAGTGAGAGAGCGAGAGAGCATGAAAGAGGGAGTGAGTGAAAGGGTGAGAAAGCGAGAGGGGGAACGTGTGAATGGGTGAGAGCGAGAGAGGGAGAGTGCGAAAGAGAACGAGCGAGAGAGTGAGCGAGTGAGAGAGAGAGTGCGAGAGAACGAGTGAGAGGGTGAGAGAGTGTGAGAGAGGGAACGAATAGAGAGAGAGAGAGAGAGTGGGTGAGAGGGGGAGCGAGAGAGTGGATGAGAGAGAAAATGCGTCCCATCAGGCTGCTGACCAATGCCGGGCCGTTCCAGTAACGCCTGTGATCCCATTTGACCCATGTCATGTGACCTGGTGTAGCCGATCACTGTAGGCTTCTGTTTAAGGAGGGCTTGGATGAAAGAGTGCTTTTTCCGCTCTGTTTATTATTATGATTATCATCATTATTGTTATCATTTTTTTTATCTTCAGCGTTGTTATTGGTGCCTGTTTCTCTTAGTTTCTCAGCCAGCGTGGGTCTCTGTGAGTCAGATGGGCCTTGGTGACGTGCCTCCGGTCTCAAATGCACAGCCACAACATGGCGAAACTATGCCAGAGCATTTCTGTTGTTTTGTTTGTATGTTTGTTTGTTTGTTTGTTTGTTTATTAAGACCCCTGTATCCCATTAGTGTGAGGGTCTCTCAACAGTATTTTGAGTGTTACTACACTCTCTGAAGAAAGTGTTCCAAAAGGCTCCTCTGTGTCTCCATAGTGGAACCCCCTGTCTAGCTCAAGGGTTCTGTGTCACGCAAGATGGTCCAATCTGGGAGCTTTTGCACTTTTCATATCTACCATAGAGGGTTCCCCTATGGAGACATGCCAAAGAACCCTTTTTTCCCCCTAAGAGTTAATACTCCTTTAAATCACATACTTCTCCACCTGGTCTAGCTCATGATAGAAAGAGGTTCTACAGTATTATTTCCGCCTTCGCCATATAGACAAACCCCAGCAGGTGTCACGGGTGCGACTTATGTCTGGCATTCCCCGTGATTACGGCTGCTGACCTTTATTTTCTCCCCGCATTCTTACAGATACAATTACCATCTGTGTTCGACGGACACGGATGAGAATTCTTGGTTTTAATCGGTTTTTGAATTATGATGAAAAGGGGTTCGGTAATAAATAGACGTGTTGGTATTGAGGAGTTGAGCATTGGACAAGACTTGAACAGTGGTTATTGTGGTTTTTCAGCGTTTTTCATTGTGCCGTTCTCTGGAGGCCAGTGAATGACGTCGAGCACCCAATGTTATGTCTGACGTCGCGTGCGGGGTATTGCTGCTGAATACTTGATCGAAGTGTTTTACCCATGTTGCACTAGGGAAAACCTCGCCGTCACTGGGGATGGGGTATGACCGCCTCACTTGAATATTCTTAATAAGCCTGCATTAATTCCCATGACCCAATGTACCGTAGCATCGGAGGAGGCATATCAAAGTCTTTTTATTATCTTTATTTCAGTTTAGTAAAAACACTTGTAGGAGGAAACTCCGACCGACGTGTCGGTCTTGCTTGTTAGCAGCACTTCTCGGCCCTTCATTTTAATAGTTTAATCACATTAAGGCCTGTTATCAGAAGTGCAGTGCTTTTTCTGGGCAGAATATATTTGTTGGCTTAAGCGCGAAGTGACACCGAAACTGTAGCAGAATATGCGACCACAAACACACGGGGGATTCCTGCGATGGCCTGTCTTACAGAGGTGATATTGCGGGTTTTTCAGCTGAACACTGCGTGTGACTTGGATCTGTACGAACGAGATGGACCCGCTGTGGGGCGTTGCCTAGGTCCCGGTCTTCTACCGCTTATCAGCGTCCCTCCGTCTCGTGAATTGTACAGTAATGAGTTGCCCTCATTATTAGTAGAGCAAGTCTAGTCCTTCATTTATACAGGTGTAGGCGACTCCTTCCTCCTACGAGTAATGACATTTATGCCGTTTCATTTTGAGGTTCAATAAAGGCAGGTGTATGATTTGTATTTAATAAATGTTCCCGAGTAACCTGTAAAATCCATTGTAAAATAGTCATACTAATGATGACAAACGCTCACTATGTAAATATGCTGTAATAAGTTTTTTCTTTTTTGTATGTTTTATTTTCTCTTATATATTTTTGTTTCGTTTTTCTATTAAAAACGGAAATTGAGAATAGCATTTCTAAAGTGTTGTTTTTTCGGTGGTATTGAATGATGGAGTTTTAGAGATTCTAAATATTTTCACAGCCGTATGATCTCGCTACTTTGTGGGTGTGTGCGCGCGCGCAGGTACGTGTGCATGCGTATCTTCTAACTGCTTTCTTCCTACTACTCGGCCATGGTATTTAGTTAAATCGTCTTTTCTTTGTTAGTTTTTGTATGTTCTACGGTGTCTGAGCGTGTAAAAAAGAGGAAAATGTTCACAACACTACTTTTCAACAATCGTTTTGTTGAAGCCATGAAAGTTGCAGTGTTTGTCAACCTCCATCTGTTGACCGAGATGCCCTTGAGCTTCTTGCTGAAGTAAAATCATTTAATTTAAATGTTTAATTGTGAGCGCCTTTCCTTTGTTTTGCTGGTAATGTTGAGGCTTTTGGAATCAACTCCTCCTCCGCAGTACCTACAGTTTTGCGTTCGGACAACAAAGACTGCACTAAGTTGGCCAGTATGTGTGTGTGCGCGCACATCTATCTATCTCTCTCTCTTTTGTCTCTCTCTCTCTCTCTCTCTCTCTCTCTCTCTCTGTCTCTCTACATTGTGCGGTCCTTTCGAGCAGGTGTTTAGTCTCGTGATCTGCCTCCTCTCCCAGCAGATGTTTCAATCGTCAAACAAAACGGAACAAAAAAAAGGGACAAAACCGCGGCTCATTATTCCCTCTCTGAAGCGCGGATCCGTGCCTTTGCCCATTGAGCGCGACCCGTCAGCACGCATTTCCCCAGGACGCCCCGCCGACCGCAGGTATTAAAGCCCCGGTTGCCCGGGATCGATACCGGCACAATGTTAAAGGTGGAGAGGGCCGGGAGTATCAAGCGTCTCGGAGATTTTGAGCATGTGGGGCGAAACGGCTTTAGAAGACTCCTCATTATCAAATTCGATCAGCGGCGCTCCGATCACCTTTGAACTGCCGGGGGTCGCCAGGGGTCGGGGCCACGCACGCGGGAGCAGAGAAAGGACTCCGCACCCCATGCTGGGGTGGTGCAGGAGGGGTGGGGATAACGGGGTACAAATGCGCCCCCCCCCCCCCCCCCCCCCCCCCCCCCCCTCCCCGGCTGAAAAAACATCCTCACTGATGCTGTCCTTAGCTCTCCCTGTTGAGATGCTTGCTGTGTTTTATCATTTATTTTATTATATTCCATTATATTATCCATCACGCCATAATATGTTTGTGAAGTTCACTGAGAGGTCTGAGAAAGTTAGGTTTAGCAACACAGTTGAAGTTCATTTCAGGCCACGGGGTAGATTGGGTTTCATTATGACTTACTTGCACTAAAGGCACTAAATTGATCAATAAAAGTGATTGATTACAGGTCACCTCACCTAGCTACTTGGGTCCGAATTGGTTCCTGATTTAACGGTGAAAACAAATGCCATGATTCCCTTGAGCGACACATACGCATACACACACACACTCAGATTCTTAGGCATTTTGCAGACACTCTTAGGGAATAATTTATGTGGTACAAAAAAAAGTTTAGCCAGGAAGAGCTAATGCCAAGTCACTAGGGTCAAAACCAATAGTAGCTGTTAATGCATAACGTATGTGGAAATAGTAAATGCATAAACCTACACTCTAAAAAACGGATAATTGGATTTAGTTAATCAAATCATATTCAGTATATGTGACTGATTTAGCTTTTGTTCAAGTGCTTAGTATGTGACAAGTGAAAATTACTTGATCAGTCAAAGTTACATATACTGAGTAAGATTGTGTCCAAACACTGACCATAAGTAAATCCAACATTCTTCTTTTTATTTAAATGTGTAGAAAAATAAAGCTAAGTGTCGCAGTTGGTGTAAGAGGGTCAGATTGACAATGTAGTCCTTCAAGTAGCAGATGTATTTGAGGACACAGTTTCATAGCAGTGGTTGGGCTGGTAAAGCCACAGACACGCACACACACACACACACACACACACACACACTTGGCCTTGACCCTATAACCGCAGTCTGGAGCTCAGTGTACAGTCATTACCCGGAGCCTCTGTCTCTGTGCTGACTTTAAGCCCATCCCCACCGCAAGCCTCTTGTCGGCCAATTAGGCGGCTGATCTCTACTCCGTTTCGCACATTGATCGCGGCTCGTGACAGAGGTCCCCTGGTGCGCTGACCTACGCTGGGGGGTCAGGCGGGGGATGGGGGGGGGGGAGGAGGAGGAGGGGGGTGTGAGGGTAGAGATAATGTGAGGTTAATTTGTGACTTGGACCCTTGTGGCAAGGGTTGGTATTTTGAAAGTGCCTGTCTACTGTACTCAAAAAAAAGGTCTG
This sequence comes from Anguilla japonica, assembly GCA_025169545.1. Lineage (NCBI taxonomy): Eukaryota > Metazoa > Chordata > Actinopteri > Anguilliformes > Anguillidae > Anguilla > Anguilla japonica. The sequence continues at coordinate 3,261,253 of CM045886.1, forward strand.
TGCTTGTAAAATGACCTAAATTTGATCTAATATGAACTTTAGAGGTAGTGCACAGGCATTTAGAATGGTTTGTATGAAATCATAATGATTACTTATACTAAAGTAGTTGAAAGAATGACGTTTTCGTCACCTTTAACACTTATTTCCTTTATTTCAAGTTCACGTGTGTACACGGATATGTCGAGGGCACACAGATTCCTGGTGTTGTGATGTCATTACCTTTGAATTCCTGGCGCAGTGCTGGATCCGGCCTGATGTCCTGGGGGTACCTGGGAAACGTAGTGCCGAAACATTAGGTGCGTGAAAATCAACTGTTTGGTACATTGTTAAGAACCAAGAGTGCTCAAAAATAGCAAATAACCTTAGTAGACCATGATAGACCACTGTAGTGGATGACTGTGGAAACTTTCAATTCTGAAGAAAAATCTCTTTTCTGTTGTTGAACAAATCAAGACCACTCTCCGGGATGCAGGCATACGTGTGTCACAGACTGAAAGAGAAGACTACACCGACATAACCACAGAGTGTTCACCCCAGAGACCGCAAGATGTAAACCACGAAACGGTCATGTTAGAGTTTGCTAAAAAGTACATTTAAAAAAAACTACAATGTCCTGGAACAAACTCTTAATGGACAGATGAGATGATCACCTGCACAAAGCACCTGCACCTTGATGGCAAGAGACAACCGTGGAGAAGGAAAGGAGCTGCTCATGACCCAAAGCAAACGACCTCATCTTCTGAAACATGGCGGAGGTAGTGTTGTGACTTGGGCCTGCATGGCTGGCCCTGGAATCTGTCTTTGTTGAAGATGGATGAATTCTGGAGTGCTTTTTAAAAAAATGTTTTAGAAAAAATATAGTATATATATGTGTGTGTGTCTGTGTGGGTGTACGAGTATGTATGTGTGTGTGTGAGCCCATGGCGTTCTCTGTTCCAGTAGCCAGTGTCAGTGCACTAGAGCTCACAGCAGGACCCCAGCTCTTCCTCTCTCTCCTCCTCTCCCTCCCTCCCTCCCTCCCTCTCTCCCTCTCTCTCTCTCCCCCTGTCCCTCCCTCTCTCTCTCTCCCCCTGTCCCTCTCTCTCTCTCCCTGTCCCTCTCCCTCTCCGAAGCTCAGCGGGGCCAGAGCTGACCCCGCTGCTCCCGCTCCCCCCTCTCCTGTGGGTCAGAGGGCAGCCAGCCCCATCGATCTCCCCCAATAAAGAGGTCTTTAGCCCCCTCCCTGCCTTCTAATGCCCCCCCCCCGTCCCCCCCGTCCCGACACAGCAGTCCTGAAAGGCTCCCAATTGTGTTCCCTGTCCCGATCGATCAGGCCAGTGTCCACGGGGCCTCGCTGAAAAGAGGCAACACACTGGATAACTGACAACTACAAAGCTCGCCTCTTGACAGGTGCTTGTCAATACAAATTTCCACTATTGATAAGCAATTAAAGACAGAAAAGAGAGAAGGATGGGGAAGGGGAGGGAGGCAGTGCCTAAGACCTAAACATCTGTTAAACAGGCTCTATAAACAGAACAGATAGGCTACTTTTCAAAAAGAGTAGCCGAGGCCCCCTCTGCCAGAACCCCCTGCAGTTTTGGCCAATTTAAAGAACATTAAACAACTTTCAGAGAATGGCAGTTGGAACAGGCTTCTGAATGAAAAGGCCTCTTTTTTTCTTTCTTCTTATAAACCAGGGACTTCACCCTCGCACAGAATGACGTGAACTGCAATGTGATGTGAATATGTGTTTTCTAAGTATACTGATAAATACATTTCACAGATTCATATATATAGAAAGATATTGCTAGATCTGAAAGTGGCAATAATTTGTATGTTTTGCCATACATTTTTAAATGCTGCAATACTGATACCTCAGTGATGTTTTATTTCAATGCATGTTTTACTTACGTATTGGCAGCCCAGTTCCAGTTTTTATTTTAATATATTTTTTAAATCTTATGAATTAATTTTTTATGTCTTATAATTGGGGCATGCAGCATGATGGTTAGAGAATTGGGCTTGCTGCTCTGAGGTTGTGGGTGTGGTCCCTAGGTAGGATGCCATATAATGTCATATAAATGGATTGAATGTAAATAATGTAATGTTGTTGCTCTTAATAAGACTATCTGCTAAATGGCAAAAAATAGCAAGGTTATATTATTGGTATAGATACTTACTGATTGACAACTCCTTGGTAGGCAGACCATATATTAAAAACTTAAGTAGAGGGGGCTTGATTGACCTTTGTGGATTCAATCTGAAATTGGAAGCCCTGATCCGGCCGGATGCTGAATCAGATCAGCAGGAAAATGAAAGAGATCTGATTCAGAATATCAACTAGCAGTTTTCAGGCTTTGCATCCGCTTGCATAGGCAGAGCGTAAATGTATTAACTGTCCGCAGACCGGTGTAAAATCATTTGGATGTGACATGTTGGATGGTAGGGCGACACGGTGGTGCAGTGGGTCTGTGTGGGTTTTCTCCAGGTGCTCCAGTTTCCTCCTACAGTCCAAAGACGTGCGGATAGGCTAATTGGAGTCCCTAAATTGCCCATAGGTATGAGTGTGGGAGTGAATGGTGTGTGTGCCCTGCGATAGAGTGGCAGCCTGTCCAGGGTGTATTCCGGCCTCTCACAAAATGCATGCTGGGATAGGCTCCATCACCCCCCGTGACCCTGCCCAGGATAAGCGGGTATAGATAATGGATGGATGGATGAATGTTGGATGGTAATTAAATGAAAAACTGAATTGGTAATTCATTGTTTACTTAGACATTTTGGTTTACGGTCATAACACAGGTGTATATATTGCGACTTGTTATTTTTTGAAGTCAGCAGACGAAAATTCTGAATTTCTCCCTACGATGTGGCCCAAACAAGGCTTACGTTCTGGTAATCGCTGCAACACTGGGTACGTTCAGTGTAACCAGATATAAGCTGTTTTTAACACTACAGGAGAAGCTGTAGGTCAGTTGATTTTGACAATTCTCAGCTGTTAGTAATAACACAGGTTATTTGATTAAGACATTCTTATGACCCTTTTTTTGAGTCTTTGAGAGGGTCGGGCGGGTGCTGCAGAGCTGTCCTGTTCGCGAAGATCAGCTCTGCAGCCAGGTGTCTCAGTCTTTGGGGAAGGGGTGTCGGACTCCTGTCCTGGATGGGCAGCAGTGTCTGCTGGTTTCCAGTGTGTGTGTGTGTGTGACAGCCCTTAAGTGATTAATACAAGTCATTGATTGGCTAAGGAGTACACATGGCTTGTTCCTATGGCTTCGACTGGCTGCAGACTGAGAGAAAGGACAAAAACCTGCAGACCTTGTGGCTCTTCGGGACTGAAGTCCGACCCCTCTGCGACACCAGAGAGACGATTCTGTGCTTTCTACTGGTAGGGGGTTGGTGGGGGGTTGGATGTTGGGTGTTAGAGAAAAGTAAAGCAATCTGTCTTGAGGCTGTTAGGCGGTGTGGGCCACTATGAGGGACAGGCAAAGACATCTCCTATTTAGGGCAAAAGCAAAGCGATGCTGTGCTGGGGAGGAGGTGAGGGGGTAAGGGGTGAGGGTTTTGGGGAGGGGCGGTGGTGCAAGCCATGAGATTTTTTTTTTTTTGTGGGGGGGGAAGGCGGGGTGGGGGGGGGGGGGGGGGTGGTGGTGGCAACACAACCAGCGCCTTTGTGCGTTCTTAATCCCCCCAGCCAACACAGCTTTGGCCAGGTTTCATGATGAAAGTCCCATGAAATAACTACTTCTTTTTTAACCAGTAAATCTCCCCTAATCTCCGCAGGCTGGGGTAGACAAAGGCCCCAGGGTTCCAATCCGGGGGCTTTTAATGGGGCTCTGGGGCTGTGCTACAGAGCCTCTTCTAAATGACTTATTTCTGTACGACACTAATACAGAGAGGGAGGTGGGGGGGGTGTATAATGCATTCACTGAGGTGCTACTAATGCTCCAAAACAATCTTCAATTTCACTCTAATGAACAAAGGCCTCAGTGAAGTTTCACTTTGACCTGAGTCCTCCCTCACACACCTGTTTCCAGGTGAGCGCTGGCCTTCACGGACACTCACTCTGGCTCCGCTTACAAACTTACAAAGCGCTGGTCTAAACCAGAAACTATCCCCCCCCATCCCATACACCCCCCCCCCAACTTTCCTGAGCTCCACACATTTTAACAACGAGCTGGGAAACAGAAAGAACGTAAACATTCATCAATTATTTACCCTGCCCGTTATTCACTCTGCCCGTTACTGCCCCTGTCTGGTGTAGTGCCTCTGAGTGGCTGTTGTCATCGATCACTGAACGCAGAAGGGAAGGGAAAAACATGTAAGAGCTTTCATGACCGGCTTCTGGAACCCCTGCTTTCCAAAGTGGGGGGGTCAGGTGACCAAACGACCATGATGACCTACTCACTAACAAACAAAACAAAAAACAAACAAAATCACTTTAATAGGCACTTGTGCACTTCTTCAGGCTATAAAAGTGCAGGAAATGAAGGTGATACGTTTCTTATCTCACTTTTTTTATGTGTGGAATTTTGGCATTTTCTGATTGATTGGTAGTGGGGGAGGGAGGGGGGGCATTCGGTCAAGATGTGGTGATGCTGAATGTTGGACTCTTAGCTTGTTATGCACCTCACTCAGGGTGGGAGACCCACAGTGAAGGAAGAGGATGCTTCATTACATCTCCTGGATGCAAACTGGAGAACATGGGATTGTTGTCTTTCAGGGGGGAGGAGAGCGATGTAAACATGTTTGCAATGAGAGGAGAGTTTAAGATTTCAGGCGTGACAGATTCGGGTCTGATCTCCTTTTGGAGATATGGTTTCATTTCTTTCAACATACCTGAATATAAGAGGACTAATGCCCTGGAACAAAAAAAAAAAAACTAAACTGAAGGTCATATCAGCTCACGTTGACTAAGACCATATTTAGTTTCATAAATGGGTGTAGAGTGTCTTCAGGCCTGAATCTGATGCTGACTGTTGGGTCAGGGTTACTGGCAGGTGAGCCCTATAGCTGTGTGCTTATGAAGGAATTTAAGAATGGAGGAATTCCTCTCACAAGCTTCCTTACTGACCATGCCTTGTTTCGGCTGAGACTGGCAGTGCCCCCCCTACACTACCCCCCCCCCCCCCCGCCCCCCCCTTCTTTGCTTGGCTGGCAATCTGGTGCCTGGGTAGCCCTGTGGAAAAAAAGGGGGGGGGGGGGGAATAAACCCTCCCCACACACTCCCCACGACTCTGGGACCGAACTGATACTCGTGGGAAACACAATCCCGCCCGGTGCCTGCTTTGCCTCTGAGCGCCGGGCCAAAGTCGGAATGCACGTCTCTAAACCCCCCGAGCTGCAGCCAACACGGGGCTTATCTGGGATGATCCCGTCGGCGCAGCTCAGAGATTTTAGCCTGAGCCAGCCAGAGAGACTAGAGGTGCATCTAGACGAATGCGCCGGAGACTGACCAGAGCGTGTGAGTTAAGGTAAAAGTTTATTGGTCAGCTCTCCCGACAGGAACGATCGGAGTCGCGCGCTAAGCTGTGCGCGCCCTGACGATCTTTTGCTCCCGTCAGTAAACATGCACAGAAGCTGGTCTCCGCACTGATGCTCTGATGTAAGTAGCGTGCAGACCAGACACTAGATCGGGGGTGGGCAATTCGGTCCTGGAGGGGGTCAGTGTGTGCGCAGGTTTTCCTTTCCAATAATTACCCTGGCCAAATGAGCTAACTGGCTGTGTACGCCAACACTGGCTCACGTGTGGATCGCATCACAGTAAAAAGTTTCATACAGGGACACAGAACAGCCTTTGGCTGTCATTCATGCACTTATCAAGCAATGTAGCTGAAATGTCAGATGGTGTGTTAAAGGCGTAATTTTGTAATTAAAGCCAGAATCTGGCAGGAAAACCAGAAAGCAGATACATCCCTTGTCGCCGAAACTCAGTAGCTATATTAGATATATACTAACCAGAGAAAGGGCTGTGCAGTGTGGACGCCACCCCGCCAGAGAAACACGCCCGTGGTCGCTTAGTGCTGAAAAGGTGGTTGCTCATGCCGTGATAATTATTGCGTGTTTGTTGCCATAGTAACTGTGTAGCGCAAACGGTGAGGGAGACTAATCTTACAACTCAAACGGTGTAGGCTAATTTCCCAGGTGACCCACAACTGTTGTAGCCTACTCTTAAGCCAGGTATTTAACATGAGTTGCCTTAGTAACTATCCGGTTGTATGAATGGGTTGTATTTTCAAAGGAGTGTGGGTTCATGCATTTAATGACTGATCACACGGAAAGGTCCGACTGAACATATGACATGTCAACATCACACAGATAGCAAGAAACATGGGACATTCAGGTCTATGTAATTTGGAGCCAGTATAATTATTTCTCCTGACTCCAAAACGATTAGATTGTTTGTTTAAATATGATTTAGAATGATGGGATGTTTGAGGAGAGTCCTCAAGATGACCACCCAATGTCAACTTTGTATTTCTTTCAGTTTATGGGCAAAATAAGGAGCCCGTTAGCCAAACAAATAGCCTAGCAAAACTAACCCCCCTCAGAGTTAAAAAAATAATAATAAATCTGAAATTGTGGGAGTGGGAGAAAGAAGGCAAGGAGGGGAGAGAGAAGCAGGGACAATCAAAGGCTGTTATTTTAATCTCCCTGGCCTCGGAGATTTACGGGCCACATTGTCCTAATTGTTTTAACGGGACGGGAATGAAGCGCGCCCTTATTGAGGGGGGGAATCCTTGGCATAATCTCCCAAGTTCAATAGTTTCAAAACCTTGAGCCCCGGGACCCCCCTCTTTCTCCCTCATCCCACCTAATCCAGGCTAATACCTTTCTTTCTATTGGCTAATAGATGGGGGAAGCCGGAGTTAATGCTTCTTAAATAGTCGAGGGTGAGAATGGGCCACGAAGAACTTTAATCCCAGCCCGACGAACACAGCATTGAGCGGAGATGGGGGAGGTTGAGGCCTAATTTGCAGGACTAATACGGGTGTGGACCGAGCAGAAACTGGAGTAAAACGCGAAGCTTCTCAGAGCGCGAGGGCGAAACAACCAAATAATCTCCCAAATATCTGCAAATTCGTTTTTCAGGTAATCTCATTTGATTAACGTGACGTTGATTGGTGTGGTGGTGAACAAAATGGCAAAAAATGTTTGTTTTTATTTTTTTGTTTGTTTGTTTGTTTGCTTTGCACAGGCAAGTCTCAGATTAGATATGGCGCGATGGAATTTTCGCTCGTGTCCGCAATAGGACATGGACTTTATGAATTGTTTCCGATGTTGATATAGCGACGTAGCCTATTTGCGTTGTTGTACAAATCTGTGTATGGTGGTCATTTTTGAAGGCCTGCGCTGACAGGTTACGTATTACATATGCTGTTGATGCTGTACTCACATTTTTGAAAACTTATGTTGACTTCTCAACGAAGTGTAAGATAGTGACCGTACTATAATTATTGTCATTGTAGCAAACAACAATCATAATATGGATGTTGCATATCGCTTAAGGGTCAATACTACTACTACTACTACTACTACTAATAATAATAATAATAATAATAATAATGTTTTTATGTTATTGCGTTTGTCTTAGGGTCAGTATGCTACGTTAAAACGGTGTTTTTCTAATTAGAAGTGTAGTTATCAATTTATTCATCTCAATAAAGTTCTTACTGTATAAGACTTCTCTGGTCGTATCCCTCTGCTTTCCGTATTTTGACAAAAAAATATGCGTTTGTCTTCCAGAGTTGCCGCGCTGTGACGTCACAATGAATTCCTTGTATTTCTGCGGCGGAGCAAATTGTGCCAACGGCGACTACCCACTGCACGGCGTGAACGCCCTGGCTGTCTTTTACGATTTTCACCACCAGATGGCGGGGCGTACCGAAGTTCCACAGGCGGTCCCTCGTCTGTGCACACGTTCTCTGTTGCCGAGAGACTTGCAGGTAAGATTTACCGTTCGGCGAGGGTTGGGATATTTACTTGGATTAATGTTACATTTTTTTGTTCGTTGTCTGCGAGCAAAATGAAGCCTCCCTTTTCAGATATAACCACTGAGGTCAAACGCAGGTCATATTTTGTGATGTGGGTTTCTGATCTATTTGTCGGTCCCCCTCCACCCCTCCCACGTTTCCCCTTTGAGAGGCAAGTTAATTAAAACACTATGGGGATATAAAAGCGCAATTACATTGGGATTGTTAAATATTAATATGGACAAGTGTTGATTTGTGTTACGTGGGATTTTTACATATTTGCACGGAAGACCTAAGTCCCCGCCCCCTCCCCCTGAATCTCAGATCCCTTGCGGTACCTTGACATCAGTGTGACAGCTCATAACTGCTTTCAGTGGGTGGCACCCCATGACAGCTCTCCCCTCTCCTTGCCTGAGTGAAACGGGGACACAGTTTTAGCTCCTGCGCTGATTTCTCAGATAAAACACGGAGGTGTACCTCTGTGATGTAATCACCAGAGACCTATCAGAGAAGAGGGGAATCGGCTGTAACCCCCCCCCCCCCCCCCCCCCCCCCCCACCCCCATCACCACCACCCCAACTGCCACAAATTTGAATTTGATTGGAGGCTTGGGGAAATGCACCCGCTGTGTTCCCTTCACTCTTCTCAGCAGAAGAAAAGTGTGTAAAGTCACAATGCGAGGGTGTCGTTAGTGGCAACACCCCCCCCCCCCCCCCCCCCCCCCCACCTTGTACTGGGACATACGTAAACCAAGGGCATAATGTACGGGGGGGGAAAAGGGCTTAAAACCCCCTCCAATATTACAAAACAGGCCAAATAACCCCACCTCCCCCACCCCAATAATATAGCATGATGATGTGAAAAATGATTTCATACGATACTGCAAGCGGAAGAAATTTGCAGTTTCACCAGAAAGGATCATTTCACAGCTGCTGTTTTCAAAGATTTCTCCTTGGGGGGGGGGCATGACCTTGGACCCCCCTACTGGGTTGCTGTTCTCTGGGGGTCTATGCATTTCGGCTCCCCCAATATTCAAAATAAACTGACGTAAACCGTGGACAGGGATGCCTGTAGGTCAAGCACTGGGGGGGAGGTGCTGGAGGGGAAGGGCTGGAGGGGAGGTGCAGAGAGGGAGGTGTTGGCGGGGGGGGTGCTGGGGGGGAAGTGTTGTGAGGAGGTGCTGGGGGAGGTTATGAGAGGGAGGGGAGGTGCTGGTAGGGAGGTTATGGGGGAAGTGCTGGGGGGAAGTGCTAGGGGGAGGTGCTGGGAGAGGGGTGCTGAGGGGGGTGCTGGGGGGAGGTGCGGGGGGGTGTTGGGGGAGGTGCTGATAGGGAGATGCTGGGGGGTGAGAGGGAGGTTCTGGAGGAGGTGCTGAAGGGGAGGTGCTGGGAGAGGGGTGCTGGGAGGGATGTGCTGAGAGGAGGTGCTGGGGGAGGTGCAGGGGGAGGTGCTCACAGCCTGCTCTCTGTCCCGCAGAGCTGATCTTGGAGGCGCGGTACGGAAACCAGCAGAAGCAGAGGCGCAGCCGCACGGCCTTCAGCGTGGCCCAGCTGCAGGCCCTGGAGAAGGCCTTCCAGCAGACCCAGTACCCCGACGTGGGCATGCGGGAGAGGCTGGCCGTCTGCATCAACCTGCCCGAGGCCCGCATCCAGGTGAGCCCCGGCAACACCGCCCTGCCTGACTGGCTGATCAGAGAGTGACTGAGTAACACCGCCCTGCCTGACTGGCTGATCAGAGAGTGACTGAGTAACACCGCCCTGCCTGACTGGCTGATCAGAGAGTGACTGAGTAACACCGCCCTGCCTGACTGGCTAATCAGAGAGTGACTGTGCAACAGAGTTCTGTCTGACTGGCTAATCTCAGAGACTGACTGTGTGACTGTTTCCTGACCTCAGCACAGGGTGGAAACAGAACCCTGTCTGACTGGCTAATCAGAGAGTGACTGTGCAACAGAGTTCTGTCTGACTGGCTAATCAGAGAGTGACTGTGTAACAGGGCCCTGTCTGATTGGCTAATCTCAGAGACTGACTGTGTGACTGTTTCCTGACCTCAGCACAGGGCGGAAACAGAACCCTGTCTGACTGGCTAATCAGAGAGTGACTGTGTAACAGAGCCATGTCTGATTGGCGAATCAGGGAGTGACTGTGTGGAAACAGGGGTGTGTCCAGTGGGGTGACCTGGGATAGCACAGGTCACCTCTGGAATATGATAGGATGAGTTGTGCATCTGTGTAAGGGGTGTGATTGTTCCTGATTTTTCGTAATCAGCCAGTTAAAACTGAATTTAGACCCTAAATGTCTGAACCAGAGCCAGAGGTGCTTGGGTGTATCATAAGCACACAGACATGGGGAGGTTCTGCTCGCTTTGGCAGCGAATAGCAGGACAGAGTGTTCAGCCATGAAGGCAGATACTAGCGGTGCCAAGGACAGGTCTGAAATATCTGAAAATCAGCATTTCTGATCCGGGAATGGGAGTGGTGTTCCTGTTTTTGGGCCGGATTTCAAAAGCGAAGCAGATTTTGGGGCGAGGGTTCCTCTCTCTCTGATTCCAATTGGTCCGCCCCCCAGGTGTGGTTCAAGAACCGGCGGGCCAAGTTCCGGAAGGGCCAGCGGTGCGGCCCGGCCCCCGGGGACCCGGGATCGGACCGGGACCCCCCTCAGAACCCGGGGGGGAAGGAGGAGAAGCGCGGCGGGGACGAAGGAGGGGAACCCGGACCGTCCGCCGGGGGGTCTCCTTTCGGGGGCGTCGGCGCCTGTTCCGCCAGCCCTAGCCCCGGGGGGGACCTCGGGGCCACCCAGCCGTACCCCGCGCCGGTCTCTCCCTTCGCGGGGGGGGGCCGCCCCCCCCACCCGCACCGACACTGCGCGCTGGACGTGCCGCCGGGGGGCCTACGCGCCCCCCCCCTTTTCTGGCCCTTTCTCCGTCAGTACGGCCCAGTCTTGGACGCGCACCCCCGGGGGGTAAAAACAGCAGTACGTCCCTACACACTGCCAGCCCTGCCATGGCCCTGCCTCTCCCCCACATGGACCTGTAGTGGCACCCCGCCCCCCCCCCCCCCCCCCCACCACCGCCACCACCCACACCCCCCCCCCCACCCCCCCCTCTAGCAGGCTCCAGAGGCCTACTGCTGACTCTCCTCACAGCTGCCGAACTCAAGAGTCACACTGAGCCTGGGGGGGGGGGGGGGGAGCGGGAATCCTCTCACTCCCCCCTTTTCTGCCTCCCCAGGCGATGGCTGGTGGTTCTCACCTTTGTTTTTCAGGAAATTCAACATGCTAAAGAGCAGAGGTTTGTGTTTGTTTGTCTCTGGGCACACAGGGCCTGTGCCAGGGTTTAAGTTTGGACTGTCCCTCCCACACACCCCCACCCCCCCCCCCCCGCCCCACCCCAAGCTTTCTGTTGACAGGAGCAGGTGGCGAGGTGCTTGTGCGAGGCCGAGTTTTTCTGTTTTGCACTGCTGGCTTTTGGCCCTGTTTGCATCCGGTTGCTTTTTTTTTTTTTTGCATTGTCAGAACCCTGAGTCCAATTTAGAGCTGTCAGTCAGTGGGTGACCCCTGCCTGGCCTCAAGGTCAAACCTAAAGCTGAAAAGCCCAAGGCCTGCTGGTTCTCTGTTGCACTGGTGGGTCTGCAACATGAAAACCTAGAGCTCTCAGTGTGGTAGCATGCAAACGCCTGCATGCACACACATATATAAACACCCACACACACAGACAGACACACACACATACAAACACCCACACACACACACACACAAAAGCATGCACACATGCATGAATGCACACACATGCACACACACAGGCACATGCACACACACATACAAGCACTCACACACACACACGCAGAGGTATAAACACCGATGTACATGGGTAATGGATAAAATAAAGCAGAAAACTTAACAAAGTTTCAGAAGGTTCATTCTAAGTAATGTTTCCGAACCCCATTATTCAACTCCACTGAAATGTGAATGTAAGCATTTTTAATACATTGCAATTGGTGTCTGAACATGGTACATTTCTTCCCTTAACTGAATTCCCGCCTCCACCCCCCCCCCCCCCCCCCCCCCCCCCCCCCCCCCGTATTAAAAAATTTTTTCATGTGCATTTCAGGTTAAAATAATTCCTTTTTTGGATGCAAGTGACACTTCAGATAATTGAGCGTTGTTGCGCAACAGCAGGGCCTCATTAAGCAGTGTACAGCCAGCGATCATTGTCATGCCAGTCCATATAACAGTGTGTATGTGACACGAAAAGGGACAGGTGTGTCTGACAATGCTGCGTGCCGTTTTGACATTTTTGGTTTTTCTACACGTTGCTACCGATTGTAAACATGCAGTAAATTCATTCATTCTCACCTGTCAGCCTCTGTTGAACGAGGGAGGGAGGAACGGCAGCAAAATTCATTTAAACAAAGAAAGAGATAAAAAATATGCGACAGAGAGGTTGGCAATAGTTGCAAAGCCGATGAAAAGCTGTGAACCAATTGAAAAATTCAATATAAAATCCATAAATCCCTGAGCAAAGGTTTAGCCACTTGATGTGAAGCAAATGTCAAGGGGTTTAAGTTTAGGTTTGATGACATCACCAAACTTAATTACATTTCAAATCAAAGTTAATTCTCTCTTGGAGCCTGTTTAGATGTCATTTCCCTTGCAAGTGCGTTCAATTAGATCCTGCCTTGTCGAAAGCCATAATAGTGGTAAACCAGACCCAAGGGCTGGAGTTGTTTGCATATTCATAATATACTGAATTTACATGATAAATCTCATTGTTTCTCATTGTTTCTTCTCATGTTAAACCAAGACACGCATGTCTTGGGAAACTGCAACACGCTGAGGTAATAATAGTCTAAGGTTAATCAAAAAATGTAGGCCCAAGGTTTCTCTCCTTTTCACTTCTTTGAAAAGCGTATAATAGCGCCTGGTTGTTGATCCTTTATCAATTTGGTCAGAATTACCTCACATTAGTATCAGCCTGGTCGTGCCCAGAATACCAAATGTTTACAAAGCTGAGGGCAAGTCACTGGTTTGAGACAAGGGTGTCTTCTGCAGGCCTGTGTCAGGACAGTTTCAGAGAAGATGAACAGCCCTTGGTTTTCCAGTAAGTGCCATCATATTCGACCTCACAGGCTTGTCGTTTCGGCACAGTGCTGTAAATATAGAGGTTAATGCAAGGTCATCGCAGTATGACTGTTTGTGATGTGGTGCGGTGGTGTAACAAGTCTGACTCATTTCCTTGTTCCCCTGCCCCCCTTGATTGGCTGTGGTGTCAGAACTGTTTATATATGCGTAAATTCGCATGGTTGTGCAAAGCTGTGCACAGGCACACACATGCATCCGCACACGTGCACACAAACACACAAAACTTCCAACTGGTCAATTGGAATGCTAGGTCAGTCAAAACTTAATTATGAAAATGGCTTAACAAACTTGGTAAAAAAAACTTCCATTATTCCAAATGACTGTGCAATGAAAAGCATAATAACAAGCTGCTTACTTATTAAATGGTATCTCTGAACTTTGTTTCTCAAATCTTCGAAGCTTGTGGCTGATTAAACAATCGAATATTTTCTTCATTAAATTCTTATTATTGGTTCAAAGATAAATATAAACTGTTTTTCGGACCTGTCAAGGTGACTGCAGGTATATTGTTATTAATGCAGTGTGTTTAACAGGTGCAGTATTTGATCTGAATATTGACATGTCAACTGAAAGTGTGTTACAAACAGTACAATTTGTGTGTGTTTAAAAAAATTAAAACTCTCCTAATTTAACTACTCTCCAAACCCACCATTGGAGACCAAAGTATAGGAGCGATATTAATGCGCTGTATTTTGTATATCTCCGTTTCCAAGGGCCACTGTAAATTACTGCTCTGTAACAATTCACAGTTCCGTATTCCGCCAAATCAGTATTCCCAAACCATTACTACGTTGGCTCTGCATGGTAACTCTTCTGATTGTGTAGGCAGCTCCCATAGAACCGCAGTTGTGTAGGTGCGCACGATTTTCTCCAGGGGCGCTTGGATTTTTATATCACTCCCTATTCTCAAAACGAGATACGCCGGTTTTACAGCGTAGAGTCAGCAATGGGAGTTGGGAAGGCGCTTGGTGCTTGCTTGCTGGCTAGGTAGGCTTAAAGAGACAACAGCAAGACAGAGCGAGGGAGAAGGAGATGAAATCACGAGAATAACTGTAAATACCGGCAAAATGGGAATTCGCGCACTTTAGAAGAACACCCCGGACAGGTAACGGCTTTCATGCAATAATCAGCGTTACACGTGTATGCATTTATTGAGACGAAATCAACCGAGACAGCTAAATTAAACGGATTTCGGTTGTGAGGATTAAGGAGTTGCCCAGTAGCTAGCTAGCTAGCTTAATGTTGTGGTTGTGTGTTGAAAACAAACGCAGCTTTTAATTTTAAAATGAGTTGTTTCCCCAAAGCGCATTTTTCGACAGCCTTTTATTAGTGAAAGTTCTTTCGCCAGAAAGCACGATCATCGTTAATTAAATGTTAAAATTTCCTCAATTAATATTTGATTATGTTGAATGTCCAGTTTAAACTTGTTTCAATCGGCAGTGTAGGCTGTGTGTTAGGCCACAAGCATTTTGTCAATAACCGCTAACATTAGCTAGCATGTAAAGAAGAGGAATGCACGGTCGATAGCTTAGCTGACCGGCTTACTGGCTGACTGTAGTAGTTTAGCTAATGTGGGTGTTTATGATATTTCCAAACATTTCCTCGATATTTCCCCGGATTGTATCCGGAATCGACGTTTTTTTAAAACCGGTCCCGCTAATGAGGTAGCTATCTTACTAGGCCCAACCATTTGAGATTAGCTAAAATACATAGCTAACCAGCTAGACTCTAACTAAAAATAATGGCTGACCATACTAATGTTTACTAGCTGGCGGCTACCAACGGTATTGTGGTTGGCTAGCAAGTTAGTAACTAACCAGTTGGATACCGGCTACTAACGTCGACATATAGCCAACTAGCTAGCTAACATTTATTGGCGGATGTAGCTAGCTAAACGATATCTGCAAAAGTTAGCAACTGCAACGTTAGTCTTGTTGGCTGGTGAGCAGGCCACCTCGATAATCAGCCAGTCTCCGTAAACTAAAATCGTCCTAACGATAACTAACTAGTCTAGAGTCTAGCCATCTTGCTAAGTTGGATAACACGTTAGTTTTTCTTATTCAAACTAACGATAGCTAACGTCGGGACTAGTTAATTAGCTCCAGTTAGTTGGCTAGTTAACACTTGGATAATCAAAATGGGTTTGTTTGTTCCTTTTGTTTTGTTTTAGGGGACCAGTTGATCAACTATCTAACATTTCTCAGCTGCTCAAGGTTAACTTACCTAGACTAAATTGGAATATATAGCCAAGGGTAACAAGCGTAGATCGCTAGCAATCCAACTAACCAATGTTAGTTAGCTTTATAAATTGGCTAGCCCGTACAGCTACACGACGGTGTAAATGTTAGCAGGTCATGTTAGCGTGGGATTGGGGAACGTAAACGGCGAGCCAGCTATTTAGCAAGCTTATTTGTAGATAGCTAACCGTTCTTAATGTACTACTAGCTAGCTAGGCCGTGCATTTTTCTTGTTATCCAACGTAGACATTAAATTAATAACTTTAGACATACGGTGGCTTCGTTGTGTATGATGTATGGTAATACGTAGCTACGTTAGTTTAATGGCTAACATTAGACTAGAGCTAAGTTTGTTTTTCAAGCCCGTTGCTAGTTTTATTTTCAGAGCCTATTTTCTGCATTTGAGTCTCCAATTCCTGTTGTATTTTTGGTGTGCATAACATTTGAAATCAGCCCACCGATAAATTGTCCCAGCCTGTCAAAATAATCCAGTTGCTCATGTGAAATATGTTTAGGTCTGGAAAGGCTCGACTCAGTCGGTATGTGATACAGTTAATTGGTGAAGAAGTAGTGTACTTTTGGCGTACACTCGCAGGATGTCACAGACCAGTTTCTAGGAATGCTGCGCATGAAAAGTTGTGTCTTCACCTTGTTCCATTAAATACACCACTTCCTGGTATTTGACAGTTTTGATTCAACATTGCAACAAGTTAGTGCGTCTTTAAAAATAAAAAAAAAGTGCTTGTCAAGGTTCCCAGAGCTTGTGGGCCACTCTCTTCGCCTCGGGACAGTTCTTTCTATGTTATCTGATACTGAAATGTCCTTACTGTTTTGCATAGTGGTGGTTGACGATTTTGAATTGCTCATGTTGGTTGTTAATGCGTGGAATTTCCAAACCCTTGAGGCCGACTGATGACTTTACGTTCAATAAGCATGTTGATAATGTCGGTTAATAATGCACTATCCTCAAATACATGTCAGAAGCGTAGGACTACAAGTGGTGGAGGAATTCAATAGACTGGAGACTCTCATCTTCTGCCAGAGGGCATTGTGGGATTTTGGAGCAGGGCTTCAAAATGGCCATGGAGAAAAAGGCTGGAGCATCCAGACTGGGCAATGGGTTGTATTAGGAGTGGTTTCCATGGGCATATTTAAGGAAGAAGGGTTCATGTTTCTTTTCGGAAGCAGAAGAGTGTTTTTGTTGTTGTTGTTTTTTTTAAATTTAATTTTAAGCGTAATTATCAGTCTGACAGTGAGGTGACCCAGTCGAGTTGTTTGTTATGCTCAAGGGGAAAAACTGATGTGACAAACTGACGAAAGAGAAAATTGAGGCATTTTGTCGCTGTAAAAAGCAGTGTAGTTGGGGTATAAAAGCTTAACGGCTGAATAAAATAACTGTCACCACCCACCCCCCCCCCCCCCCCCTCCACCACCTGTTCTTGTCCAAGTTCTTTGCCTTTTCTAAAATTCCATTTCTCTCATTAAGATGCTCTGTCGCAAGGATTTTTTTTTAACACTTGTGTGCTCATCAGAAGCGCTGTAGTTGATGCCAGTCCAGGTGGCATTGCCCACAGACTCCTGAATATTTGCTGTCTCAAGGAATTTCCATACTTGGCCACAGTTTGATTACATGCAATTTCAGCGGTTACCAGCACCATATTATAGATTTAAAAAAAAAAAAAAAAGAGTAACAGTCAGAGATGGAGATTTTCGGTACTGTCCTTGCGCAACAGTCTGGCTTGTCATTTGGAGACCCCCATAAGCCCTTTCATATGTGCGCAGTCATAATTATCAGATGTGCTCTTATAATTTAGCGGGATTGTAATGGCGTGCATGTTTGTCAGGGCTGTGTTCAGCGGTGTTTAATTTGTAACTTGCATGCGCTGGTACGCGTGTAAGATGCGTAACTAATTCAGTTGGCGGGCTCATTTATGATTGACTTCGTATACGGTTGCGCCTGCCTGTCTGACTGTATAGTCTACAGTCCAGAATAGTTACCTGGGAACAGTTACCGTGGCAGTGCTGAGTTGCTATTTTGCATTGGAGAGAATGTATAGGTGGGTTGTGCAATAGCCTTACCAAAAAAAGAGAGTTTGGTTTTTAGCCTAGTGTTGTCATTTAATGCACATATGTCTACTCCCAACTAACAACACAACATTCTCACAATATTTCTGCCTCGTAGTGGCAATCTTGTAACATTGATGAGACATTCCAGGAACATGGTGAGGACATTTTGTGTTAGCTGGGCTCGTCTCAATTTGGAGTGCATTTTGATTGATACTTACGGGGGAACACAAGCACACGTTTGTCAGCTGGGTGAGTGATAGGTCTGTAAAAAGCGGTAACCCCTCTGGCCTTCAGGGGTGCATCGGCTCCTGCCTGTTCCTCCTCCTCCCAAAACCGTAATAGATTCACCCCCCCACCCCCCCCCTACCCCTCGGGGTTCCTGTTCCGTACAAATCTCTAAGAATATCCTTCCTGCTCTCCTGAGGGGTGATGTCATCTTCAGTCAAATGAAGCGGTCACACTCAGAACCTCGAAGACAGAATCGAGGGGGAGCGGAGGGGGGAGGGAGGAAGGGCTAAAGGCCACGTTTAAGGAAATTAATTTTATTTGTTTACTTTTTAACTCCTCAGAGCGTCTTCCAGCTATTCTGTTAGAGCTGACTTTGCCATAATGGCTGGCATCTGTCGTTTTCGGTCTCTGCGCTGACTACCCTCCCCTTCTAATTATCTTATGTGCAAATGCACGTGAAGCAAATTAACGTGTGCACACTGTTGGGTTTGGGTTTTGTCTGTTTAAAGAAAAAAAACAACTCTACCACACAGAAGGGCTAACAAACATTTGGGAGAGACCTGAGTTACTGTGAACTCTTTTTTTTTTTTTTTTTTTTTTTCCTCTGGGTGGTAGGACATTTGCTTGCCCTCCTGTGCAGCCCCCCTGTACTTGGGAACAGGAGGCGGTGTAACCCAAAGCCACAGGGAGGGGGGAGGGGGGAGGGGTGCGTTTTGGCCGCTATCGATCACCTTAAGTGCATTTCCTGAGGAAAGCGTGGCCGCCTGCCGATACTGCGTGCGCAATAGCCGCTACCTGCTCTCCGCTCTCTCTCCCGCGCGCGATGGCCGCTCTCTCTCCCGCGCGCGATGGCCGCTCTCTCTCCCGCGCGCGATGGCCGCTCTCTCTCCCGCGCGCGATGGCCGCTCTCTCTCCCGCGCGCGATGGCCGCTCTCTCAGCAGGATCGCCAGGCCCCGGGGGTGTAGAGGGGAGATGTGGGCGGCGATGCCGAGCCTTGAGTTAGCCCTGATTCACGCTCTGGCTGAGAATGTGCAGTCAGACGCATGGCCACTCTCTGGCCTAACGCTCTCACTGGCCTAACGCTCTCACTGGCCTAACACACTCACTGGCCTAACGCTCTCACAGGCCTAACACACTCACTGGCCTAACGCTCTCACTGGCCTAACACACTCACTGACCTAACACACTCACTGGCCTAACGCTCTCTCTGGCCTAACACTCTCACTGACCTAACACACTCACTGGCCTAACGCTCTCTCTGGCCTAACACTCTCACTGGCCTAATACACTCACTGGCCTAACACACTCACTGACCTAACACACTCACTGGCCTAACACACTCACTGGCCTAACGCTCTCACAGGCCTAACACACTCACTGGCCTAACGCTCTCACAGGCCTAACACACTCACTGGCCTAACACACTCACTGGCCTAACGCTCTCTCTGGCCTAACACTCTCACTGGCCTAACACACTCACTGACCTAACACACTCACTGGCCTAACACACTCACTGGCCTAACGCACTCACTGGCCTAACGCAATCACTGGCCTAACTCACTTTCTGACCTAACACACTCACTGACCTAACACACTCACTGGCCTAATGCTCTCTCTGGCCTAACACACTCACTGGCCTAACACTCTCACTGGCTCTTCATCTTAGGCTCAGATCAACATTTTTTAAAGTTGCATTGAAAGAATGAATTTGAATTCTGTTCTCTGCGTTATAGTGTAGCTGCGTTGCTGTTATAAATCTCTCCATATGAGGGTGTTTGCTGAGCGGTGGTTAATGAAGGTGATAAGAATAAGGATGAATCGGGTTCTTGTTCAGTGTGGAGTGGATGTGGCTGTGCTGGTGGTGAATGGCTTTGGGAGCTGTGTGAGAAAGCCAGCGTGGGTGAGCGACCTCTTAAAAACAAACATCCTGTGTGCGTGTGTGTCTGTGTTTGTGTGCGCGTGCGTGTGCGTTTGTGTGTCTGCGTGCGTCTGTGTATCTGTGACTGTGTCCATCTATGCATGTGCGTGTGTGTGCATCTGTGTGTGCATGTTTGTATGCCTATGTGTGTGTGTTTGTGTGTGTTTGTGTGTCTGCGTGCGTCTGTGTATCTGTGACTGTGTGTCCATCTATGCATGTGCGTGTGCGTGTGTGCACATCTGTGTGTGCATGTTTGTGTCTGTGTGAGTGTGTGAGTGTGTGTGTGTGTGTCTGTATGTGTGTGTGTGTGTGTGTGTGTGTGTGTGTGTGTGTGTGTGTGTGTGTGTGTGTGCGTGTGTGTCTGTGTGTGTGTGCGCGAGTGTGTGTCTGTGTCTGTGCGTGTGTGTGTGTGTGTGTGTGTCTGTGTGTGTGTGAGTGTGTGAGTGTGCATGTTTGTGTGTGTGTGTGTGTGTGTCTGTATGTGGAAGTTCGCTCTATTTCTGTTGTTCAGTCTCCCCCTCCCCCTGCGCTCTGTAGCGGTGTGGATATCGATTCGGTTCCTTTGTGAAGGTTCGCGCCTGGAGGCTGAGGCTTGGCGGGAAGCGGGAGCTCCGCTCGTAGCCGCGGTCGCGGCGGCTCGCGGTCCCCTTTCCTTCCTGCTGCGGGGTTCTCCGCAGGCGACGCGTTTCCCCCCCCGTCCACCATTCGGCCTCGCGCCCCGGCCCGCCTCGGCCGAGCCCCCGCCGCGGCCCGTGATGGAACGCACTACGTCCCCCCCCCCCCCCACCCCGCCCCCCCCGTGCCTGCCCCGGGCCGGTCTATTTTTAGAGGGGGTGCTGAGGATCCCCCTGATAACGCTTCCTGGAAAGAGGCCGACGGTGCGCCTCGTCATTCCGTCTGTCCCGCCTTAAAAGGCCCCCCCCCCCCCCCCCCCCCCCCCCCTCGTCTGTAGGGTGTGATTCCCTCCCGCCCCATCCCCCCCCCCCAATCCCCGTATCGATTATGTTCATAACGTCTCTCCATTAGCTCGCCTGAAAGCAGCGGATCCTGTGGCAGCTTTATTCACGGCAGCTGTTTGGCTTGGTCTGCTGGTGTTGGGGTACGGTTCGGGCGTCTCCCTCAGTGCGAAAGTTCAGCTGGGAGCCCCGTGTCGCTGTTTGGCTTGGCCTGCTGGTGTTGGGGTACGGTTCGGTCCTCTTGCTCAGTATGAAAGTTCAGCTGGGAGCCCCGTGTCGCTGTTTGGCTTGGTCTGCTGGTGTTGGGGTACAGTTCGGGCGTCTCCCTCAGTGCGAAAGTTCAGCTGGGAGCCCCGTGTCGCTGTTTGGCTTGGTCTGCTGGTGTTGGGGTACGGTTCGGGCGTCTCCCTCAGTGCAAAAGTTCAGCTGGGAGCCACTTGTCGTCGGTCGGTTATCAGATTTCACACCTCCGACACGCTCACAAAAAATATCTCCAGCGGTCAGGCGGTGTTTTTGTGTCAGCTGTGGTTTATTTTAGTGTTTTCGTCTTGATAGAATCGCGTTGGGTCCAGAGAAGGCAAATCGGACTGCGGCCAATGAGATGTAAGGACACCGAACAACAGCCAACTAAGTAGAGGCTTGTTTCACTACCTTAAAGACCCTGTGCAATCAAAATTGCCATATTTTTAGTAGTTAAATATAAATAGGGGGTGTCTAGGGTTACCCTAAAAGGGCTGGTGTGGGTGCAGGTTTTTGTTCTTGTCCAGCACTAAGACACCTGATTCTGCTTTGCATGGTCTTGGCTGAAGACCATGATTAGTTAATTAGGTGAATCGGGTGTCTTGGTGCTGGTTTAAAGTAAAAAAACCTGCACACACACCGGCCATTTTTGGATAAGACCAAAGAAAACCTGTCTAGCCCATTTTGTTCAGTTGAGAATTTAAAAAAAAAAAAAAAAAAAAAACCCTGTTAGCAGCAAAGATTTTAGGCTGTCCACTACAGGAGGGTTTGCTCTTGGTCAGTTTGGGACCACAATTCTTGTGGACGTAGTGCCATAAATTTAGGATTATATGTACAGTGAATATGTGCAGCCCGTAAGATTAGAAGGATATGTACAGTGAATATGCACAGCCCATAAGATTAGGTTAACATGTACAGTGAATATATAAGATTGGGAGAATATGTACAGCCTGTAAGATTAGGTTAATATGTACAGTGAATAGGTACAGTCTGTAAGACTGTGAGGATATGTACAGCCTGTAAGATTAGGTTAATATGTACAGTGAATAGGTACAGTCTGTAAGACTGTGAGAATATGTACAGCCTGTAAGATTAGGTTAATATGTACAGTGAATATGTACAGTCTGTAAGATTAGGTTAATATGTACAGTGAATATGTACAGTCTGTAAGATCAGGAGAATATGTACAGTCTGTAAAATTGGGAGAATATGTACAGTCTGTAAGATTGGGAGAATATGTACAGTCTGTAAGATCGGGAGAATATGTACAGTCTGTAAGATTGTGAGAATATGTACAGCCCATAAGATTGTGAGAATATGTACAGTCTGTAAGATTGTATAGCCCATAAGATTTGTGAGAATAGCCTGTAAGATTAGGTTAATATGTACAGTGAATATGTGTATAAGATTGTGAGAATATGTACAGCCAATAAGATTGGGGGAATATGTACAGCCTGTAAGATCAGGAGAACATGTACAGCCCGTAAGATTAGGTTAATATGTACAGTGAATATGTACAGTCTAAGATTGTGAGAATATGTACAGCCTGTAAGATCGGGAGAATATGTACAGCCTGTAAGATTAGGTTAATATGTACAGTGAATATGTACAGCCCATAAGATTGTGAGAATATGTACAGCCTGTAAGATTGTGAGAATATGTACAGCCCATAAGATTGTGAGAATATGTACAGCCCATAAGATTGTGAGAATATGCACAGCCTGTACAGCCTGTAAGATTAGGTTAATATGTACAGTGAATATGTAAGATTGGTTAATATGTGGCTGTATTGGGGAGGGCTGTAGGGACGAGGCCGCCGTGCTGGTTGAGTCTGAGAGACAGTGTGCGGTGTGAAGCCCTGGAGAGGCTCAGTCACAGGAAGAGCGGGGGGATCATTATCTCACCCCAAACCGGCGGGCCGTTACCTGGCCCCATCCCATTTCCCTTTCTAATCACTTATGGTCACGGCGGATTTTCCGCTTTATTAAAGACATGAGCTCCGTTCCGTTTTAGGAATTTAGCCGGCGCGCTTATCTGGAGCGACTCAGCACGGATTACTCTTTTACGTGCAGTCCATCTGTACGGCTGGACATTTTTTCTACGAATGGCAATTCAGGCTAAGTGCCTTTCTCAGTGTCGCAATGGCAGTGCCCCACCCGGGAATCAAACCTGCAGCCGCTCTTTTATGTGCGCAGTTCCCCAGCCACTATACTGCATGTGGAGCAGAGGTGGGCAAGCAGGACCGTGGCATTGTTGGGGATTTGTACGCTTATTCAGTCTGCCCTGTCGTTAGTGTGGCCAGCCAACATTTTTATCAGAATTTACTGATAAGATCAGGAAATGTGGACGATTGTGATATGAAAAATTTTACCGTGTACTGATTTACAAGTGGGCAGCATCGACGAATTTCACGGTTTACAGTTTGTCGTCCATGTTCTGCGAAAGGCCCGCTGATCAACTTTGTATGCAAGCGTATGTCAGATGGCGTCAGCAGCAGTTGGAAGTGGGGAATCGGAGTTCAGAGACCGATGAGGTGCTTTCAGGTTCCAACTCCCAGTAAATGCAGACGTGAAACATTCCTGTGGATTTAGCGCACGTTCAAAGCAAGCTTCGTAATAAACTTTATTTGTCTATTGCCTGTCGTACAGCCGCGCAAAGGGCTTCAGAGGGCTCCAAACGGCACCGTAAAACACTGAGTGACATAAGGACACGCACGCTGGTGAAACAAGGATAAAAATGGCCATAAAATACAGCAATAAGACGGTAAATAGAAAATGTGCAGAAAATGAATGAGATGCGAACGGGATAAAATATGAATGCTCAAAAGATAATATTATGGGGAAAACTAAAATGGCAGAATATTAAAAACTGCAGTAAATTAGCGAATAAAAGAAAGCGCTGAATATCATATAAAAAGAAGCGTACTAATCGAAAACTAGATTTTTTTAAATGGCCACAAAGCCTGCCTCTCTCTCTCTCTCTCTCTCTCTCTCTCTTTCTATATATATATATATATATATAATGTGTAAATATATTTATTTGGTTGTGTGTTTCTTTTGCAGCGACTGAGGGAAGCCATTAGGTGGGGTAACCCCTAAATGCAGTTGCTGATGTGTGTGAATTCTGACTCTCGTGCACAGTTATCTCATTTAGACTCAGTTGTTGTGAACGAGCTGCATCCTCTGCAGTGAAATACTAGCTGTAAAGGCCTCGGTTTGCGAACCTTTGGAAAACGGGGTTTCCTTGCGGGTCCTCTCTCCTGCCCTAATCCAATTACAGCTGTCCAGTTTGAGCGCTGCTTGGAACGCGGTCACGTCCGGTGCAGTTTGGAAATGGTTTAAATTACTGGAGAGTTATCTTGGAACGGCCTAAATTTAAATGCGTGAGCCCCTTCCTCTTGCCCCCTTGTTTACAAAGTAAATATTCAGAATACACCCTGGTAGAAGTCCGGACGTTGCGCCGCGGTTAGATTTAAGTATTTCATAGCCAATAACGGATAACGTTTGTTATAATATGCCGGTTGGTAAAGATTAGTTAGCGCTAGAGTAAAAGTATTCAAATGTGGTTTCCTGTGGTTTCAAATGTGGCTGTTTTAAATATGAAAGATTGACGTCTTACCTTTAAAATGAAGTCAATTAATCCACAGCCTGTCAATGCATTTGTTGATATTTAAATGTAAATTTACAGTGCTTTTGTGACCAGGCCACAGACAAACTGGTCAGCAAATCAGGTCAGAAAATGTTGTTGAGTGACAGGGCTCACGTCCAATAGCAGAACAGTTTCGAGTTCCGCGCCCCGGAGAGCGAGGGACAGCCACGCTGCGTTGATGTTTGGGGCGTGACCCTAGCTGCCGATCTCGCTGCACAACTGCCTATTTGGAAGTGCAAATCAGTCCTAAAGCCTGTTATTTGTTTGTAAGAAAAGCATAGTACTTTTTCCAAATTGTGTGACATTTTAAATCTTTGGAAAGGGTGGAGGAGGCCATTTTGAAGCTTGGTTGGCAGAAGTGGGTGTAGTATTTCAGCCCTCATTGTTTTTGTACAGATAACTTTTTTATTTATTTATTTTTTTAATTTATTTTGGGCATCTTGCCTGATTTTAGATATAAGGCCCATTTATTATTAGCGTTTGATGTTATTGAAAGCATTTTTTTGGTGCGGGGGTGGAGTGTGCTTTTTTGGGAACAGCCTACAAATATTTTGAAATGGGTAAAACTTTGGTTTTCAGTAGTTCTGTCCCACTGTGTGTTTTAAAAAAAAAAAAAAATGTACCACTGTGTTCAGCTTTTTTGGGCTGGGGAAATGGCTTGCTAACTGTTACTAGAAACAGTCTATGAGTGCATCTTGCAAGCTATGAAGAGCCCTGTAGTCATAATCTAATAAAAAAAGAATAAATTAAAACATTTTAAAAACTAATATCAGTCTTCTGTTGATCAAAATTGGCAAGTTGGCCATTTGTGTGAAATGACTTGTGGTAGATGTAGCAGTTAGAGAACATTGGTATTAGTAATGTTAGATTGAGAACATTGGCGATGTTAAATTGATGCTCAACTGCTCAGAATTTAAATATACATCTTTTCTAGCCAGCCATTTGCCAAGTTCTCACAAACCTTTTTTTCTTTTTTCCCACATCATCATTCAGCAAAACGTTCTGTTCCTGCCGAGGGTTGAATAGGCTGAAAATTAGGTTTGTAAGTGACACATTAAAATTGGTGAGATTAGCAGGAAAATTAGCCTATGTGGGAGTTCTTTTATAATTTCTTTCTCCATTACACTCATCGTTGTTTTTCATCAAGCACCCCAGCGCAAAAACAAGCTTTGCATTTACACAAATCCTATAAAATCCAAGGACATTTTTTGATAATCCACAAAACAGAAGTGTTTTATGGAATGGTAGGCTTGTATGGAAGCAACATTGGCCTTCCGTGAATATTATGCCAATGTTTAGCGCCTCCTACTGGATCGGGTTGTGATGTGGTCACACTGGACTGATATAAATGAGTTGTGAATGCACTATATTTTTGGTGTGAGCAGTCAGTATGTGGCCAGGTTATCGGCTCATGGTGTTAGTAAAACCACTTAAACCCGGGTCTCATCTCGACACGATGCCCTGCCGTGCTGAAAAGGTCGGGGAACTCTGGGGGAGGGATTGATGTCAGAACTGTGCGTTCTGAACGCTGTTATTGATTTGACGTTCACAGATATGACGTTTACCTCACTGTTTCTCTATGTGTGTGTCTCTTTCAGCCATCCATTAAAAACAGAGAGGTCCTGGAGTCCTGGAATTACCCAGAGGTCATCGCTGCTCGTCGCTGTCCGCCGCCACCACCGCCGCCGCCGCTGCTGCTACCGCCATCCGTCGACTCTGCCCCTGCTAACGGGACTCGAGGAATGTCTGCCGCGCTACCACAGGCTGGCCAGGAGGAGGCGATGTGGCGCACGGGCGGGAGCAGCCAGGCGGCGCTGTGGGCCCACTAGCCGAGACCCGCGTGCGTGGCGCGTGGCGTGTGCGTGTGCGTGTTTCCGTGTGTGTGTGTGCGTGCGTGAGCGAGCGTGAGCGTGTGCGTGTGCGTGTGCGTGCGTGACCCCGCGCTACCTGCTCTGTCTGAGGCAAAGGCATGCCACTCTGACAGAGGGATCCGCTGAAGAGAGGAGTGAGAAGAGGAGGAGAAGATCACCCCCGAGAGGAGCGCCCGCGGGAAGAAAGAAAGACGGAAGGAAGAAAAGAAGGAAAGGATAACCTTCACCCCCACTGCTGCCGCCTTTCGGTTTTTAAACTTTTCTGTTTTTTAATGCACTGTTGCGTGCGCGCCTGTAGAGGGAGCCCCCTCCTCTGTGTGTAGCGTTCCCTCCCTCCCTCTGCGGCGCCCTCTGCTGGTAGTTTCGGTGGCTGTGATTTGCATGGCAGTGGAGTAACCGTGGAGAGGCCGGGCTACCACAAGCTTATGGATTTTGAGAAGAGAGGGAAGGGAGAGGCCGAGGAGGGAAAGAGGATGTCCAAGGCGGCCGGGAGCCGGACTGGACACGGGGGCCGGGGCACGGGGACCAACTCCGGGGTGCTCATGGTCGGCCCGAACTTCCGCGTGGGGAAGAAGATCGGCTGCGGGAACTTCGGCGAGCTGCGGCTCGGCAAGAACCTCTACACCAACGAATATGTGGCCATCAAACTGGTAAGAGCGCCTGGGGTTGGTTAGCAAAGAAATGCGTATGAGAACGAATGGGTAAGAGCTAGCAGGCTAGCTGGAGAGAAATGAGTGCAAGAATGACTGATTTAGAGCAACTGGGTTGGCTGGAGAGATGTGACAGTTTGACCGGTTAAGAGCGAGCTGGCTAGCTGTTGATCTGAGTCAGATTTGACTGGATAAGAGTGCCCGGGCTAGCTACAGATGTGTGTGAGTGACTGGTAAGAGCTAGCAGGCTAGCTGGAGTGATGTGTGAGAATGACTGGTAAGAGCGCCCGGCTAGCTGGAGAGATGTTTGAGAGTGACTGGTAAGAGCTAGCAGGCTAGCTGGTGTGATGTGTGAGAATGACTTGTAAAAGCTAGCAGGCTAGTTGGAGAAATGTGTGTGAGAATGACTGAAAAGAGCTAGCAGGCTAGCTGGAGTGCAGTGTGAGAATGAGTGATAAGAGCTAGCTGGCTAGCTGGAGTGGTGTGTGAGAATGAGTGATAAGAGCTAGCAGGCTAGCTGGAGTGCTGTGTGAGAATGAGTGATAAGAGCTAGCAGGCTAGCTGGAGTGGTGTGTGAGAATGAGTGATAAGAGCTAGCAGGCTAGCTGGAGTGATGTTTGAGAATGACTGGTAAGAGCTAGTAGGCTAGCCGGAGAGATGTGTGTGAGAATGACTAGTTCAGAGGTAGCAGGCTAGCTGGAGAAATGTGTGTGAGAATGACTGGTAAGAGCTAGCAGGCTAGCTGGAGAAATGTGTGTGAAAATGACTGGTTAAGAGCGACCAGGCTAGCTGGAGAGATGTCTGACAGAATGACTGGTAAGAGTAGCCTGGGCTAGCTGGAGTGATGTGTGTGAGAATGACTGGTAAGAGCTAGCAGGCTAGCTGGAGCGATGTGTGTGAGAATGACTGGTAAGAGCTAGCAGGCTAGCTAGCTGTGATGATGTGTGTTAAGAGCGATCAGGCTAGCTGGAGAGAATGACTGGTAAGAGCTAGCAGGCTAGCTGGAGAGATGTGTGAGAATGACTGGTAAGAGCTAGCAGGATAGCTGGAGAGATGTGTGTGAGAATGACTGGTAAGAGCTAGCTGGCTAGCTGGAGAGATGTATGAGAATGACTGGTAAGAGCTAGCTGGCTAGCTGGAGAGATGTGCGTGCGAATGACTGGTTAAGAGCGACTGGGCCTGCTGGAGAGATGTGTGTGAGAATGTGTGCTTGTGGCCAGGCCTGTAAATCTTGGTTAGCCTGGTACATTACATACTTATCCAGTGCGACTTGCATAGATTATGTATTTTTAATAGGAATCAGAGGCTAGCACACTGGTGTGGCTCATTCATTATTTAAGCATATAATGTCCCATCATGCATCAGGACCTCTGTAAAAATGACAGACAAGACTGGCCAATGTTGCTGCAAGAGGACAATGATGTCCTTGTGATTGTAGGACTGTTCCTTGGTGTGGCGGCTTCACTAAGCAAGCCCGGGTCAGCCTGCTGATGTTTGGCAGGTAACGATGCCTATGGTGATGTCACCGCGCCACACCAGGGGAAAGGCACGATCAGAACCAGGGCCGATGCGGGCGAAAGCGCGGGGTTCCAGGATCCTGGTGTCGTCCTGCTGTTAATTTAAAATGCGAGACACGACAGACGAGGCGCCGAACGATTTTCCACCTGGGGCAGGAGCAGGAAGTCCAGCCGAGAAACGGGGCGATGGCGCGGTGCCTCGCCTCGCCTCGCGCTTTTAAACTGCCGTTTTTGGGCCCCGTGCTTATTCGCATGCCCCCTTCGTACTCTGGCCACCTCTCCCCGCCCCCCCCCCACTCCCGCAGCCGTGCCCTCAATTTTCTCTTGTCGTGTTTCCATGGGAACGTGAAGGAGAACCTTTCCGACATCCGGAACGTTCCCTTCCGCCCCTGCTCCGCTCGGTGTGACGCGAGAGTTATGTCCTTTCAGAGCTCTGTTTGTGTAGGCGGGAAAAGAAGGGGAAAAAAAAAAAAAAAAAAACCTCCTTTTCGTCGCCGGAGTCTTTAAGTGGGGAGCTCAACGGCGGGATTTTATTTATTTATTTATTTATTTTTTTATTTTTTTATTTTTTTATTTATTTATTTTTTTATTTTTTTTTAACGGTTGTGTTTTTTCGCCTTCCTGCCTGGAATGAGGCGAGCTGCGTGGGTGTCTCTCTGACTGCCGCTGGTCACCACGGCGACCTTGGACATGGCCGCCCGGCTGGATGTGCTGACTGCTGTTCTCCCACCGGCCTGAAATATGCCTCCCTTCAGCCGCTCTTCAGTCTTCAGGCTCGGTTAAAGACTGAATCGCAGTGCGCTTAATTAACATTCATTCACCCGGGGGGGGATTGTTTCTGGGATTGGGGGGGGGCGGGCAGGGGTGAGAAACAGCGGCTGGCTTGGGCCTGTGCTCGTGAACTGTGATGCATAAAACAAACAAGCGAGACTTGAGGGAACTGGAAGTAATTGCACAACACTTGCGGTGTGTGTGTGTGTGCACGCGTGTGTGTGCATGAGCGCGTGTGTGTGTGTGTGCGCGTTTTTGTGTGCAAGCATGTGCAAGCTCTGCATTCCAGGACTCTGGGCTCAGGGCTGTTTGATTCAGTGTGAAACAGAAAACAGAACTTGACATGAAGCGGAGTCTGGCTTTTACAGGGTTGGATGGTGTGGGCGGGGCTGGGGGGGCAGGCTTGGGGGGGTTGACGCAGTTGAGCAGCATCCTGAGGAAGCTCTTCTTGGCGACCGCATTGCGACGTACAGGTGTATACGTGAGGAGCCGCCTGTACACAGGAGGTGATTAACTGAATCGACGCATTTCACAAACTTCCTCTGCATCACATTGTAGTTCATTCTCCCTCCCCTCCCCCTTTTGTTTTTCTGAAATGACATTTGCACTCTTTATTTAGCCGATGTGGAGTGACACAGTCCTTTTTTTAAAAGCTGCACATTCACTGAAGCATTCGGATCGAGCAGCAACGTCCGGTCAGGGACTCAAACCCGCAACCTCCCTTGCGTCCCTTGCCGTTTCGCTGCGTTGTCGCCTTTATCGCACACGTGCTGGACTGGAATACCCCTGAGAGCTCAGTTAGCCATGAGTGATTCCCCCCTGGCTGTTTAACATGAATCCCTGGAACTGTGCCCATGTCAGTGTTCGGAATTTCCCACAGAGAAGAAATGATGGTGGAGGGGGGGGATTTGTGCTGATCTGTGCTGTGCCAAAATAATGCGGCGGGTTGCCTGCACAGACCAGCATAATTCCCCCCACCTTTTCCCCCAAACGGGGGGGGGGGGGAGCTCTTACCATAGCAGTGAATTCCCAACGAACCTACAGTGCTTGGCCCTCTGAAACAGTACTCTGAATTTAAAAAAAAAAAAAAGAATAAATATTAAAGTAGCGCTTCCCGGCATTTGGCGAGGGCTGCATTTGTGTTTTTAAAATGACCCGCGTGCATTAAGCCTGCCCTGATTCGCTCAGCAGAGTGT
Organism: Anguilla japonica; assembly: GCA_025169545.1. Classification (NCBI taxonomy): domain Eukaryota; kingdom Metazoa; phylum Chordata; class Actinopteri; order Anguilliformes; family Anguillidae; genus Anguilla; species Anguilla japonica. The sequence continues at coordinate 3,291,637 of CM045886.1, forward strand.
GTACACGGCGAGGCTCTGGCCTGGATCTCCTCTCATTCAGCCTGCTGCTGTCTCGCTCTTCCCTGAATTGATCTACTTTAAGGGGGTTAAGGGAGAGCAGTGCCCCAGAGGAAGAGTTAGCACGTACCAATGATGTCATTCTCCGCAATTTACCGGCATGTAGCGGTAGTAAATATTAGCAGTATTGCTGGGTATTATTTTTTATAATAAAGCTTCTGCAGTATATTACCAAAATGTATTTTCTAATTTAAATAGTTGTGATGAAGGGTGAATATGCGGGGCTCTGTTCATTCTTTGCAAATTAACAAGCATTCACATGCTAATCCTAGTAGACTAATTGGTTTATATACTCATCTCATGGTCAAATACTTGGAAAAACGAAATGTTCAGTCTCATCCCTAATGAGATTAAAAACAAAATAGTTAATCTTAATTTTGTGTGTTTATAGCTGCACTTATGTTTAATCTTATGGCTTCTGCTGCTGTACGCACACTCTAGTTAAGATTCAGGTTAAATTGGTGCTAATGGGAATCGCGGGTGATTAGAATTCAAGCGCGAGCCTGTTTCCACGGTGACTTTGTTTCCGGTGCGTATGTAAATCTGCTCGTGGGAGAAGCGTTGTGGGATTCGGCGGGCGAGCGAGCGAGCGAGCGAGCTGCTCGCGTAAATATTTTAACGGGTGACCTTTTCGCCTGACCACGTGAGAATTCACGCCGGCGCTGCCGACCCGCATCCCTGCTGGAGCGCTGTGTTCCCCCCCCCCCCCCCCCCATACAGCCCGCCTGCACCGTGCCTCTCTGAAATGGCTCTGAGAGGCTAGCTAATACTCATTTTAAATTCTCACATGGTTGGGAAAACCTCAAGTTTACTGGGCTGATAATGGTTATGAAAGGTGTGCAGTTTTTGTAATGTTACCTGTGGTAGCCTGCTTTGTGATATGTTGCAGTGTCTTACGCCTTGTGGGGAATTTTAGAAAGAAAAGGAGGGTGAGAATAAGCAGCGAAGATAAGAATCTGCACAGCCTCTAGCTAAACGAAATGTGTTTATTTTTTATTTGAGAGGCGTGAGAGGCCTGTGGCGGCCATTTTAACCCTTTGAAGAGTCAGTTTTTTTTGGAATGTTTATTTCAGAATTCTGAGTCAGTGTTCTAGAACTCCGTTGCTTTCTGTAGTGATCGCCGGTAGAGTGATTGTGACAACGGTGTTAGAATGTTGAGTTCTGGACATTCTTATCATATATTTTTGATCGTACCCCTTAATGCGTTAAACCTGTGTAGGCTTTGGCTAGAAACTGAGGCCGGGGGCACAGGCAGGGGGGGGGGGGGGACAGGAACCCCGGCTGAGCGGTGTGTGATGGATTTCACCCCAGTTACAGACACACGTTTAACTGTGTGGGAAGTGACTCCTGAAATGTAAGAATTGCCGTAGGAACACAGATGCCCCACTGTCCTCCTAATGTTGACCTGGGCTCTGTTCCAAGTTATTAATTCCCTCTGGAATTTTGTTTTTTAAATGTATTTCTTATTTATTTTTTTATTTTTGCTTTTTGAATCAAGTTTTCTGTGTGAAGTGCAAACAAGCAGTAGAGTGTACTATGTAAGAGCTGAGCAAAAAAGAAAAAGGTAAAATGTTGCTTAAAATAAAAATAAAAAACTTCTCATGATCAAGTTAAAACTTTCCACCCAAGACCTTTGTAGTGGTAGATTTTGTAGTGGCACGTTTGTGAAGAAGCCACAGCAAAGTGTCGTGTGTGAGTGAACTGAGAAGGCCTTTGTTCGTGGCAGTGATTGATAGGCCTATGTTTTCATGCATCACATTCGACGCTGGTTTTCCTGGCCTGAAAATAAATGAAAATTGAGAGTTTATTACCCCCTCCAGCTCAGAGCCTGGGCCACGGGGTGGGGGGGTGGGGGGGGGGGGGGGGGGGGTTTAGAGGGCAGCTGTATTGCCTAGGGAGGAAACGTTTCATTGGCCAGGGTATTCCCCGCCGTATTGCTCAGTGGCGCCCCCCTCTCTTCGGTCAGTTGGGGGGTGCTGGAGCCTAGTCCCTGCGCGCATTGGGTAAGAGGCAGGACTACACCCTGGACAGGCCGCCAATCGCAGGGCCACACACAGAACGAACATCTTTTCATTAATGTATTTATTTATTAATTTTTTACTGGCAGCAGTGACGCAGTTTGTTTGCAGAAGGCAGTGGTGGAGTGAGGCCGGAGTGAGGCCGGAGTGAGGCCGGAGTGAGGCCGGAGTGAGACGGGAGTGAGGCCGGAGTGAGGCCGGAGTGAGGCCGGAGTGAGGCCGGAGTGAGGCCGGAGTGAGGCCGGAGTGAGACCGGAGTGAGACGGGAGTGAGGCCGGAGTGAGGCCGGAGTGAGGCCGGAGTGAGGCCGGAGTGAGACGGGAGTGAGGCCGGAGTGAGGCCGGAGTGAGGCCGGAGTGAGGCCGGAGTGAGACGGGAGTGAGGCCGGAGTGAGGCCGGAGTGAGGCCGGAGTGAGGCCGGAGTGAGGCCGGAGTGAGGCCGGAGTACAGTGCAGCGCACTTTTGACTTATTTGGCCACGGCACCATAGCGACCGTGCTCAGCACACGTGACACAGTAACATTTAAGATCACATTCCACGCCGGGTACAGGGCGGTGCGGCAGTTGGAGTTTGTTTCTTGGCCCGCACTTGGCCGGGTCCCAACAGCAGACGTGGTTTCGGGGGGCGGGCTGAGGGCGGTCCCACATGCCACATATGCCCAAACCATTGGTTGGATTGATGTACCCAAGGCCCGATCCGATTGGCCGAGGCTTTTCCTGTTGGGGAGAGGCGGGGTTAAGTTTGCAGGCTTGCCCCGCCCCCTTCCTGCCGTAGCCCCTCCTCTGTGTGCTGCGACTGCTTCGGCTGCGTCGGCTGCACGTGGGACGGTCTTACCGCTGGGTTTGCCGTTCCCAGTAAAAGTCTAAATTATTTTAAAGGAAAATAGGGGATATAAAATATAAATATTTCAAAGAAAATAAAATTGGAGTTGCAAATTAAAAGTAAACAGAGTGAATAAATAGAGCCTTTTGGGGTTCCACACACCCAGTGCCTTTGCATCCGTCATGCTGCTGCGTGGTTGTGTTTGCCCTGCAGAGTCTTTTCACATACGGTTGACCTTAAAACAAAGCTTGAAACAAACTCTCACCTAAACAGCAGTTGCTGTTGATGTTGATGTTGTTGCTGCTCTCATTCAGTCAGTCATTGGGCTGGCCTCCCTCTTCTGTGTACAGTTTAGGAATTACATCTGAGTTCCTGTTCAGAGTAATATCAGCCCTGGGACATCTCGGGTAATTCAATCAGTGCGGAGTCCTGTAAATAACGTCCGCGGTGTGCGAACGTGACCGGAAGGGCCTCCGTGGGGTCAGCGGCGAAAACGGCAGCGGCGGCGGCGGCGGCTTTGATTTGTGGCTTTCAAAGGCCATCCATCACCGCCCCGTACGCGTGTGGGGGGGGGGGGGGGGGGGGGGTGTGTGACAGCTGCTATCGAGCATGGCCCGGGGATCGCTGTCACCTTTAAACACGGGCGGGTGTATTTATACATGTTTTATTAGGGGGGCGTTTAAAGCTGCCCGGGGAAGCGGTGCATTCTGGGAAAGGGGCCTGGTGCTTGTCATCGTTTACAGCGTCTGTACGCTGTACCCGAGCTCTGCTCCTCTGCTCTGCGTGCAGCTTGCCTACACCGCGTACGATCATTCTTGAACGCGTGTGCGCGTTATAGTGGATTTATTTTTATTTTCTTTATTGTGTGTGTTTTTTTTTTTTGTGCTCGAGCTTTGAAAAGCCGCTTCCTGCCGTTGTGATTCCATTCTTCTGAAATCCCGGGTCTGTGCAGCGGTGCTGTCAGCGCGGCGGCCCATCTGTCTGGGTATTTTTATCCGCCGTGTTCTGCTATATCTGGCCCTGGCCTCAATTTACCGCTGCCTCACCAGAGCTTTGTTGGGGGGGCGGGGCGGGGGGGGGAGGGGGTCTGCTGATCTAATCCGGGAATGCTGGGAAATGTAGTTTCCCACTCGCCTACCGTGAGCCTCGGGGCCACACCAGGTTGTAACTGCGCGTTGCACAAGCCTCCTTCGGTTAGAATGTGCGACTTGTCACCCTCGTGGTGTGATGGCACGTTTCCCCTGTACGGGAAAGCGACATGCTGCAAATGCACTGAAATGCATTAAGGTGTTGTGGCATTTCACAAATATATTCACACACATTTTTCAGTGTATTGCAGGCTGTTCTGTTTCCCCAGGGGTAAATGAGGTTAGTAACGGTGAGAGCTGGGGCTCTGTGCTAGGGGCCCTCTGCTAGGGGCTGTGTGCTGGGGGCTCTGTGCGAGGGACTCTGCTAGGGGCTGTGTGAGGGGCTCTGTGCTAGGGCCTGTGTGAGGGGCTCTGTCCTAGGGGCCCTGTGCAAGGGGCTGTGTGAGGGGTCTGTGCTAGGGGCTCTGTGCTAGGGGCTGTGCAAGGGACTCTGTGCTAGGGGCTGTGTTAGGGGCTCTATGTTAGGGGCTCTGTGCGAGGGGGGCTGTGCTAGGCTCTCTGTGCTAGGCTTTCTGTGCGAGGGGCTCTGAGGGCTCTGTGCTAAGGGCTGTGTTAGGACTCTGTGCTAGGGGCTGTGTTAGGGGCTGTGTTAGGGACTCTGTGCTAGGCTCTTTGCGCTCTGTTCTTGGGGCTCTGGGATCCCCGTGTGACCTCCAGGCTCCAGCTCTTTGCAGCTGTTCTCTGACCACATGCAGGGGGGGCCTTAGATAACCCCAAACCCCCCCCCTCCCCCCCAGCATGTGTATCTGCTACCGCTGTCAGGCTGGGCCAGAACAAGCCTGCGTTACTGTCATTGTGTGTGAGAGAGAGAGAGAAAGCTCTGCAGGAGAACAGTTCATGTCCCTATGGGGGGGGGGGCGAGGTTGTGAAAGGCTCTTTGTTGTTCTGCCGTACCCACACACACTGATCTAGTCTTCAGTTCAGCTGGGCACTTTCACACACTAGCACCCGTTAGAGAAAAACCTGCAGCTGTACTGAAATAGTGCTGCCGTGAACATTCTGTAAATGTGCTGTAGTTGTGCTGTAGTGAACGTGCTGTAAACGTGCTGTATTTGCCCTGTAGTTGTGCTGCAAATGCGCTGTAAATGCGCTGTAGTTGTGCTGTAAACGTGCTGTATTTGCCCTGTAGTTGTGCTGCAGATGCACTGTAAATGCACTGCAGTTGTGCTGTAAAAAGTTGCGCTGTAAACGCTGTGCGCTGTAGTGAACGTGCTGTAAACTGTATTTGCGCTGAACTGTAATTGTGCTGTAAACGCGCTGTAGTTGTGCTGTAAATGCGCTGTAGTTGTGCTGTAGTTGTGCATGCTCAGGGCGCGTCCCACAGCTCAAAGTGTGCATAACAAACACACGCGCACACACGCACAATCTCACGCACACACACACAGTGGAAGTTTGTTTATTCCTGTTGAATCCGCTTTATCTTTCTGTTGCATGTCAGGCTGGCGATCGGTGTTTGTTTATCGGCACATTGCGGCGTGTAAGCCTTAGTGCTTTCCCTGCAGCGCTTGTATGGGCTTCAGATGGGATTTATGCTGCCTGTAGATAGAGCAAAAATGCATATAAAACCGTTTAACTGAACATACCGGTTCCTTTCTTCTCTTGTCTACCCTGTGTGTGTGTGTGTGTGTGTGTGTGTGTGTGTGTGTGTGTGTGCGTGTGTGTGGTTGTGTGCATGCGTGTGTGTGTGTCTGTGTGTATAATTATCTCAGCCCAGCAGTCTCACCTGTTTGTGCTTCTCTTCCTCCCTCCCTCCCTCCCTCCCTCCATTTCCGTACTTTCGTTCTTCCTGCTGTCCGTCTCTCTGGCAGTGCCTCCTGCCCTTCAGCCGAACCTGGGGCGGGTCAGTCAAGGTCGCGGTGACCTTGCTGCACTCGATTAGAAAGTGCCCTTGCGGCACAGATAAACCCCCCCCCCCCACTCCGCACCCCCGACCCCCCAGCGGTGCTCGCTGAATCCACACAAGGCTTCTGGATCAGGAAGAACGATGTGCTGTTTTTTTAAATTTTGTTTTTGAAAGTTGACTGGGAGTTCCCCGTGTCTGTCAACGTAAAGCTAGGGTAGGCTGTCCTGTCATTCACCTCCTGTCTTCCTTATTATTTTTCTCCAGAACGATAAAGATAAAGGAGGTGAATGGGGGGTGAGACTGGTGAACGGGGCTTCAAACTCGTTTTGTCTGCTACGCCCACGGAGCAGGTATTATCTCAGCCCCAGGATTTCGGTCGAGCAGGCTTTGGGACGGGTGTGGCCCTGACGGAGGGAGAGCTTTCGCTTCGCGACGGACAGTTACCGCCAACAAAGCCGCGGAGATTACTGAAGTGCACTTCCTCAAACAGACTTGTTTTCTTTGTTTCTTTCGTCACCTCTGAAGGACTGGAACCGGTCTGGGCCTGTCCTACTTATCAGGGGAAGGGGGGGGGAAGAGACAGGAGGACAGGGGAACGAGGGAGGCGTCGTCCTTCCTGCGCTCCCGCCTCTCCTCTTCCCGTCAGGCTCGGTCGTGTCGATTCGCCGAAGATTCGGGGGAAGGGGGGGGGGGGGGGGGGTCGAGATAAAAGGAGATTTCTGTGATGCTGCTTTCCTGGTGGTACGAGCGAATGAAACGGGTTTGAGATGCGGAGAAACAGGCTCCGCCCCCAGCCCTCCTCTTTATCAGGCGAGCCTGTGATGTGTGCAGGGGGGGCGGGGTTCGGGTTAGGGTGCGTGTAGGCTGGAAAGCATGGCGGATGGGTCCAGGAGAGTGCCAGGGGGGATGGGGTGGGGTGGGAGCGTTGAGGCGGGATTAGGAGAAGCGCGGTGAGCGTGGTGGATTCACCGGGACCTGCTGATCAGGGGCCGGGGCAGCCCGTGCGTTCCCTGCATTCCCAGTGTTCCCAGCGTTCCTGGTGTTCCCAGTATTTCCCAGTATTCCCTAGTGTTCCGGGCATTCCCAGTATTCCCCACTATTCCCAGCGTTCCTGGTGTTCCCAGTATTCCCAGTGTTCCTGGTGTTCCCAGAATTCCCCAGTATTCCCAGAGTTCCCGATGTTCCCAGGCCTTCCTTCCTGCTGCTGGCTCCATCTGGAACCTGAAATGTGATCAGTAATCGGAGATGCGCTGATCACATGCCAGCTGTTCCTCTCCCTCTCACTCCTCCTCATCCTGCCCCACACACACTGGGGGCCTACTACGCTCCTCCCACTCCCACCCACACGGGGCCAGCTACACTACCCCACGTACATTCAGTTATATGGCTGTAGACCATTCAGCTGCCTGTCTCAATCTTCAGCGTTTCGGTGGGGGTGGGGGGGGGGGGTACTATCATGGGTACTGACTGTGACTGTTGCAGAGAGACAGGGAGGGGGTGTGTGCATTCTTTGCACCCCCCCCCCCCCCCCCCCCCCCCTCGTAGGAGCTGAGCTTTACTTTGATACACTCATTGAACCTTTGGAACTTTTATGTAGGTGACCTCCTCCTGAACCAGCCATGTTGCAGCCATGTTGCCCTCCCCCTTCACATTTACCAAACTCGTCCTGTGAGTGTGTGTGTGTTTGTGTGTTTGAGAGAGTGAAAGTGAGAGCGTGTATGTGTTTGTTTGTGTGTCCTTTAGAGTCTGGGGTTTATTTATTTATTTATTTAGGATCCCCATTAGCAACACACAGTGTGCAGCTAATCTGCCTGGGGACCGAAAATAAAATACATACAAGATTATATAGTGAGACATAAAATCAAACAAACAGACAGAATAGTACGAAACAGTAACATTAGAAAAAATGAAATTAAAATAGTAATTAATGAAGGTTGTTTGTGTGTTTCAGAGAGAGAGAGAGAGGTGTGTGTGTGTGTGTTTGTGTTTAAGAGAGTGTGTGTGTGTGTGTTTGTGAGATGAGAGAGAGAGAGTGTGTGTGTGTGTTTGTAGAGAGAGAGTGTGTGTGTGTGTGTGTGTGTGTTTGTGTGTTTAAGAGAGAGTGTGTGTGTGTGTGTTTGTGTTTTTAGAGAGAGAGAGAGTGTGTGTGTGTGTTTGTTGTGTTTGAGAGAGTGTGTGTGTGTGTGTGTTTGTGTGTTTAAGAGAGAGAGAGAGTGTGTGTGTGTTTGTGTGTTTGAGAGAGAGAGTGTGTGTGTGTGTGTTTTTAAGAGAGAGAGAGAGAGAGTGTGTTTGTTTGTGTTTTTAAGAGAGAGAGAGTGTGTGTTTGTGTTTGAGAGAGAGAGAGTGTGTGTGTTTGTGTTTTTAAGAGAGAGAGAGAGAGAGAGTGTGTGTTGTGTGTTTTTAAGAGAGAGAGAGTGTGTGTGTGTGTGTTTGTGTTTTTAGAGAGAGAGAGAGTGTGTGTGTGTTTGCGTTTTAAGAGAGAGAGAGTGTGTGTGTGTGTGTGTTTGTGTTTTTAAGAGAGAGAGAGAGAGTGTGTGTGTGTGTGTGTGTGTGTGTTTTTAAGAGAGAGAGAGTGTGTGTGTGTGTGTGTTTGAGAGAGGCAGTGAGAGTTGTTAAGTGGGAGGCAGCTCTGATGTAATGATGAGATTGGGATCAGATCATCCTGTAATCTGTGCAGAAAGCACTCCAGCGTGGCAGAGCGTGACCAGGAACACCCCCCCCCCCCCCCCATCTGCCCCCCCGCCACCCCCCCCCCATCTGCCCCCCCGCCGTCCTCACCCTAATGAGAGAACACCGGCCTCAGCGCTGCATGTGTATATTTTATAGGCTCTCTTGGAGGGATACCTGTGTTAAACCTGCACAGTAGTGTGTTTGAGGTGCAGTGCAGTGCAGTGCAGTGCAGTGCAGTGCAGTGCAGTGCAGTGCAGTCCAGTCCAGTCCAGTCCAGTCCAGTCCAGTCCAGTCCAGTGCAGTCCCGTGCAGTGCAGTGCAGTCCAGTCCAGTCCAGTCCAGTCCAGTCCAGTGCAGTGCAGTCCAGTCCAGTCCAGTCCAGTCCCGTGCAGTGCAGTGCAGTCCAGTCCAGTCCAGTCCAGTCCAGTCCAGTCCAGTCCAGTGCAGTCCCGTGCAGTGCAGTGCAGTCCAGTCCAGTCCAGTCCAGTCCAGTCCAGTCCAGTGCAGTGCAGTGCAGTCCAGTCCAGTCCAGTCCCGTGCAGTGCAGTGCAGTCCAGTCCAGTCCAGTCCAGTCCAGTCCAGTCCAGTCCAGTCCAGTGCAGTCCCGTGCAGTGCAGTGCAGTGGGCCTGGTTGCTGTTTAGAGACGAGAGGTGCCAGTAAAGGGGTGGCTGTATCGGGACGGTCTTTGGGCATTGTGAGGGTTCCTGTTTTAAGGATGTGAGGCGGGGGCGGGGGCAGGGGCGGATGGGGCGGATGGGGATCACTGAAAGCGTCCTGCTGAATTTCTCTCAGCTGCGTCAAGTCTTTTTTCTTTTTTCCTCCTCACCTCCTTTTCTAAACCTCATTAATTTTTCAGTGCGGAGAGAATGAATTTGGCTTCATCACGCTATTCCCAGAGCAGGGTGGCATTACCCCCCCACCCCCCCCCCCCCCCCCCCCCCCCCCCCTTGTTTCGCTGATGGGCCCGGCTCAAACGGTCTTATGGGGTTTTTAAATGTGATGGACCTGCTCTGATTTGTACTCTGGACCTGATTCGTAAGCAGTTTTTAAAAATAAAAAAGATAGAATTTTTCTCCTCGTATTTCTGCTATTTAATTAAGTCTGACGGAAGCGATGAAGGCACAAGGACTATCGGCTCCACGAGGATATCCCTCCATATGAGATATGCGGATGCTTCCACCCCCCCCCCCCCCCCCCCCACCGCTCCCCCCCAGAGGATAAAGTAGCACTGCAGTGCCGTAAATATGTAGTGACTCCGGAAGCAGCTCCTCCCTTTTTGGCTGGACCGCAACGGCGGGGCCAGCCCTACAAACGCGAATGTCTGTGACTGAGTGACTGACTGACTGACTGACTGAGTGATGAAGGTACACCATTGGTCGCCGGATCACGTGTGTTAGGTTTTAACCTGGTCTTGTTTAACCAGGATCTCTCTCTGCCTTAATAACTCCCCACTTTGTGTGTCTCACTGCTGATCCAGGAACAGTGTTAAAATGGCAGGTCCTAGGCCCCTCCCCTCAGGACCTCCAGGTTGCCTGGGTCCCTGATTTGATTGACAGGAGGTTTTTGTGGGAAGGTGGTGTGGAGGTGGCAGCTGTGCTGGAGGGCAGGCGGACACTGAAGGGCCTCCAGGCCTGTGGGACAGCTGCCCAGACACACACACACACACACACACACTCGCACACGCACACACACACACACACACACACACACACACACTCACACAAACCCCCACAGGACAGTGTTTCGAGACTCGCTGTTCCTCTGAAATGGGCAATTTCTCCTCCCCTCGCCCCGACCAATCACGTCAAGCAGCCACATGCTAATGAGGTCGCGCAGGCGGAGTCGTATGTCAGTGATGTCCATGGTCTTATGTTTTACACTTAGAAATGTGTGTGTGTGTGTGTGTGTGTGTGTGTGTGTGTGCGTGTGTCATTGCATCAGATATCTGAGGGGTGGAGCTTAGCTGCGCTTTATGACATAAGGCCGTCACGTGCGTGGTGTGTGGGCGCTGCATAGTCAACCAATCACGTGAGTTTTTACCTCATGACAATGCAGTTGCTCAACGTGTTTTTTTATTTTTTTATTTTAAAGATGGCGTTTTTAGAACGAGCCCTGCCTCGAATGATCTGTCAGACGTCCCGTCCTGCGCTCAGGTTCCTCAGCAGAGCGGTTTTATTAATGTCGTAAAGCGCTTTATGTGGCTTTTATGAGCGTGTAAGTGCTTTAGTATCTCCCCGTGTACAGTGAATAATTGGTACAGTAATTGGCAATTTGAAGTCTGTGCACTTTCCGTTTTTTAATTTCCTTTTTTAAATGTGGAGTACTGATTTATGGTGGGATCGGAGGGACGTCGCCTGTGCTCAAAGCTACCCTCCTCATTTGCTGGGACAGGTGAATGGTTTTGAACAGTTTTTCTGCTCAAATTGGGTGTGAATTTAAGTATTTAAAGCTACAGCATCTGCAGGTTTAACTCCAGTGCTGGAGGGCCACAGGGTAACTCCAGTCCAGCAGGTTTGACTCCAGTCTGGAGGCCACAGGGTCTGGAGTTTGCTGGGGTGCAGGATTAACTCAGTCCAGTCCTGGAGTCCCGGAGTGGGGTGCTACTGGTTTAACTCCAGTCCTGGAGGGCTGCAAGTGTAACTCCAGTCCTGGAGGGCTGCAGTTTTGACTCCAGGCCTGGAGGGCCACAGGGCCTGCAGGTTTAACTCCAGTTCTGGAGGGGCGCAGTGTTCACAGATGTTATGAGACAGCGAGAGATGTTGTGTCGTGTTCTGCGCTTGGGCAGTGGCCTGGTCTAATCGCAGCTCTGATTGCAGTTACGTGTGCAGAAATCCCAGCTTAGTTACTATATCCACTTAATCCCCCTCCATTTCATTCATAATTCTAAGAAAGGGAATTTTCATGGTGAGCCTTGATCTGTTGGTATTGAGTTTGTTGTCCTCAACCCTGTTTCTGGAGATCTACTGTCCTGTAGGTTTTCCTTCTAACCCTAACAAAGCACACCTCATTCAACAGCTAAAGCAGGGCTGCCAAAACCTGTTCCTGGAGATCTATCATCCTGTAGGTTTTCCTTCCAACCCAAACAAACCACACCTCATCCAGCAGCTAGAGATCTCATCCAGCTGATAATTATTCGACTCAGGTGTGCCAAATTAGGGTTGGAGTGAACATACAGGACCGTGGATTTCCAGGAATAGGGATGGGCAGCCCTGCTCTAAAGCATTGTACCCTTTTTAATTGATGTTTGTTCTAAACTTGTTGTTTTTTCTGTCTCTTCTGTTTTGCAGGAACCCATTAAGTCCCGAGCGCCCCAGCTACATTTGGAATATCGGTTTTACAAACAGTTGGGAAATTCAGGTGAGGACAGGAATGGCACCTCAAGCCTTTCCCTCCTACTTTGCATTCAGCAGATACTCTTATCCAAAGCAATTTTGCTTCAGCAGTTCTGTTTTTTAAATGTGGTTTCATTACATTACATTACATTACAGGTATTTAGCAGACGCTCTTATCCAGAGCGACTTGCACAACTTTTTACACAGCATTTACATTGTATCCATTTATTCAGCTGGATATATATACTGAAGCAATGCAAGTTTACATAACTTAAGGGTACATAGGGTACAAGGGTACAACGGTAGTGTCCTACCCAGGAATTGAACCTGCAACCTTTGGGATACAAGACCAGTTCCCTAACCATTATACTACACTCCCGCCCATTATATATCTAGATATTAGTGGAACAATTAATGTTAAATACCTGACTCAAGAATACTATGACAGTGCCCTACTGTTGAGGCCATGTGTAGTTGTAAATAGCCTTGTCTTGATTTGGTAAATGGGTAAAGGGATTTGAACCTGCAACCGCTTCAGTTAAAGCCCAGCTCCCTAATCATAATGCCACACAGACGTCCCGTACAGTGGAGAGCTCTGCGGTGGGGTGGGGTGGGGGGGGGGGAGGGGTTTTAGTGACAGGTGACTGATCACATGGAGACCGGAGATTGACGGGCGTAAGGGGTTTTAGGGGGGGGGGTGGTGACAGATGCGAAGCACATGGCGTTGCACGCCTTTCCCACGGCCCTGCTGTGCTTTGCCTCGCTGGGGCAGGACCGAGCTGCTGCGTTTTTTAACCCTTTATTTATTTAACCTTTAACCAGGAAAAACCCCCATTGAGACGGAAAATCTCTTTTGCGAGCGGGACCTGACGTAAAACACAAAGTTAGACAAGACAGTACACAAGCACGAGTTCTAGTCGTCAGATGGCGACGAGACCGCAGTGGTAATGGTAATTAAAAAGCCGAGCGGAGGTTTAAAAGCCGGAGGATGTTTCGGGAGTGTAACGGCGGAAACGTGCGGTCGTCAGCGTTTCCGTCCCCGTTCTGCAGAGTAAGTTTAAACGTTTCTCCGGCTGGGCGCGAGCGGTTGAGTTTGACGGGGGGGTGAAAGCAGATCCGTTCCCCGTAAAAGCCTGCGTGGGACCCGATGGCGTGTCCAGAGTGGATGCGGCGGCGGGATCCGCTCGCTAAAAATAAAGCCTTCGCTGTTTCGGATTGGCTCGAATTGTGGCTGTGCGAATTGTTTGGAGTGGTGTCGTGGAAATGGCAGAAAGCGGCTTTAAAAAAAATAAAGACCAGAGATTGAAAAAACTAAAAAAAAAAAAAAAAAAAGTCCTTGTTTCCAGAATGGCGTGTGCGTGTTGTACTGTTTCTCTGTCAGGTTTTCCACTAAATAAAATCCTGCCTTGAATCGCGTTCATCCACAGTGGCCCCATAAATCACCATTACTGTCATGTCTAATTACTGCACTTGTATGTTTTGATGCTAGATTATAATCCCATTGTCCTTGATCGTGTGAATGCCCAAACCTGTCCGATCACGGCCCTGTGGATTGTGGGTAATTAATCCCACGGGCCCGGGTGAGGTCTGAAAATAAGAGTGAGTGCTGGGTTGTTAACAGCATCTTTAATTGTGTTCCCCCCCCTTCTTATGTACGTAATGGTGCGGTCCACCCGGAGATTCCAATGAGACGTGCTCTGTCAGCAGTTGGGATCTTCCATCTCTTTGTCAGTATGGGGGGGCAGGCAGACCCTACAGGCGTTTTAACTGTAATTACCATGAATGTGACTGGGCTGGTGACGGCTGCTCTTTCATCCCTTTGAGCCTTTAATGAGAAGCACCAGCTAGCGGAGAAATCCCCACTGCCTGTTTGATCGCTGGACTGGAGGGTTTTTCTGCATGTGTGTATTTATGTATGTGTGTGGGTGGATGCATGTACATGCCTGTGTGTGTGTGTCTGTGTCTGTGCCTGCGTGTGCCTGTGTGTGTGTGTGTCTATGCCTGCGTGTGCCTGCATGTGTGTGTGAGTGTGTGTGTAAGTATGTCTGTGTGTGTCTGTGTGTGTGTGTGTGTGTGTGTGTGCCTGCCTGTATGTGTGTGTGTGTGGTGTGTGTGTGTCTGTGCGTGTGCCTGTGTGTGTGTGTGTGTGTGTGTGTGTGTGTCTGTGTCTGTGTGTGTGTGTGTCTGTGTGTGTGTGATTGTGTGTGTGTGTGTGTGTGTGTGTGTGTGTGTGTGTGTGTGTGTGTGTGTGTGTGTGTGTGTGCCTGTGTGTGTGTGTGTGTCTGTGTCTGTGTGTGTGTGTGTGTGTGTGCCTTTTGTGTGTGTGTGTGTGTGTGTGTGTGTGTGTGTGTGTGTGTGTGTGTGTGTGTGTGTGTGTGTGTGTGTGTCTGTGTGTCTGTGTGTGTGTGTGTGTGTGTGTGTGCCTGTATGTGTGTGTGTTTTCCTGCGCGCGCGTGTGGAGGGCTGTTCTCGGTTATTTATATCTGAGCTCCTCGGGGGGGTCCCCTTAAAGCTCCTCTGCCTGAGCCCAGTGCGGCTTTCTCCCACAATGCACCAGGATGCAGGAGAGGAAGCCCCTCCCCTCCCTTATCTGTCCCCGTGGGCTGACTCTGCTGACTCTGCAGAAGGAGCTTTATGGGTACTTTGGGACAGACCCCCTGCCCTGTAGTGCAGCCTGTGGGACAGGCCCACACAGACCCCCTGCCCTGTAGTGCAGTCTGTGGGACAGGCCCACACAGACCTCCTGCCCTGTAGTGCAGTCTGTGGGACGGGCCCACACAGACCCCCTGCCCTGTAGTGCGGTCTGTGGGACAGGCCCACACAGAACTCCCGCCCTGCAGTGCAGTCTGTGGGATGGGCCCACACAGACCCCCCTGCCCTGTAGTGCAGTCTGTGGGATGGGCCCACACAGACCTCCCGCCCTGCAGTGCAGTCTGTGGGACAGGCCCACACAGACCTCCCGCCCTGCAGTGCAGTCTGTGGGATGGGCCCACACAGACCCCCTGCCCTGTAGTGCAGTCTGTGGGATGGGCCCACACAGACCCCCCTGCCCTGTAGTGCAGCCTGTGGGAGATGGGCCCACACAGACCCCTTGCCCTGTAGGGGAACAGATTGTGCTGCTGTTGCTTCCTGTGCTCTGGTCGTTTGAAGTGTAGCTCTGAACTGAATGTGCTTTTAAGGGCCAAGATTGCACTCGCAGAGAAATGTCATTTCGGAAAAGGGAGCTGGGGAAGAGATGCGTGAATGAATGGATAGCTGCTGGTGTGATGTGGAAGATCCCAAATCACAGAATCCCCCGCCCCCTGCACTTGCATGCACTGGAGCTGGAAGTGCATTAAAACCCTCATGCACTTTTTATGCCCCCATTAATTATTTAGCGGGTAGATCCTGCCTGACTGCAGCAGCTGCGCATGTGCATGCGCACGCACACAGTGTTTTACAGCATCTGTGTGTGCGCATGCATGTGCGCGTGTGGTCGTGTGTGTTTATGTGTGTGTTTATATGTGTGGTTGTCTGTGTGTATGTGAGTGTTTATATGTGTGTGTGTGTGTGTGTGTGTGTGTGTGCGTGGTTGTGTGTGTGTGTATGTGTGTGTTTATATGTGTGTGTGTGTGTGCGTGCGTGGTTGTGTGTGTGTGTGTGAGTGAAATCTTGCTGCTAGCCTCTGCTCAGTCATTATTTGCAGCAGGTAGCTGCTTTCGGGTTTTTAAGCGATGCCGCTCCCCGTCCCGCTGGCGAGGGGGTGTTTTATTCGCCGGGGCGGCTGGCGTGACCCGTCCCGTGCTCTGGTTCCCGCTCGGACCCGGCCGGCGGGTGCGGGTCACATGATCGCGTTTCAGCTTGGCCGAGCCTCCAAAGCGGCAGACTGGTGTAGTCTGTGCCTCGCCTTGTTTCTGGATACACTCTGTTCTGAATCTTTTATACAGGCCCTCTCTCTTTCTCTCTCTCCCTCCCTCCCTCTCCCTCTCTATCTCTCTCCATCTCCTCTCTGGCTTCTCTCTGTCTGTTATCTCTCCCTCTTTTCTCTCTCACTCTCCTCCCTCCCCCCTCCCTCTCTTTCTCTCTCTCCCTCCCTCCCTCCCTCCCTCTCCCCTCTCTATCTCTCTCCATCTCCTCTCTGGCTTCTCTCTGTCTGTTATCTCTCCCTCTTTTCTCTCTCACTCTCCCTCCCTCCCTCCCTCTCTTTATCTCTCCCTCCCTCCCCCTCCTCTCTCTCTATCCCTCACTCTCTCCTTCCCTCCCTCCCTCCCTCTCTCTCTCTCTCTCTCTTTCTCTCCCCCTCCCTCCCTCCCTCCCTCTCTCTCTCTCTCTCTCTCTCTCCCTCCCCCCCTCCTCCCTCTCTCTCTCTCTCTCCCTGTGCCTCCCCCTCTCCCTCACTGTGTGGGGACGTTGTGTCCTGCAGTCTCTCTGACTGAGTGGGCCACTCTCTCTCTCTGAGCCATAATGAGTGTGATTGTGTCCGGGCATCTCTGACTCTTAGCAGGGGAGAGTGGGCCCAAAACTGCAGCCCTGGCCTGCGCTGGGCCTTCGGTGTGCTGGAACCAGCAGCTCTGCAGGGCCATTGCTGTTAATACTGAATCATATCCGCTGAGCAGAGCTGCTTTAGAGAGCATCTTATGGAGCCTGAATCATATGGGCTGAGCAGACCTGCTTTAGAGAGCAACTTATGGAGCCTGAATCATATCGACTGAGCAGAGCTGCTTTAGAGAGCATCTTATGGAGCCTGAATCATATGGGCTGAGCAGAACTGCTTTAGAGAGCAAACTTATGGAGCCTGAATCATATGGGCTGAGCAGAGCTGCTTTAGAGAGCAACTTATGGAGCCTGAATCATATGGGCTGAGCAGAACTGCTTTAGAGAGCAACTTATGGAGCCTGAATCATATCGACTGAGCAGAACTGCTTTAGAGAGCAACTTATGGAGCCTGAATCATATAGGCTGAGCAGAACTGCTTTAGAGAGCAACTTATGGAGCCTGAATCATATGGGCTGAGCAGAACTGCTTTAGAGAGCAACTTATGGAGCCTGAATCATATGGGCTGAGCAGAACTGCTTTAGAGAGCAACTTATGGAGCCTGAATCATATGGGCTGAGCAGAACTGCTTTAAAGAGCAACTTATGGAGTCTGAATCCTATGGGCTGAGCAGAAATGCTTTAGAGAGCAACCTATGGAGCCTGAATCATATCGACTGAGCAGAGCTGCTTTGGAGAGCAACCCTAATCCCCTTATGGGCCGTGTCTCCAGCCGTACACTCTGTTTAGGGAATACATGCATGACTAAGTGGCTAAATACTGTTGGGTAAATTGCCAGCAATGATAACCTTGCGAGACATGGTTTTATGTGACAGTGTGATGAGGTCGGGGGGAAAAAAAAAAAAAAAACTTTGAGAGTTGGACCATCTGGTGAATTTAAGCCTGAGTCCACATGTTGTCTTTGGTACTGTAAGTTAATTTATGTGCTAGTTGTGCCCTGGTGTCTACCCTCTGCTGCAGTTTTGGGAACTTGTTTCCACACAGGATCGTTTAAAAAAACACGTTCCAGATGTGTTTATGTTTGGAATGGGATGAAAAATGGTGATGGGCGACAATTCCCCCGTTGATCGCCATTTTGGCTCTAAACGCCTCCACATTAGAGTTTATTGGAATTATAGAAATAGATGGTCGCTGATTGTCCTCTTTGACCGCCATTTTGGCTCAAAGACCGCACAGACCGCCATGTTGGCTCTATACGCAGGGTGAGTCGCTGGTCTGCGACGGGCGCTAATTCCGCTATAATCCGCCAACCTCGCCGGACGGCGCTCTCGCTGGGTCTGTGTCTGGGGGTGTTAATGGGCCCGCGTGCAGTCATGTGACCCGCGTCGCCCGTTTCAGCCGCTGTCAGCGCTCGGCTGGCCAATCCAAAGCGCCGAGCGGAGGGGAGAACGGAGAGAGAAGGAGCCCGGCGTTCAGGAAGAGAGACGGACCCAGTTTTCCCAACGGAAGACGCTGACGCTCCGCACGCAGCCGACCGAACGCAGACCAGCTCATTGTGCGGCGTTTCACATCGACGGGCTGTGATTCTCTTACGCCGTTAACAGGGTGGGTGGGGGCGTAGGCTGCTGCCCGAGCGGACCGGGTGGGTGGGGGCGTTGGCTGCTGCCCGAGCGGACCGGGTGGGTGGGGGCGTAGGCTGCTGCCCGAGCGGACCGGGTGGGTGGGGGCGTAGGCTGCTGGCCGAGCGGAACGTTGGGGGTGTGGGTGGGGCGTAGGCTGCAGTCCGAGCGGACCGGGTGGGTGGGGGCGTAGCCTGCTGCCCAAGCGGACCGGGTGGGTGGGGGCGTAGCCTGCTGCCCAAGCGGACCGGGTGGGTGGGGGCGTAGGCTGCTGCCCGAGCGGCCCGGGTGGGGGGGGGCGCTGGCTGCAGTCCGAGCGGACCGGGTGGGTGGGGGCGTAGGCTGCTGCCCGAGCGGCCCGGGTGGGTGGGGGCGTAGGCTGCTGCCCGAGCGGCCCGGGTGGGGGGGGGCGCTGGCTGCAGTCCGAGCGGACAGGAGATCGTGTTACAGGAGATTTCCGGGCAGCAGCAGCTGCGCTGTCTCTCCGCGCTCGTACGGACGGGAGGTGCGTAGCGGAGCTGATTTGTAGCGGCTGACTCAGAGAGGGGCCGTGTGATTCAGACCTGCGCTCGCTTCCGTTTCGCTTCGGTCCGCGCTAACGAGCCTAAAATCGCTCCAGTGATTTAGCAACGCACCTTTTTTTTTTTTGATTCATGAAACCGAATTGCAGTTGATTTACCTGCAGTTGGCTGAATTGAAACGGGGGTGAAGTGGCTTCAGCGCAGGTCAGTTTGACCTTAAAGCAAGAAGTCAAACTGGTCTGGTGGATAATGGCGGCCGGTGATGGCCGTGGAGGGGAGCTGTGATGTCACGTTGGCGTTTCCCGGCAACGGCGAGATCCCCGAAGGGCAGCCTCCGGATGAGATTGACTTTGTTTCCATGGTAGCGGAGCGGTGATGTCACAGTGGCGTTTCCGAGCAGCGACGAGACCTCCCGAGGTGGGGTGGGGGGGGGGGGGGGGGGGGGTGGAGTCTCTGGGTGAGATTGCCTGCGTTACCGTGGCAGCGGGGAGCACGGCAGAGGGAGCCAATCAGTGCGTGCCTGGAGTTCACCGGAGGACACCGCGGGACCGCTCATGTCACCCCCGGCTCGGGACGGGGCGTACTGCTCACCCCAGCGGTCTGCTCGCACCATCTGATCGCCAGAAGCTTCCTCATAAATCATCCTCATCGCGCGCTTACCCTCGCCTCCCGTACAGGCCTCCTCACTGAAAGCCTCTCTTTGGTCCTTAGTCCTTGAAGCACGTTCACTACAAGGCAGATGGGTCCTTAAAGCAAAAAATAAACTATATATATATATATATATATATATATATAATATATAATATATATATATATATATATATATATATATATATATATATATATATATGTATATATAAAATGTGACAGTGTGCACCAGTAACACAGTAGAGCTTTCACGCTTGTGTGCGCTCGGCGAGCGCATGGCTCTCGTTCTGTCGTGTGTACGATGTCTTTTTCGAGCGGTGAGCGTGTGTTTGTTTGTACGGTCGCGTCTGCCAAAAGGACTCGCTCGGGAAACTCTGAGGTTTCGCAGTTTGGTGAAAAACACCATCTGTACCCTGATTCCTTCCTTCAGCAGAGGAAGAAATTTCTTCCTTCTTCCTTCTTCTTTCAATTTCTGTGGAAAAGCTCATCTGCCCAATGAATGCGATGCAATATAAAACCCTTAAATTACCTTTCCGTTTCATTCAGTTTTCCCCCTTTTATTCATCATATGGTTTGTTCCTGAAGTATGGCGCCAAAGCTGCTGATTTGATGTGTTTTTTTATTTATTTTTTTATTTTATTGTGATGCCTGGATAAATCCGGATCGGCGTGTAGCTGCGAGTCTTGACGGAGTTGCTTGTTCTTGCAGAGGGCGTCCCTCAGGTGTACTACTTCGGTCCGTGCGGGAAATACAACGCCATGGTCCTGGAGCTGCTGGGGCCCAGCCTGGAGGACCTGTTTGACCTCTGCGACCGCACCTTCTCCCTCAAGACCGTCCTCATGATAGCCATACAGCTGGTGAGGGGCCTGGGACCGCAGCTTCAGTGTTTATTTTAGGGCTGGGGGGGGGCGGGGGGGTTGTATACCTTATATTTAGATATACTGTTATGAATGTGCATAATGGTATGCGGTGTTGAAATACTCTTATAAAATGGTATTTTATGGTTTTTCATCCAGTGGATATTTAAAATTCGCTCATCGCAACAGTGTGGTGAAGAATGTGCGATGTGAACTTCAGGCAAGTTGTCTGTTCTGAATGAAACTCGAGCTCAAAATATAGAAGACCTGTGCAGTGGTGTAGAAAAATGGATGAAATTTGAAAAAGAGGCTTCAGGATAAATATTGATTTATTATCAGATACAAAACTCTCAAATTCACAGTCACAGACCTTCAGCAGCACAAATAAATGCACGAATAATGGTTCCATGTTTTTATTGAATGAAACTCAACCCATTTCATTTAAAAAGCCTGAAATGGTGTTTCAAAAAACATATTTTTCTACAGATATGATATGATATTTGGGCCCTATTACATAGCCCTAATTTGTTCATTATTATCTTTAAAAAAAATGTAATTTTTCCTGATGTGAGTTGCAGACCTTAAAGGTCCCTGCCAGAGGCGACAGAAGCTTCGACGCTCTGTGAGAATGAGACGTTTGGATTGGATTGGGGGTCCCTGAGTGCTCCTGTGCTCCTGTGCTCCTGTCCTCCTGTCTCACTGTGAGAATGAGAACGTTCAGCCGCGAAGCCGAACGCTCGTGTCCCCCCAGAGACAGGGAATTAGAATTCCTCCTTTCATCAGGGGGGAGGAGGGAAAAAAGAGAAATATCACATCGTCCTTGAAAAGTCAGGGAGCGTCACCCACGTTTAAAAAAATACCCCCGTGCAGCGAGCGAAACTCATTTCCCCCTTTCTTTCTTTTTTTTTTTTGGCGGTAACTTGCCAGCTCGCTTCGGCTGCTACGGAGCCGCGCGGGATGGGGGGGTGGCGGGATGGGGGGGCGGCGGTAACGCTGACTAATCGGATGTCTCACCGCTGTGCACACTCGCTCAGCGGTCCCCAGAGAGCCCGGCTCCGCGCCTTCGCTGCTGCCGTGGAAACGCTCGCCGGCCGCAATGGCCCCCGTTAGCGCAGCTAGCGCTTCCTCGCAAACGGAGCCTCAGGCAGGCTGGGACTGTTTCAGCAACGAAACAAAAAAAATCCTGAATTAATCCCTAAAAACGACATTTAAAAAGCCTTTTTGGGGTATGACTGTGATCGTGATTCGGGGTCCCTGAGTGTTCCCGTCCCGTCCTGTCTGTCGTCCCAGATAACGCGGATGGAGTACGTTCACACCAAAAGCTTGATATACCGGGACGTGAAGCCAGAGAACTTCTTGGTGGGCCGACCGGGGAGCAAGAGGCAGCACACGATCCACATCATCGACTTCGGGCTGGCCAAAGAGTACATCGACCCCGAGACCAAAAAACACATTCCCTACCGGGAGCACAAGAGCCTGACGGGCACCGCGAGATACATGAGCATCAACACACACCTGGGGAAAGGTGAGACTTCTGAGCACCTGAGTACATGAGCATCAACACACACCTGGGGAAAGGTGAGACTTCTGAGCACCTGAGAACATGAGCATCAACACACACCTGGGGAAAGGTGAGACTTCTGAGTACATGAACATCATACACACCTGGGGGAAAGTTGGGACTTCTGGGTACCTCCGTACATGGCATCACACACACACCTGGGGAAAGGTGAGACTTCTGAGCACCTGAGAACATGAACATCACACACACCTGGGGAAAGGTGAGACTTCTGAGCACCTGAGTACATGAACATCATACACACCTGGGGAAAGGTGAGACTTCTGGGTACCTCAGTTCACCAGCATTAACACACACCTGGGGGAAAGTTGGGACTTCTGGGTACCTCCGTACATAAGCATCACACACACACCTGTGGAAAGGTGAGACTCTTGGGCACCTCAGTATATAAGCATCACACACACACTGTGGAAGTCACTCAGAAATTCCGCTTGAAGCCATAAACCTCTTTTGTATTGACGATGCAGCTTTGTGAATGTTTTCTGTTGCGATGTACAGGCCATCTGTCTAAACTGTTGATGGCATTATTATCTTTTTTAATGAGTGAATGTATCTGCACTTGTTTCTGTTTCCTGCTGACCGCAGCAGTTTCAGCCTCTGCTTTAGGAAAGACAGGCCTCCCGAGGGAGTAGATTTGGATTAGGGGGGACAGGTGTTAAACCTGAAGCTAAAGAGAGAACTCCTGAGGGAGTAGATTTGGATTAGGGGGGACAGGTGTTAAACCTGAAGCTAAAGACAGACCTCCTGAGGGAGTAGATTTGGATTAGGGGGGGACAGGTGTTTAAACCTGAAGCTGAAGACAGACCTCCTGAGGGAGTAGATTTGGATTAGGGGGGGACAGGTGTTAAACCTGAAGCTGAAGACAGACCTCCTGAGGGAGTAGATTTGGATTAGGGGGGGACAGGTGTTAAACCTGAAGCTGAAGACAGACCTCCTGAGGGAGTAGATTTGGATTAGGGGGGACAGGTGTTAAACCTGAAGCTGAAGAGAGAACTCCTGAGGGAGTAGATTTGGATTAGGGGGGACAGGTGTTAAACCTGAAGCTGAAGACAGACCTCCTGAGGGAGTAGATTTGGATTAGGGGGGGACAGGTGTTAAACCTGAAGCTGAAGACAGACAGGCCTCCTGAGGGAGTAGATTTGGATTAGGGGGGACAGGTGTTAAACCTGAAGCTGAAGACAGACCTCCTGAGGGAGTAGATTTGGATTAGGGGGGGACAGGTGTTAAACCTGAAGCTGAAGAGAGAACTCCTGAGGGAGTAGATTTGGATTAGGGGGGACAGGTGTTAAACCTGAAGCTGAAGACAGACCTCCTGAGGGAGTAGATTTGGATTAGGGGGGACAGGTGTTAAACCTGAAGCTAAAGACAGACCTCCTGAGGGAGTAGATTTGGATTAGGGGGGACAGGTGTTAAACCTGAAGCTGAAGAGAGAACTCCTGAGTCTGAGTTTTTAAACCCTTTCGAAGAGAAGGTTTTTTTGGAATGTTTTTTCAAAATTCTAAGTCAGTGTTCTAGAACTCCGTTGCTTCCGGTTGCCGGCAGCGATTGTGACATCAGCGTTAGAATGTTCAGTTACGAACATTCCAATCGCATATTTTTGTGACCTCTCACCTTTAAAGGGTTAAACGCTGAATGAGTTTCCACTTCCTGCCCAGTCTGGATATGGATTCTGCGCTCTAGCGGGATGGCGATCTGGCTGTTGTGTGAAGTCACAGTGCAGTGGTCTGTCTCTCAGACCCTGTCGTGATTGGTGCATGTTATTGCAGCGTAGCTAGATTCCCGTGGAAACGCGCTTGTCCATTGTTCTGTGTGACGCGTGAAAGCCCATCTGTGTGACCTCACGTGCCTGTCCTTCCTTTGCAGAACAAAGCAGAAGAGATGACCTGGAAGCTCTGGGTCACATGTTCATGTACTTCCTGCGAGGAAGCCTTCCGTGGCAGGGCCTGAAGGTAGGAAGTGACCTCATCACTCAGGAGCCAATCATCACCTCCTGTACAAATCAAACTGATTCATGGTTCCCCATGATTCAAGTTAGTTTTGCGGGTTGTGTTCATGTCATAATGCATGCACTGATCAAATTAGAAAATACACGTGTGTTTGGGGAAAAAAAAACATTGGATTCTGTTTCCTGACCTGAAGTTTTACCGCCTTGCATTGCACATTGTGGACTTCAACCAGGCGGTGCCACCATTATGTTGCGTTGCGTTATGTTACATTACCGCCATTTAGCCGACGCTCTTATCCAGAGCGACTTACACAACATTCTACATAGCATGCATATTGCACCTATTTATATAGCTGGATATATACTGAAGCAATGCAGGTTAAATACCTTGCCCAAGGGAACAAAGGCAGTGTCCTACTCAGGATATAGGCCTGGTCTTGTAACTAGGTTACAAGACCAGTTCCTTACCCATTATACTACACAGCCCAGCCACTCCTTTTCTTGATGCCAGCGAGCTTTATTGGTTGAATAAAAATTTTTTTATCTTCTTGCTAGCGGTTCAAGTCCAGCTTTATTACCCCAGGGGGAAATATGCCGTGCGGACAGGGTTAATAAAAACAAACTGTCGTGACGTAAAAGGGGTAAAAGACGAGAAAAGATTCGCGCTCTTGCACGCTACAGCAGCACAGGCAGCGCCTGGTCGATGCGCACAGTGCAGATCTGAAGGGACTGAAGACACCGCTGCTTGTTTCACTAAATGTTTGTGAGGTGACAAAAACATCTATTAAAGTTATGCCATGAAAAGGAGTTCTATAAAATACAAGTGGCAATATGCAGTAAATGGCGATGTAAAAATATTTGTGGATATAACATTTCTTTTTTTTCCCTCCCTCCCTCCCCTCCCTCTCTCTCCTCCGCAAACCCATTCTTTCCCTTTCTACCCCTTTCCTTCCTGCTCTCTTTCTCTTTCTCCCCCATATTTCACCTCACTGTCTCACTGCCTCTCCCTCTCTATTGCTCTCCCACCTCCCTCCCTCCCTCCCTGCTCCGTCCTCCGTCCCTCTCTTTCTCTCCCCTCTCTCTCCCGTCCGCCCCCCACCCCACCCCTGCTCCCCCCCGCTCCATCCCTCTCTCTCCCCCCTCTCCCCTCCTCTCCCCACCTCCTCCCTCCCTCCCCCGTCCCTCTCTCTCCCCCTCTCCCCTCCGCCCCCCACCCCCCCCCCTGCTCCCCACCCTGCTCCATCCCTCTCTCTCTCCCCTCTCTCCCCCCTCCCTCCCTCCCTCTCTCTCCCCCCCTCTCCCCTCCGCCCCCCACCCCACCCCCTCCCTCTCTCCCTCGCTCCGTTCCTCTCTCTCTCCGCTCCGCCCCCACCCCACCCCCTTCGCTCCGCCCCCTGCAGGCAGACACGCTGAAGGAGCGGTATCAGAAGATAGGCGACACTAAGCGAGCCACGCCCATCGAGGTGCTGTGTGAAAGCTTCCCAGGTGGGTGCCTGCTCCTCCTCTGCGCCTCCTCCTCCGCGCCTCCTCCTCTGCGCCTCCTTCACGCTTGCGGCGCACACATACGCCCACGCGCAGCCCGACGTCACGCACAGGGGGTGGGGTCAGGGAGTAAAACCGGCCCGGGGGGGGGGGGCAGGTGAAACCAGGTTTTTTTATTTCTCATTCTGAGTGGGAAGTCACTGCCATTATCTTGTCCCTTTCCTGCCTGCAGAGGAAATGGCCACCTACCTGCGCTACGTGAGGAGACTGGACTTCTTCGAGAAACCCGACTACGACTACTTGAGGAAGCTCTTCACCGACCTCTTCGACAGGAACGGCTACGTGTTCGACTACGAGTACGACTGGGTCGGCAAGCCACTGGTGGGTGTCCCCGCCCGTCCTCCGGCCCCCGCTCGGCCCCCGCCGGGCCCCCGCTCGGCCCCCGCCCATCCTCCGGCCCCCGCTCGGCCCCCGCTCGGCCCCCGCTCGGCCCCCGCTCGGCCCCCGCTCGGCCCCCGCCCATCCTCCGGCCCCCGCTCGGCCCCCGCTCGGCCCCCGCTCGGCCCCCCGCTCCCTAACTTTCGGTTGTAATTCAAAACGAAAATCTGCGTTTTCTTTTCCTAACAAACACGGTTTTTTGCGGGATGAGCCTACCCAGGTTTAAGGGAAAATGTGCTGATTGAATGCATGCCTCTGTGTCCACCTGTGATGCTAGTCTCAGCTGATTGGCTGAAATCAGCCAGTGATGTCAGTCTTACAGGGCCAATGTCCTCCTTCTCCTACCTCCTGGCAACTGGACAGGAAAGAGCCAGTGATGTCACTTCACTCTCCCAGCTACTGAATACACAAACACACACACACACACAGCCAGACACACACACACGCACATGCATACACACGCGCACACACACGCGCACACACACACACACACACACACACACACACACCGGGCCATTGAGACTTTTAGAAGGAGCGGTTGCTTCTGTGCTTTGTGAATGCGGTAGGGTCTGCATGTCGGTTGACCTCTCCCCTTTTTTGCCACGCCCACAGCCAACCCCGATTGGCCCCATCCCCAGTGACACGCCCCTTCAGCCCAGCAGCAGAGACAAAGCACAACAGCAGACCAAAAACCAGGTGAGAAACTCCTCCCCTCCCCCCCTACCCCCCCCCCCCCCCCCCCCCCTTCCCTCATCCCCATAACCACAGCACTCAAGCATCCAGGTTGCCACGGCGCCAGCCAGCACGCGCACACCTCATCTTCCAGGTCTCCAGGGTGTCGCCACGACACCCGTCTCCATCCCTGCACCGGAGGGGATACCCGAGCGCCGGTCTCTCCAGGAAGTCCCCGAGCCGGTCTTCCCCACCGGCCTCCCTCTCTCATCTTCCATCCTCCTGCTGCACTGTTTGGTCTGATCGAGCTCTGAGGCTTTCTCTCCTCCCCCCCCCCCGCCCCCCCCCCCCCCACTAACTGACCTGTTTTAGATGCGTTCAGTCGCAGGAAAGGAAACAGAAATGTCGTCTGTGAGATCTGCTTCCCTGTCTGCCGTTCGGCCAGTTTATGCCTCCGTGTCTCAGACGACGCGTGGAGGGTGTTTTCGGATTTCGGAAGGGTTCTCCTCCGCGAGTCGCCGGGGTTTGCTGAGCACTCGTCGCCCCGAGCTCGCGTCGGACGCGTCCGCCCTTTCAAAGAGTGCTAAACCCGCCAGCGTTTTTAAAATGCTTTTTATTATCAGGGACCCACATTACTACAAATGCTTTCTAATATTGGACCCCAAATTAGGAATACTTTGTAAATACTTTGAGATTCGTCACCTGAGTTAGGAATTTAGTACCTTTCAGGCACACGTGAAATACACATCCGCCCATAACCTGGTGGACTACAGACTCATTCCGGGACCCACCTCATACACTCCTGACCCGTAGTTTAAGCGCTGCTGTACAGTGATGCCGTGTACGCAAATAAAACGTGCGTGACCAGCCCAGAATAACGATGCTTTAGACGAGGGACGGAGCGAAGCTTCGAGCGCGTAGTCACCCGTTCTCCCGCCTGTGCGCTCGGCCCTGCTGTGGGATGTCACCGTTGTGTTGAGCCACCTGTAGATGTTTTCATCGTGACGCGTGACCTCATTGCGAACGGGCCAATCGAACGCGAGCTGGTCGCACGGAGCAGGGGTCTGCAGCCCTGGTCCTGGAGTCCGTCTGCTGTCCGTTTCCTCCTTTAAAAACCGCAGCCGGTACCGACCCCAGGTACCCCGGCTGAGGGGAGCCAGACCGCGACGGTCTGCTCTGATTGGTCGGTTGAGCGCTGCGTAGCGGTGAAATTGGGCAGCTTTAGCGCCCCTCTGAGGCCAGGGTTACAGACCCCTGCCGCGTACACGGACCAGTCCCCCGTGAGAAAGGCCAGTGAACTCCATGCACTGTGCAGAGTGAGGGGGAAATGCCAACAGTGTTTTGTGCCACTTTCTTTTTTTATTTTATTTACTAGCTTTCATTCTTTCCGCATGTTTTAGTCTGGTTCTGTCTCACTCCTCCTCTCCTCTCCTCTCCTCTCCTTTCCCCTCTTCTTTTAGCCTAGTCTTTATTAACATTTCTGCTTCTGCATGGAAGATGTCTTCTGTAATTTTTTTTTGTTTGTTTTTCTTTCTTTATTCACCCCCCCCCCAAATCCCACCTTCCGTTAAAAAACCCCCCCCCCCCCCCCCCCAAAAAAAAAAAAACACCTTTTACCTCCCGCCCCCCCACCCCCTCCACACAACCTCCTCTCATAACCCCCCCCCCCCACCCCCTGCTGTTGTGCCAGTCTCCTGAACCCAAAGGAAGCGAATCTCAGCCCACTCCAGTGACCAATAGGGAGCTTCTGGGGTCACATCTCACAGCCGATAGGCTGGGGGGGTCTGTGCAGGTACTGCTTACGCACTGTTCCACACGGCTGTGTCTTATTCTCCCTCTCTCTCTCTCACACTCTCTCTCTCTCTCTCTCTCTCACTCACTCCCTTTCTCTGTCTCTCTCTCTCTCTCACTCACTCCCTTTCTCTCTCTCACTCTCTCAGCTCTCTCTCACTCTCTCAGCTCTCTCACACACTCTCCCTCCCTTTTTCTCTCTTTCTCTCGCTCTCTCAATTCAGTCTCAAAGTCCTTTCAATACAAACTGCTTTTTTCACTCTCTCCCTCCCTTTCTTTTGCTCACTCTCACTCTCTCCCTCCCTTTTTCAGTTTTCAAACTTTACAAAGTGCTTTTTTCACTCTCTCCCTCCCTTTCTCTCTCACATTCCCTCCCTTTCTTTTGCTCACTCTCTCTCTCCCTTCCTTTTTCTCACTTTCAATTTTCTTGTCTTTCTCTCACCATTTCCCCCTTCCGTTTTCTTTCACTCACTCTTTCTCTTTTCCTCACACTTTCTTTTTCTCTTTCACTTCTTTGTGCTCTCTCTTTCCTCCCCCTCTTTCTCCCGTTCTCTCTCTCTCTCTCTCTCTGCATGGCCCATCAGCTGCATGTCGCTCGCCCACTCAGACTGCTCACACAGGACTGACTGGCTGTACTACGTGTGATAAGAGTGGAGGTGGAGGTGTTTGTGCATATTAGGGGGCCGTTGTTTTTTTCTGTTTTATTATTATTATTATTATTATTATTATTATTATTATTATTACTACTACTACTACTACCTAATGACAATTGTAATAATATTGATAGCAGTAATATTTGTAGATATTTTTAGACCTCCCCTCCCACTTCCTTTTTCTTTCCGAGACTGATGTATTTATTTATTTGTTTTGAGGTTGTTTGCACATGTCTGTGTTTGAGTGCTCTCTCTGAGCAGTGCAGCTCTTCCTCTCCTGTAGCTGCCTGCTCTGCCTCTCTGCAGGCCCACTAGGGGGCGCCGCCTCTCTCACCTGTGTCCATAGGTGAATGGGCCCCGCCTCCCTCTGTGGGGAGAATCCCCCCCCCCCCAGCTCAGAGTACAAGACATTCAGTATTAAAACATTAAATATGTTAAAGATGCTTTGGAAGGAGCAGTGGTGAATTTATACAGCAGACCTAACTGTTGCATTAGAGGAAAGGGGGGAAACATTTATGCACTTGGTGCCATCTAGTGTTTGGTTTGCAGATTGCACCCATTCTAGCATCTGACGCTGGGCCTGATTTAATATGATCTTTATCATGTGCAAAACCTTTCTGCACAGGCGAAACCAATAACGTGGCCAATGATTGGTCATGGTATTTGTTTTGCCCCCAATCACTGATTGCGTTATTGGTCAGGCCCGACTGATCAGGCTCTCTGTGTGGGACGGTGCAAGTAAAGGGGTGGCAGTTGACGATCGAAAATGTTTATTCTGTTTCTGAAAGACTGGAGAGTCCAGCACGTCCTCTTCTTCGCTTGCATAGCTTTCTTTATTGCTGGTGCTGTTTGAACCATTTAAGGTGTGAGGTCACAGATGTGTGATTAGAACGTTCTTAACCGAACGTTCTAATGCTGATGTCACGGTCGCCGCTGGCGACCGGAAGCGGTGGAGTTCCAGAACACTGCCACTGCAAAGCAGCCTGCCCTTCAGAGGGTGTAATGGCGGGCAGTGTGGAGCGTGCGGCGTGGTTCTCACGGGTCCCCTGGCGCTGTTCCCCTGCCTCCCCCTGCAGGTAATGAGCTCGACGAACGGGGAGCTGAACACGGACGACCCCACCGCCGGACACTCCAACGCCCCCATCACCGCCCCGGCCGAGGTGGAGGTGGCCGACGACACGAAGTACGGGTTCCGCGCTCTCCGCCCGTCCGCCGTGCGATGTGTCCCGCTGTTTTTCTTTTTTTGTTTTTAATGTGAACTGTCCAATAGCATGGGTTTTTAGTCTGAGACACGCAATAGCGTGGGTTTTTAGTTTGAGACACCCAATAGCATGGGTTTTTAGTTTGAGACACCCAATAGCACAGCTTTTTAGTTTGAGCTGTCCAATAGCGTGGATGTTTTGTTTTGAGCTGTCCAATAGCAGGGTTTTTAGTGTGTACCTTGACTGAATACTGAATATTGAGTGAACTGAAAACTGGATAAATGTGGGTGTTTTATCATAATTAATCAAATATTCTACAATGAAAATGATGCTCAGGTGACATTTTATGAGCTAGTGTGTGCAGTTATCGAGTCTTAATCAGCTCTGCCCGTTTAGCTGCTCAGACGATGTTCTTCTCTTTTCTCCCTTCAGCTGCTGTTGTTTCTTCAAGAGGAGAAAGAGGAAAGCACTTCAGCGGCACAAGTGAGGAAGAGGAAGAGGCCATGTCGCGGAAGAGAACTCGAAACTTTGTGGTCACTGTCGAGTTTTAAACGGAAGCTAACTCACGGACCATCCACCCCCCTCTTTCTGACTTTGCATTGGGGTTGCTACCCCCCGCCCCCCCTCTGGTGACACGCAGGAAGGAACGTTGTTGTCCCTCCCTGATTGGTCAAGTGGGTCAAGCAACAGACTGTGGTTCCTTTTTTTTTTCTTTTTCTTTTTTTTTTTTTAAAAAACAAAGAAAAATAAAGAAACTCAAGTACATACCGAAAATGGGGGATGCAGTAAAAAAAAAATAAAAAAAGGAAAAGATGACCGTAACTATGATGCGCGAAATACCATGGCGTGAACATTTAAACAAAAACAAAAAAAAAAACAAAAACAAAAAAAAAAGATACTGTTTGAAACAGTTGTTGTATCCTAGATTCCATACAGAACATTAAAACTGTACGCCAGCCATTTGATCTGGACAGAAACGCATGAAGAGGTCGAGTGAAAGACGCGTGTTCCTTAGATATAGTGCTTATTTGTGGGATCAAGGTGAATGAGAGAGGCGAGAGTGAAGTATAGTAACGATAACCCAAGAATCAGTGAGAAAAACAGCAGGACACATTTCAGCTAAACCACGTCTGGAGGATTTTTATCTCAGTTCATTGCCCACCCCCCACCCCCCCTCCACCAGGTTTTGTAAAATCCCTTATGTTGTTTTCAAGGTTGGCTCTCCCTCAGCTGAAACAAGATTTTACTCTCATGTTGTAGTGTTCAGGATTTTTTGTTTTGTTTTTTTCCTAAAAAAAAAAAAAAAAAAATTCTTGGTTGTTTTTTTTCTTTTTTTTTTTTCCTCCTCCCTGTTACTATGGACTCTGTAGCACAGTCAATGGCCTCAGGTACTGTGGAAGATTGAGAGAAACACTCATTAATTTCTCTTTAAATTGCACTTTGGGAAAAACAGAAAATGGTGGAATTCTGGACTTGAAATACACAAACAAACAGAACTTAATAAAGACTGATCTAGGAAGATTACTATATGAGGCTGGTCTCTGTGCAAGGCCGAAATGTCCATTTAAATGAAAAAAAAAAAACTGTCTTTCAATTTTATTTCTCACATCAGAGTAATTTACCAGGAAATCATAGTTTGTGCCTTTCCAAGTAAAATGTTTAAAGCTCCAGTAAATGTCCCGCAATGAACTTTTATCTGGACCATAGTGCAATGGTTTTGTGTGTGTGTGTGTCTGTCTGTCTGCGAGCTGTGTGTGTGTGTCCATACGTGTGCGCTTGTGTGTGTGCACGTACACGTTTGTACAAGCGTGCGTCTGCGCACGTGCACGTGCGTACGTGCGCGTGCCTCTGTGCGTGCGCGTGCGTGCGTACGTGCGCGCTCGTCCGGGCTTCTGAGCGCGTGCACTGGCACCCGCCGTTCAGTTTGCACTGTTTGCCCTCCTTCTGCCTTCCTCACGACCCCGCCTCCTTCACCGCTGCTGCCCCGCCCCTCCCCCCCCCCCCCCCCCCGTCCACCTGCCCCGCCCCTCTCCTCCCC
This sequence comes from Anguilla japonica, assembly GCA_025169545.1. Classification (NCBI taxonomy): domain Eukaryota; kingdom Metazoa; phylum Chordata; class Actinopteri; order Anguilliformes; family Anguillidae; genus Anguilla; species Anguilla japonica. Next base: position 3,323,445 of record CM045886.1, read on the forward strand.
TCCCCGCCTCTGCTAATGACAATCATCCATTTCAGTCACCAGTGTAGCTTTTGCTGCTGTGTCCCAAAAAGGGCGGGGGCGGGGGGGGGGGCGGGGGGGGGGTCTGGCCAGTCTGGGGCTCTGGCTCTGGAAGGCAAAATGTGGGATTTTTTTTGGCAGCCTGTTGCTCTGTCTCAGCCAGGGTTGGGGCCAGTTCCGGTTCAGTTCCAGTCGAGTCGGGCGATTTGACCGAAAATTCGATTTTGGATTCCAAAACTCGGTCTCAGCTTGGCCTTGGCCAGCTGGGGGGGGGGGAGTGTCCTGGGACAGAGAGAGAGAGAGAGAGAGAGAGAGAGAGCCTGAATCGGTGGCCCAATCTGAGTTACAAAAAACTTCAGCTTCAGTTTAACGAGCTCATTACCTCTTACAGCCGACAGAGCTCACCCTTCCCCTGTGGACTGGGGTTGATGCCCAACTTGGGTTGTGGATAACACAAAAGCACACTTCTTTATCCCCTCTTTCATTTTACCGGACACAGTTTGAGGTGGAGCCCCCCCTTCACCCCCGTGTGTGTGTGTGTGTGTGTGTGTACACCTGTACTGGTTTTAGCCAGGGTGTGACTGTAACATGCAGTATAATGTTCATCTCCTCCCCCCTGAACTCTTCTGTTGGGTTATACATAAATGAGCTGTCATGATGAGGTGTGTCTTTCTGGATGCTTGGTGCTGTATGGTTGGTGTGGTGTATGTGTCTGCTCTAAATGCTCGCTGTGGTAAACACAATGGGATCTTTGCTTCAGTTGACACTGTATTCAGGTACTCTTCCCCAGGACGTCCCGTCCCCTTACGACGCCCCCCCCCCCCCCCCGTAACTGTCGGCTTTCACGTTCTTCATTTTGAAAACTTGTGTAGGCTATCTCTTATTAATTTGGCTTTTAACAAACATCGAATTCTGAGCTGCGCCTGGTTTTGACCAGTTATATTGGTTTGTTGAACCCAAAATTCAGCCAAGAGAGTGTTAAAAAAATAAAATAAAATAATAATAATAAATAAATAAAAATAAAAAAATTCCCAGCTGGCTGGACGTAATGACAGTTTTAGGGGATTCGACTGGTAAACAGATCCGATGGTGTTCTGCACGTCTGAGGTCTCGGCTGTAATCTGCTGTCTTGGTTGAATCACTGTTCAAGAAACGTATAATTGGCATCCTTCCTGTAGTTCATGTTAATTAGGCAACATTAATTGCAGAAGAGAATTAATTTTAAATGAAGGGTGTTAACCTTTGAAAGTGAATTATCGGGGTTCACTGTCTTTACTGAAGATACCTCACCGACGGAAACTTGGACTTGCTGTTACTGTTAATTTGTTTTGCCACAGTTTGCATATACTTAAAACATTGAACTGCAAGTAGTCTTATAAATCGTGAAATCGATGTACTTCATATTTATTAAAGAGTTTTATTGCTTCTGGATTTGTAGGGGGATTCTTCCCAGTCACATGACCATGCTGAATGTTTTTAAACATTTTCATTGTTCAGTACTTAGCCCTGAATATGAAATAAGGTACGTCTGGTATCGCACGTGTAATATTCTACACTTACTCATACAACATACCGGGCGAAGGAGGAAAAGACAGAAGAAGCATGTAGGCCAAAGTGTGTTTGTTCTGGGAGTCTAAGCAATGTGGCAAGCCGTTCTAGCTTTAATTCATTTCTAGAGGATATCACAAATACAATTCTAACTAATTGGAATGCAAATTCTTGATGTCAGAAATTCAATTGTAACTAGTTATAATTCAAGCGTTTTACCCATTCATTTCCATGGGACCTTTCATCTTTGCCATCAAGAACTGAATTTTAACTAGTTAAAATTGGATATTCTAATTAAAACTAGTTAAAATTCTATTATTGATATCAAGAATTCCAATTTTAACTAGTTAAAACTGAATTTCATGATATCAGAAATATGTATTTTAACTAGTTGAAATTATATTGTTGATATCAGTAATTGATTTTATGATATCAGAAATTGGCATTTTAACTAGGTCAAATTCCAACTTCCATTGAAATGAATGAAAGAAACGTTTTAAATCTGACTAGTTAAAATAGAATTTCTGATATCAAGAATTGGCATTTTAACTAGTTAAAATTTAATTTCCGATATCAATAATATGCATTTTAACTAGTTAAAATCGAATTTCTGACATCAGAAATACACATAACTAGTTACAATTGAATTTGTGATATCAAGAATTTGCATTCTAACTAGTTAGAATTTGAATTTGTGATATCCTCTAGAAATGAATTAAAGCTAGAACGACTTGCCATAAAGCAACGTCCTGTCGACTTCAATACAACAAGGTTGGGAAAAGATGTCCATAATGTGGAATGATTGAAACACTGGATTGGCCGAAGAGCATTACGCATTAATTAAGAACATGCGTAAAACTAGAGGTGTGTGATAAAACGTTTCAAAATATTGAAGGTCTAATGCGAAGTTAATCTTCACGGTTAGGGATCTAATTTTAATTATAACAGCGGGTTTGCAAAAGCACCTTTTTAAAGCGCGACAGAAACGACACGTTTTTAAGTCTGACTGCAGCTTTCCAAAGACCAGGAGCGGAAGCGGATGCTGTAGCTAGGTCTGATGTGATGCATCATACTTCACTTAGTGACATTTTTGTAAAAATAAATTAATAAATAAATAAAATACACATGGTCCCTGTCAAATAAATAAATAAATTAAGAAGCCAACGCGCGCGATAGTCTCGCACCAAAGTGCGGAGAGATTACGATTAAATCGATTATTCCAGCAAGGGCGATCGCAGATTAATTTCAGATAAACCTGGTTTTCCAAGTTCACAACACTAAACACCTTTAATTGTCACAAAATCCACATAAATTACAGAGAAATTACGAAAACACGTTAACGTTATTTGACACTGTTCATGGGACACTGTGTCACAATTCCGTCTCGAGGGAACTGCACTTCTCCTTTACTGTGTATGAACCCTGTTGGCTAATGGCCAAACCGCGGAGCCTATCACGTTGACGTGAACCAATCAGCCCGTCGCGTGCCTCTAGAGTTGGTCACAGGCTGAAACTTCGCGCCCTTTGCCAAAGGAAAGGAAGTGGGCAGCGGTTGGGTTCTTCTGCCTTAGCTCATTTCCTTTCGCTGGAAGTATACGTCATTACATTCATTAGCTGATTATAACCTTTACAAGTCCTATGAATGAATACAATAGCGGTAATAATGATGATTATTGAAGTCAACATAGACGAACATGAAGATACATATTTTATGGCGCACACTCATAAAGATTAAGCGGAGGAAAAAGCTTGATAGCCTAATGAGAAAAACATGAACCCACCCTCGAGCCACAAAATTCAGTAGGCCTATTAGAGAATGCATTCGGTAGCCAAAGAGAATGTTAATATGAAAAGACCAATGCATTGCAATTCTGGCAATAATTATGATGACAACCATAACTTGACGTGTTAACTGGTTGTGCTGTACAACTGTTGAATCTACACTAAAATGTTCTGTCTTAAATCAACTCTTACAGTGTAGGCTACTACGTGTGGTCCCTGTTGGACTGAATTGACACTGGACATTTTACCGATTGCGTTTTTCCATTTGCCCACAACACCTGAAAGTCGTGTCGACCAAGTGAGATTCGAGTGAACGGCACCATCAACATTGTGCCCTGTTTATGCACTTTTAATCAGTGAACTCGGCTGTATAGGCTAGTAAAACAGTCTACCTCGCAGGTGATGTGTTTGTTGACATCGCCTATTCTTACAGGTAAGACTGGATGCGTGGATTTTGTCACAGTGCAAGGTGAGGTGAGGTGAAAGACGGAAAGGTGGGCTGGCCTTAGTGGGGCTGGGTTTTGTTCTCATGTTGGCGGTTAGGTAACCACGCTGTGCGTTGTAGCTATGCCTTTGAGAGACGCTTCGGTCTGTTGCTGCTCTCGTTTTCGCGTTTACTTTCCATTTCCGCGGAACCCGTAAGCTAAATCTGAGAATGAGATAGCCAGGCTGCACTCCAGGCCACATCGCACCGGTGGCGAACTCGCTCGCATTCAAAACCGCTGCTGTCTTGGGAACATCGGTTTTGAATTGAATCCAAGTTTGTCTTAACCATGGTTAATGGTTATTTGACCAGGGAAGCGGACAGGTGAACGGGCAACATCGTCAACCGTAGGCTACGTGGACAGACAAAAGCACCTGTTCTAGGTCCCTTCACGAATTGTGTACAGTAGGCTACAACCGTAAAACACGTGGACGCGGTTCAAAGCCAATTTATTAACCATGTCGGACGAACGGCTTTCACTACCGATTTTAAGGCGCCTGAGTTATGCGGTCGGACACTTTTGAACGATCTTTGCGCATCTATGTGGTTTACCTATTTTTTAGTGTACTACCATTCCGTGCTTGGATTTCGGAGCACCTACGCGGGCCTTCTACTTCTTATCGGGCAGACAGCGGACGGTATCTGCTCTCCCCTAATCGGTTACGAGTCGGACCGGACCCAGGGCTGTGGCACGTACGGAAGAAGAAAGACCTGGCATCTATTTGGTGAATATAATGATGCGAATCGTTATTTGACGTTATGCTATTAAATATTTCTAGTTAGATGTACTCTATATAGCTGTGACTGTGATGTTGCTTACCAACATTGCGGTGTAAATCGAGGATGAAAGAAAAACTGATTAAGGCACGTCTCTGCTGTGTTGATAGGTAAATATCTTAATGGCTATTTATCATTCGTTTATTTATTTATTTATTTATTTATTTATTTATTTGTTTATTTATTTATTTATTTATTTATTATTTATTAACCTTTATTTAACCAGGAAAAGTCTCATTGAGATTAAAGATCTCTTTTACAAGAGCGTCCTGGCCAAGACAGGCAGCAGCACAATTAACAGACATTGCAGACATAACAGGGTTGCAACAGGGTTGCAGACATAACAACATATAACCGTTTCAGACCTGCCAACCTCAGGAAAATATTTTGAGTACCACAATAGTCAGTGTAACGCTTAGTTCACATGCTTTCGCACCACTTTGCTTTGCACGCACACACGCACACACAAGCCTTTCTTCATAATTCTAGTTTTGACTGTTAAAGTTATCAGGCAAAATTGTATAATTTGACCTGATTCTAAAATATCACTTGCACTGCACTGGGCTATATTATGATATACTTGCAAGTCAAAAGTTTGAGTATACCTGCTTAAAACAATTTCTTCATGATTAATATTTCATTATATGATATGTGTGCTTATACAAACTGATAACCATAAGTGAATTGCATTAAATTGTTTAATAAAAATGGAAATAATTTATTTTGTATATTGTAACATATGTTTTCATTTTCAAGTATTTACAGAAACTTATGTTGTAATGTAAAACACTCAATTATGAATAAAACCAAATTTCTGTTCATGATTTCCATTTTTATTTAATAATTAAATAATTGAATCAGCTTATATATAGGCACACATCATATAGGCCTAATGAAAAAAAAGTATTCAATTGAAAAATTATCTAGGAATGTAGGCTTTTGTAACTAGAGGTTTAGCTAAATTATTACCCGAAGCTCCTTGGTGGCTAATGTCAAAATCATAATTGCACAATGTGCAAAATGCATGGTGCGGAAGTTTTGAGGGGCGGAGGCACGGCCATTGCTCCTGATATTTTGCGAGGAACTTCTGGGGGGCATTGACTCGCTTCTTTTTAGTAGGTCTGCTGCTCTCTCTCTCTCCTTGTTAGTATTCTCGTCATCTGACGTCATGATTATTTTCTAACTGCAAGGCTGGTCGGGTGACTGGCTGCAATAATAGGAATTATTTGTTACGTTAGCAGTCTGTAGTCAAACAACTTTTCAATGGTCACTTTGCTCCAACAGAGCGTGCGCGATTCAAAGTTTGAACAGGGAGTCTTCGTAGCGTTTGAGTTACTGCAGCTAAATTACTCCATCAGTTATTCACACGTCTCGTAACGAGGCTAAATCGTATGCGAGCTAATACTACGGCTAACTATATACACAAATTTATCTCATTAGGATATACCCCTTGAAATGCATCATCTCGTAAAGTGACCGAACATGTTTTAACATTTTTGTGCTTGATTATTAGGCTACTCCCCACTTCCCATTTTACCTGAGCAATGCAGCGTTACGCCTCGGTGGATAATAAAGTACCGCTGGTCCGAGGGATGTAGTTTAAATACCAAATAAATGTACGGTGTTGATTTGTAATAATTGATTGTTACTTTTCATGAAAGTATTGGGTCGAGGATTTCTGACAACACGTGGTCATTACTGTAAAGGGGACTAGTCGCGATCTGAGTTAATGTGTTCATGGCTATGAATAACTGTTACAAAATTAGTATTGTACCTTATCGGACCTGTGTTCTGTAGTTGTTCCAGTGACCTTCGGTATGCACTTATTGCCTGCTTTGGATAACAGCGTCTGCCAAATAAATGTAACCTAATGTTATGATCAGTGGTTTTATTAATTAATTATATTACATTACATTACAGACATTTGGCAGACGCTCTTATCCAGAGCGACGTACAACAAAGTGTATAACCACAACCAGGAACAAGTGTGTTGAAAACCCTAGAGGGATGTACAGTTCCAAGTGCAGGGAACAACCGCATAGTTTAACTTGGACCCTGTAGGTTAATCTGATGAACACAAACAAAAACAGCAACAAAGCAGTCTATGCAAATAATGAATTCATTCATTCATTTATTTATTAATTAGGATACCTAGCATGCCATCATATTTTTCTGTCATCTCGCTTCATCTTAGTTGGTATCCTTAAAAGCAGGAAGCTGTCTGTCTGTCTGTCTGCCAGCCAGCCTGTGAAGCATTGATGCTGATTTGAGTCAGCAGGATGAGTGTGTTTACCTGACACGGGACGAGATGGACAGAGTCAGCAGTTTCGTGTTTTCCTGCTGAGAGGCTGATGGGATTTCTGGCTGTTGAGGCGCTGGTGTAGATCAGTCAGTGGCGTACGTGAAACGCTTAACCCTCTGAGCCCGGCGTAAGATCACAAACGTGCGATTAGAATAGAATGTTCTTAACTGAACATTCTAGGGCTGATGCAACAGTCGTCACTGCTGACTGAAAGCAGTGGAGTTCTAGAACACCGACTTAGAATTTAAAAGGAGAAAGAAAAAACCTCTGCTCTTCAAAGGGTTAATTACTGAAGCGCATGTGACACAGCAAGCAGCAGAAACTGCCGGCCAATCAGGAACGCAGCCTGAACTTCGCGTTGCACGGTAAAGGTATTTGTGGCGGCTGACACCCCCCTGTGATCTGTGTCTCCTAGGAACGGTCTGCGTGCTCATTTCCTTCCCCTTCACCTTTAACCCGTGTCTGGGCTGTGGCGAGGACACGCCCCAGTGGGCGGGGCTTCTCTACTTCATCCCCTTCATCATCGTCTCCCAGTTCAGCTGGGCTGCCGCCCAGATCTCCCACCTGTCACTCATCCCGGAGCTGGTCTCCTCTGATCATGCTAAAGTGGAGCTGACTGCATACAGGTAGACTTCAGGGCGGGGCTCACTGTGTACAGGTAACTGACCTGGTGGGGCTCACTGTGTACAGGTAACTGGCAGGGCGGGGCTCACTGTGTACAGGTAACTGACCTGGTGGGGCTCACTGTGTACAGGTGACTGACAGGGCGGGGCTCACTGTGTACAGGTACAGGGTGGGGCTCACTGTGTACAGGTAACTGACCTGGTGGGGCTCACTGTGTACAGGTAACTGGCAGGGCGGGGCTCACTGTGTACAGGTAGACTTCAGGGTGGGGCTCACTGTGTACAGGTGACTGACAGGGTGGGGCTCACTGTGTACAGGTGACTGACCTGGTGGGGCTCACTGTGTACAGGTAACTGGCAGGGCGGGGCTCACTGTGTACAGGTAACTGACAGGGTGGGGCTCACTGTGTACAGGTGACTGACAGGGTGGGGCTCACTGTGTACAGGTAACTGACAGGGCGGGGCTCACTGTGTACAGGTAACTGACCTGGTGGGGCTCACTGTGTACAGGTGACTGACAGGGTGGGGCTCACTGTGTACAGGTGACTGACCTGGTAGGGCTCACTGTGTACAGGTAACTGGCAGGGCGGGGCTCACTGTGTACAGGTACAGGGTGGGGCTCACTGTGTACAGGTGACTGACAGGGTGGGGCTCACTGTGTACAGGTACAGGGTGGGGCTCACTGTGTACAGGTAGACTTCAGGGTGGGGCTCACTGTGTACAGGTGACTGACAGGGTGGGGCTCACTGTGTACAGGTGACTGACCTGGTGGGGCTCACTGTGTACAGGTAACTGGCAGGGCGGGGCTCACTGTGTACAGGTAACTGACAGGGTGGGGCTCACTGTGTACAGGTAACTGACAGGGTGGGGCTCACTGTGTACAGGTAACCAACAGGGTGGGGCTCACTGTGTACAGGTGACTGACAGGGTGGGGCTCACTGTGTACAGGTAACTGACAGGGTGGGGCTCACTGTGTACAGGTGACTGACCTGGTAGGGCTCACTGTGTACAGGTAACTGGCAGGGCGGGGCTCACTGTGTACAGGTACAGGGTGGGGCTCACTGTGTACAGGTGACTGACAGGGTGGGGCTCACTGTGTACAGGTAACTGACAGGGTGGGGCTCACTGTGTACAGGTGGACCTGGGGGCTCACTGTGTACAGGTAACTGGCAGGGTGGGGCTCACTGTGTACAGGTACAGGGTGGGGCTCACTGTGTACAGGTGACTGACAGGGTGGGGCTCACTGTGTACAGGTAACCGTCACAGTTGGTGGGTCAGATACAGTCTTCTTAGGGAGTACCAGTGCCGGTTTCTCAGACTGAAAAATAGAAAGGTTGTCCATAATATTTTTATTTATGTTATTGATTTAGACAGAGCCCATCCTGAACTGTTCACATGGAAGTTTGGAAACATACAATGATTTTCACACAGATATGCGATGCATTTAAAACCAATTTATGCAATTGATGATAATTCAGCTGGGAAAATTGGTAAAGGTAATTCATGGACTATTGAAGGGAAGGGCAGTTCCCTCAGAAAAAGCCACTGGGTCGCTGGATGAAAGAATGCCTTTTTCTTCACACCAGGAAGAACAAAATAGGAGTTCATTTGCCTGTACTGGACTGTGAAAGGTGTGCTTGTTTGTATAATGCATCACGTGTGTGGAATGAGTGCTTAAAAGTCAACAGCGGCTGCAGTTACACGCTTTGTAAAAATGTGTTATATGCATACAAAATGTTATAATGCATATGACATGTAGAATTCAACCATATTAATTTATGATTTATGGATCACAAATTAACGTGGTTACTAGTAATCATTTGTTTTTTGAGAAGTTACATGCATTCAAAATTAATTTGAGGCTGCAAATACTACAGACACATCAAACTTGAAATGATGAATGACAAATAGACCCAGAAAGTGCAGCCGGCTGCACGTCCTTTTAGACTATGCAGAGGTGGAATGTACAGTATGAATAGGCTCATGTATTCTGCACATAACCTGAAGAAAGGTTATCTCGCCTGCTGACTCACCTTAAGAGGTGACAAAACATCCGCGCCATAAATTAAAAAAGCAGTTAGACTTCTAAGGCCTCGCCACACAGAGAGTTCCAAACACATCGAACAAAAAATGTTGAATGTTGAATGTAACGCATGCTCGTACTTTTAAAAATGAAAATGAAGTTTTAATTTAAAGTTTTTAAAATGAGCGGTGCGTACAATTTGGATCGAGGGACCTCAAATTGTTAAAGAACACTCAATATTTCAACACAACTCACTAATGAGATAAGATAAGATATACTTTTATTGAACCCCGTGGGGTAATTTGTCATCTGCATTTGACCCATCCTTAGCTACTTAGGAGCAGTGGGCAGCCACAGTGCAGCGCCCGGGGACCAACTCCAGTTCTGAGGCCAGTGCCTTGGTCAAGGGCACCTGCAGGAGCGCACCTAACATGCATGTCTTTGAGTGTGGGAGGAAACCAGAGTACCCGGAGTAAACCCACGCGAACACACGCAAATAAATGCAAGTAGGGGAAAATTTACCCACCCACTGACTCCCCCCACACCACCCCCACCCGAAAAAAACGCTCTAATATTGGGGCCTCTTTGTGTTTTTAATGACAGGTATGCCTTCGCTGTCATGGCTAACATCACAGTGTACGCTTCTGCCTGGCTGCTCTTTCACTTTGAAAGTGGGCGGGACGGCACGTCCATCACAGATGGCCTGGGCCAATCGGATATCCCCATATTCAGGGTAAGACCTGCTGTCGTTGGAGAGCTGTGGGAAAGGAAGAGCAGGCTTTCATTTATCCATGATATACATATTTTTTAGCGCCTGTTCTAGTTCAGGCTTATCAGCAGTATCTTTGCACACACTATCAAGCTCATTAAAAAAGACACACGGGTCTATTTTACTCGTATTGTTTTTCAACTCGGAAACTCTAAAAACGTTTGTTCAAAATCCCATTTGACTAAACCACTAAGTATGTTGGTCAATGGAAAAAGAGGCTGTTTTTAATGTTCAAAAGAATTCATTTTTGGATATATAAAGTGACAAGTGATATGAGACCTTCCAGACCTAAACCATCTTTTGTGCATGTGTGCGTGCGTGTGCGTGTGTGTGCATGTGTGTGCGTCTGTGTTTGTGTGTGCGCGCGCATGTGCGTGCATGTGTGTGTGTGTGCATGTGCGTTTGTGTGTGCATGTGTGTGTGCGTATGTGTGTGTGTGCGTGTGCACGTGCGTACGTGTGTGCTTGTCAGACCTAGGTCAAATATGTATTTGTTTTGGATTCAGATACTTTTCTGTGCTCTGTTGTTCTTGCCTGTCCTGCCAATGTGACTAGAAAGTGGGGTGTGCACTTTTTGAGAGTATTTCATTGGCTCCAATACACCAGACAAGATCAGCAAAGCGTAGAAAAGTATTTGAATCCAAAAAAAAAAAACGTATTTGACCCAGGTCTGGTGCGTGTGCATGTGTTCGTGCATGCATGTGTGTGTGCGTGCATGTGTGCATGTGTGTCTGTGCGTGCATGTGAATTATGCCATAAAATAAATATAAGCCAAAAGTATGGCTAAAAACTTACTAACTTCAAAACATACCTTTTTTCACAGATATTGGAAGGTTTTAAAGGTATTAAAAGTGGAGACTAGAGTCATTGCAACATTTACGTTGAATAGAAGGTGTAGTTTCTCTCATACACAGATTAAAAACTAGGAATCAATTCCGGTGTACGACTGTGTGCCTTATTTTGCACGTAGAAAGGTCAGCATTTAGTTATTGAATTTATCTTGTGCTTGCTAAATTGACTCGATTCGCAGATCGGTCACTGTTTTTTCTTTAATATAAAAAGTTGAAATTGTCCTGCAGGTAATTCAGTGAAGCTCAAAGGCTCAGTAAAAAAATCTATACTAAAGATGGTAAATGGACTGCATTTATATAGCGCTTTTATCCAAAGCGCTTTACAATTGATGCCTCTCATTCGCCAGAGCAGATTGTGAGGTTACTGGGTTAGGATGTCTTGATGCGTGCTGCAGGACACTCTACGCGTGATGCCCAGGGCGGGGCATACTGTTGAACCGCCAACCCTACCGACTGCGTGATGAGACAGATGTGTCTTACCGCCTGAGCTATATGCCCCCAGATGTGTGTCTACTTATATAGCATGATAAGGGGGGGGGGGGGGGGATGACCCAGATGTGTGCTGCATACTGTGTGCTGCATACTGTGTACTACGCGTGCCGCGGCATCTCTTTCTCGTCAGAACCTGCTCCTCGTTGTCATGGGGATTGGAGGCGTGTCCTCCCTGCTCTTCCACCTGGGCACTCAGGAGAGGAGCCAGGCGCCGGAGGAGACGGGTTCCGCTGATGAGGAGGAACGCCAGCCTTTCGTCATCAGCTCGCAAAAGAGCGCCACGCCCAGGTCCCTGCTGCAGTGGAAGCACTGGCTGAGAGAGCCTGCTTTTTACCAGGTGAGACTCACCTGATACCTGTATACATGTACACACCAGGTGAGACCTGATACCTGCATACATGTACACACCAGGTGAGACCTGATACCTGCATACATGTGTGAAACTCACCTGATACCTGTATACATGTACACACCAGGTGAAACTCACCTGATACCTGTATACATGTACATACCAGGTGAAACTCACCTGATACCTGTATACATGTACACACCAGGTGAAACTCACCTGATACCTGTATACATGTACATACCAGGTGATACTCACCTGTATACATGTACACACCAGGTGAAACTCACCTGATACCTGCATACATGTACACAACCAGCTGATACTCACCTGATACCTGTATACATGTACACACCAGGTGAGACTCACCTGATACCTGTATACATGTACACACCAGGTGAGACTCACCTGATACCTGCATACATGTACACACCAGGTGAGACTCACCTGATACCTGTATACATGTACACACTAGGTGAGACTCACCTGATACTTGTATGCATGTACATACCAGGTGATACTCACCTGTATACATGTACACACCAGGTGAGACTTACCTGATACCTGTATGCATGTACACACCAGGTGAAACTCACCTGATACCTGCATACATGTACACACTAGGTGAAACTCACCTGATACCTGCATACATGTACACACCAGGTGAAACTCACCTGATACCTGTATACATGTACACACCAGGTGAAACTCACCTGATACCTGTATACATGTACACACCAGGTGAAACTCACCTGATACCTGTATACATGTACATACCAGGTGATACTCACCTGTATACATGTACACACCAGGTGAAACTCACCTGATACCTGCATACATGTGAAACTCACCTGATACCTGCATACATGTGAAACTCACCTGATACCTGCATACGTGGTTAGACTTTCGCACGGTGACGTTTAGCGTGACTCCTGTTCCCCCACCTGCTCCCAGGTCACCCTCCTGAACCTGTGCACCAGACTGATAGTCAACCTGTCCCAGATCTACATCCCCATGTACCTCATCAACTCCCTGCAGCTGCCCAAGGTGAGTCGCCATGGCGACGACGCGTCCGCGAGCGCGAGCCCGGACGCTGCGCCGCGCGGCCACGCCCGAAACAAGGGAGCGCCGGAACGAACGAACTCTTTGTTTCCCCCGCAGACGTACATCGCCTCCGTCCCCCTGCTGATGTGCGTCAGCGGGTTCCTCTCCTCCTCGCTGACGAAGCCGCTCAGCAAACTGGTCGGCACAGACGTGAGTTTCCTCCTTCGTCAGGCTCGTAAGGTCCTCTGGGCCCGAGCATTACATTACGTTACATTACATTACATTATTACATTACGTTACATTACATTACATTACATTACATTACATTACATTACATTACATTACGTTACATTACATTACGTTACATTACATTACATTACATCACATTACATTACATTACATTACGTTACATTACATTACGTTACGTTACGTTACATTACATCACATTACGTTACGTTACATTACGTTACGTTACGTTACATTACATTACACTACATTACATTACATTACGTTACGTTACGTTACATTACATTACGTTACATTACGTTACGTTACGTTACATTACGTTACATTACATTACATTACATTACATTACGTTACATTACATTACGTTACGTTACATTACATTACATTACGTTACATTACATTACATTACATCACATTACATTACAGGCATTTAGCAACGCTCTCATAGAGCGACTTACGCAACTTTTCTTAGGTAGCATTGACATTGCATCCATTTATACTGCTGCTCAAGGGCACAACGGCAGTGTCCCACCCGGGAGTCGAACCTGTGACCCCTGAACATAAACCGGTCTTCAGTACTCCTTCTACCAACAAGCACGGAACCGTCCAGACCCACGGCGCCACTCACTTCCACAGACACATTTTAGCTGGCACCACCTGCGCATGCGTCCTACTAAACGAAGCACCACCTGCGCATGCGTCCTACTAAACGAAGCACCGCCTGCGCATACGTCCCACTAAACGAAGCACCACCTGCGCATGCGTCCTACTAAACGAAGCACCACCTGCGCATGCGTCCCACTAAACGAAGCACCACCTGCACATGCGTCCCACTAAACAAAGCACCACCTGCGCATGCGTCCCACAAAACAAAGCACCACCTGCGCATGCGTCCCACAAAACGTCCCTCAAAGGTCGTCCGTAATGAGTGAGTGAGTGAGTGAGTGATTGTGTGCGTGAGTGAGTGATTGTGTGAGTGATTGTGTGTGTGAGTGAGTGAGTGAGTGATTGTGTGTGTGTGTGAGTGAGTGAGTGATTGTGTGTGTGTGTGAGTGAGTGATTGTGTGCGTGAGTGAGTGAGTGTGTGAGTGAGTGAGTGAGTGATTGTGTGCGTGAGTGAGTGAGTGAGTGACTGAGTGTGTGAGTGAGTGAGTGAGTGAGTGAGTGAGTGTGTGAGTGAGTGAGTGAGTGAGTGATTGTGTGCGTGAGTGACTGAGTGTGTGAGTGAGTGAGTGATTGTGTGCGTGAGTGAGTGAGTGAGTGACTGAGTGTGTGAGTGAGTGAGTGAGTGAGTGAGTGAGTGAGTGAGTGACCATGCATAGCACACGCCGTCAGTTCCTGTGCGCCGGGGGGAAAAAAAAGCTCAAAAGTGTGTAGACCAGTCTCCAGTTGGACATGGCGATTTGAGCCAACTGATTTTTTTTTTTTTTTTTAGATGTTTTGGCAGGTACAGTACAGTAGTCATGGATGCCAAAGGAAGTACAAATATTACAATAATCTGTGAGAAATTTCTGTGTACTTATTGTATGTCGACCAACATGCATCTTATGTGCTCCTTTAAATTAAGTTAACCTCCCCCTCTGGTAGATGGCCTATTTTGTAGGCCTCCTGCTCGTCAATGGATTTTCCTACTGGATCTTGATGTACCGGGAGATTGGCCCGGTCATCTATGGGCCTGCGGTGCTCCTGGGGGCCGGGTCAGCCGTCATTCTGATGATGTCATTGTCCATGACTGCCGAGCTCATCGGTGATCAAACGGTAGGAACTTCCTGTCTGTGTTGGGGCTTCCTGTCTGTGTTGGGGCTTCCTGTCTGTGTTGGGGCTTCCTGTCTGTGTTGGAGCTTCCTGTCTTTGTTAGGGCTTCCTGTCTTTGTTAGGACTTCCTTTCTGTGAAAAACACAGTGACATATGAAATGGCCACTCCTCCCTTAATGCCCTGAAGAAACCAACTGAATGGCAACTGGTAGATGATGATTGGCCTTTTGGATTTAATGGATCATGTTATAGAATATTGCTGGTGTATGTACAGCAAATTTGGTTTACCTGCAGTGATCCGTGTATGCTTGCATAATGCAGCATTTTTTCTGCATCGCTGGTGAGGCCTGGGCTGACGATCTTTCAGTTTGAGTAAAAAATAATAAAGCAGAACTACAGAATAAAGAAAATTCCACACACAGGTGGAAATGAGGTGACGGTGAGTTGCTCATTCATAACAGGAAGTACCAGTATTTCTTGAAATGGGCCAGCTTGTCACATAGTGGAGGGAGGGATTTAAGGGCGTGGTCCAAGCCCAGGTAAAAGGTGAGTCTCACCTGGGTGTAAAGGTGCAGTCTCACCTGGTGTGTACATGTATGGTGCACCTGGTGTGAGGTATCACCTGAGTATCACCTGGTGTGTACATGTATACAGATATCTGGTGACTATCACCTGGTGTGTACATGTATACAGGTGAGTATCACCTGGTGTGTACATGTATACAGATATCTGGTGACTATCACCTGGTGTGTACATGTATACAGTTAAGAGGTGAGTCTCACCTGGTGTGTACATGTATGCAGTTGTGAGGTATCACCTGGTGTGTACATGTATACAGGTATCAGGTGATTATCACCTGGTGTGTAAATGTATACAGGTATCAGGTGAGTCTCACCTGGTGTATATATCTATACTGTAAATGATGAAGGGCCTGTTCTCATCATCAGATATCCAGGTGTGCTTTTTGAGTAAGTTTGTCCTCCCTGCGTTTTGATTGACAGCAGAGCGGGGCCTTTGTTTCCGGGGCGATGGGCTTCGTGGACAAGGTGGGCAGCGGTGTCGGCGTGGTCATCATCCAAAGCCTGCAGCCCTGCAGGTGAGTCCCACCTGAGGATTGAGTATCTGCTCCGCAGCGCAACACCGGGCACCTTGTGTTCCAGACAGAAAATTGTTGTTTTCGGTTCTCACGCATAACCACGCCAGAAGAGGTGCAAGTGGATCCTGCGTGCGCTTCCTCTCCAGGACAGACCTGCCCGAGACTTTCAGATCATTTGACCCATCGGGTGACTGAGAAAGTTGCACTTTTGAGACATTTTGAGTTTGATCACGTCTGTGACGTGCCGTAGCTAAAACAGGCGTGTTTCCGAGGCCATGCAGTCCAAAAAAGAGAGCAAATTTCAGTCAAAAAGCAGAAGTATGGGTTTTTTTTGTTTTTGTGTTCTACTTCTTCATCTTTTTGCAAAATTAGAGAACTGGTTTTAAATGCATCATGGAAACTGAATTTGTATCTATCCATTTATCCATTATCTATACCTGCTTATCCTGGGCACGTGCGCGTGTGAGTGTGTGTGTGCATGTGTGCACGTGTGTGTGTGTGTTTGTGTGTGTGCGTGTGCATGTGTATGTGTGTGTGTGCATGTGTATGCATGAGTGTATGTGTGTTTGCGTGCGTGCGGGCGTGTGTGCGTGTGCGTGTGTGTGTGTGTGTGTGTGTGTGTGTGTGTGTGAAGGTAATCTCTGACCTGCTTCCTCTCACAGTCAGCTTCCTCCACACAGTGATCTTGGTGCTACTTTGTCAGTATCTGTCTGTATGTGCTGGAGGTACTCAGACAGGCACTGGTGCTGCCCAGTTCAGATCAGGACAGCCTGAGCACGTTAGGCCAGACTGGCGAGTTGTAAAACATCTTGCGTGTCATTCACACTGCGCCAAGACCACGCAGCTACAGTACGTGTCTACACATCAAACAGACAGCTGCGGGATGAATTGCCTGTCTGCATCACAAGCAGGTCCTCAGAACGCAAAGGTCTACAGGCCGCAGGCGTCACAAACATTCTAAAACTCCACCCTCCACAGCAAGTACAAAAATTCTGAAAACGTTCTCGAACCCCTTCGCACTTTTCGATCTGAACTGACCTTTTAAAACGGCCCGTTTCTTCAAGGAGTACTATTATATTTATGTACAGATCCATTTTTTTTTTTTTTTTTTTTTAGGCCGTCAGGTTAAGCTTAAGGTTATGCTTCGTGTCTGAGAGTTCTGGAGACCCCTGGAAACACTGCAGCGTTGTAGCATTTTTGGGAGTTTCCGGCTCCGCCATTTTGTTGTAAGCGCAGTGCGTCATTACAGTCTGCGCTGTGATTGGGCAGTGCTGGTTATTGCAGTGTTGTTAGCGTGCCCTGCCCCCTGCTGTGTGTGTTTTGTGTTGTTCAGATTGTGTGTGTGTTTTGTGTGTTGTTCACACTGTGTGTGTTTTGTGTGCTGTTCAGACTGTGTGTGTTTTGTGTTGTTCAGACTGTGTGTGTTTTTGTGTGCTGTTCAGACTGTGTGTGTTTTTTGTGTTGTTCAGATTGTGTGTGTGTTTTGTGAGGTTCAGATTGTGTGTGTTTTTGTGTTGTTCAGACTGTGTGTGTGTTTTGTGTGCTGTTCAGACTGTGTGTGTTTTTTGTGCGGTTCAGATTCAGACTGTGTGTGTTTTGTGCGGTTCAGACTGTTCAGACTGTGTGTGTTTTGTGTGTTGTTCACACTGTGTGTGTTTTGTGCGGTTCAGATTGTGTGTGTGTTTTGTGCGGTTCAGACTGTGTGTGTTTTGTGTGTTGTTCACACTGTGTGTGTTTTGTGCGGTTCAGACTGTGTGTGTTTTGTGTGTTGTTCACACTGTGTGTTTTGTGCGGTTCAGACTGTGTGTGTTTTTGTGTGCTGTTCAGACTGTGTGTGTTTTTTGTGTTGTTCAGATTGTGTGTGTGTTTTGTGAGGTTCAGATTGTGTGTGTTTTTGTGTTGTTCAGACTGTGTGTGTGTGTTTTGTGTGCTGTTCAGACTGTGTGTGTGTTTTGTGCGGTTCAGATTCAGACTGTGTGTGTTTTTTGCGGTACAGACTGTTCAGACTGTGTGTGTTTTGTGCGGTTCAGATTGTGTGTGTGTTTTGTGCGGTTCAGACTGTGTGTGTTTTGTGTGTTGTTCACACTGTGTGTGTTTTGTGCGGTTCAGACTGTGTGTGTTTTTGTGTGTTGTTCACACTGTGTGTGTTTTTGTGCGGTTCAGACTGTGTGTGTGTGTTTTGTGTGTTGTTCACACTGTGTTTTTTTGTGTTGTTCAGACTGTGTGTGTTTTGTGTTGTTCAGACTGTGCGTGTTTTTTGTGCGGTTCAGATTGTGTGTGTGTTTTGTGTGTTGTTCACACTGTGTGTGTTTTGTGTGCTGTTCAGACTGTGTGTGTTTTTTGTGCGGTTCAGATTGTGTGTGTGTTTTGTGTGCTGGTCAGACTGTGCGTGTTTTGTGTTGTTCAGACTGTGCGTGTTTTTTGTGCGGTTCAGATTGTGTGTGTGTTTTGTGCGGTTCAGACTGTGTGTGTTTTGTGTGTTGTTCACACTGTGTGTGTTTTGTGCGGTTCAGATTGTGTGTGTGTTTTGTGTGTTGTTCACACTGTGTGTGTTTTGTGCGGTTCAGACTGTGTGTGTTTTGTGTGTTGTTCACACTGTGTTTTTTGTGTTGTTCACACTGTGTGTGTTTTGTGTTGTTCAGACTGTGCGTGTTTTTTGTGCGGTTCAGATTGTGTGTGTGTTTTGTGCGGTTCAGACTGTGTGTGTTTTGTGTGTTGTTCACACTGTGTGTGTTTTGTGCGGTTCAGACTGTGTGTGTTTTGTGTGTTGTTCACACTGTGTTTTTTGTGTTGTTCAGACTGTGTGTGTTTTGTGTTGTTCAGACTGTGCGTGTTTTTTGTGCGGTTCAGATTGTGTGTGTGTTTTGTGTGTTGTTCACACTGTGTGTGTTTTGTGCGGTT
>CM045886.1:3347500-3407500 GCA_025169545.1 Anguilla japonica
GTATTATTATAATGTATTATACACCTTAAGTAGTTTTCCTTCTGAAATAACCTCTAATTAAAATATTTCCAAAGCTTGTTTGCACTGCATAAGAGCAATACTGTGTAGAGCACTGTTGTCGTAGCTTTTTGGTTACTTCCACCTCTGGGGGTTATTTCACAAAGCAGGATTGCTGAGTTAGCTGGATAACTGCACTGAGTAAAACCCAGAACCCTCCAAAATCTGGAACATGGATGGAAGTAAAAAGAGCCGTTTAGTTTTTAGTTAACTCTAATCCTGCTTCGTGAAAAACCTCCCCGGTGAATTGTTAATTCAAAGGTATATGGCAAAAACAATGTGTCCAATTCGCTTTGGTTGCAATAAACACTAGCATATGAGCATGATCGGACATTTAACACCCCCACCCCCACTTTTTTTAAGTACAGCATGGCATGGTGTTAAAATTTAGCATGCAGCGATGACTTCACTTAGACCATTAAAACGACGGAATAGGTAACAAGGCATTTGACAGACGCGAGTTTAAATTACAGTACATGTGCTTGCTGCACTCATCCCCAGCGATATGAAGTAGCTACGACTATAGCTGTCTGCGTTTATGCATTTGTTTCGAGCGCTGATTGAAAACACAAGTTACTGCCTTCTCCCCCTCCCTCTCAGTTCCTGTTCTCAAGGCTTTTTTTCCGTTTAAAATCAACTACCTCCCACCTCGCGTAAAGACACGGTCATTTACCTGTCAACTGCAAGGCTGCGCTGATTGAATTATTATACGCTGAGATGTTTCGCTGCTTTGAAATATTGCTTAGTCAGATGGATGCTAACTGAGCACTTAGCTACTCTGTGACAGATGCAACAGTAACTGGTCTCCTATTGTCCCTCTAATTTACAGAAAACACACTGCAGTAATCAATGCAGTAACGGAGAGGGAGAGAGGTCTGAAATGTGAGAATTAAAATGGCAGATTTTTAAAGCAATAGGCCTACTGTGGTTTAATAACACAGAACCCAATTTCTATCTACTCCAGTAACTGAATATACCCATTGCATTTGAAACAAGCTAGTCCCCCGGCTAACAACACTCAGTTCTTAACGTTTCAATAGCATGAAATCACTATTGTGCAAAACTTTGTCACACAACACATTCAGGCCTATCGCGTTTTACAATGCATTTAAAAACATCGTTTGGTCCCTGGTTATCATCCAACTCTTTTCTAAACATATTTTGAAAATACAGCCAACATGTCATATATATAGCATCTGCAGCTATTTCCTGACTTAAAAACAGCAATGGCATTTTATATAATCCTGGCCCATTTCAACGGATTCCATGTTACCCTTGAATTAGGTGAAGTTTTAAAATGAAACACACTAGCACATTTATGACAGCAGTCCAACAACAAGAAGGCCGTCCAAGTTGATGCTAACGTTGGATTAAGTAGGCCTACTATAGGCCTACCTTCATCAATTTTGTTAACTGTTAAATCTCCTTAAACATGCGGGCCGATAACGTTATTTCTTAAACGGGTTCAAACAAATGTGTTTGTGGATGTTTATGCTTCCACGATTAGCACAGCTCACAGTGGCATGGCGACGTAATTGCAAGGTTAAATGAACTTGCACAAAATGCAGGCCTACCTACCACCTGTGGCCCTGCCAAGTATTCTGCAGTCTGCAGCGTTTCGTCCCCGTGACTTCACAGCCAGGTAAGCGAGGTTCATAAAACAAACAAGGAAACCTTAAGTCGTGGTAGAAGCTATTTTTATACGGTGACGGTCTGTGGGTAGAAGGAATAAGATCTCACCCGGATGCGTTGCTTTTATTGTTGCATACATTCCTCCAGGCAATGTAAATAAAAGCAATGCATAAATGTAGGCCCGCACTTACATAAATGTATGCCTACTCTTTTTCATTGACAGACGTTTGTTTGTTAACGTCGTAATATCCAACGGTTACATCCACGTCTCTGGTTAACATTAGGTAAGTTTCTGATGAACGAAACAAGCAAAATAGCCTACTTTTTATAAAATGTTCGGAACTTTCAGTGATACTAGGAAAAGTTTAAATAGGACGTATCCTGTGCTATACGTTGCTTTGTCTTGGTTTTGGTTGGCTAACGTTCCTAACGACGGTAACTTTACAATGTAACCTTTTGTCTAGCAAACCTTACGCTCAATTTGTTATATTTTAACATTTTCGTATTGTATGTTGTAGCTATTCTATGTAGGTTTGCAGTAACTGTAGCTTGCTACGCAGAATAAAATGCTTTCCATTATAGGCTAGTAGTCGAATAAATTGACAGTTTTCACCACAAACGTACATTTTCCACAGATAACGATCCGATATGGCGTGGAATATTTCTGCATATCGTGAGTAAGCACTTTGCTGTGGGCGCCTGATTGACAAACGGCTTTTGCACAAGCCCGTCATATGTGAGTGAATCTTCAGAGAGTTACTTGCCTTGCTATGTTGACAGTCAGCAAGCTACCCGATTGTGGTTGCGTAACTAAACTGAACTGTATCTTGGCTCACAATGGCTCGTTCCCTTGTTACTCCACTGGAAAATTTGTCCCAGGGTCAGCTGTGGTTATGCAATTATAAAACAGTTGTCCATACAATTGTACTGCTTTGCGTCGACGGGGAATAACATAGTGCAAAAGTATCCCATGATTTAGTGTTTCATTGTTGTCTGTTATATGGAGTAGTATCGGGGAGTTAGGTGTGCTTAGATGAGTATATTT
Source organism: Anguilla japonica (assembly GCA_025169545.1). Lineage (NCBI taxonomy): Eukaryota > Metazoa > Chordata > Actinopteri > Anguilliformes > Anguillidae > Anguilla > Anguilla japonica. The sequence continues at coordinate 3,350,235 of CM045886.1, forward strand.
TGTACGAAAGTAAATGTTTGGAGAAGTCCAATTCGAGGTTAGAATGCTTACTTGTGTGGGGAAACCCCCAAAAAGGGGTGTACCCTCAGTTCTTTTCAGGTGTGTCTGCATGCCACAAACTTCCCAGTGATCTCACTAAATCACGATGTCTTTCATTGAATATTTCAGTGATGGGTCGTTTTTAGATTTTGTGGGGAAAAGTGCATGGAATTAAAGTTTAGCCTAGCTATGTGCATTTATGGCTCATTTATCCTGTGTCTTAGAGGTCTTTTTTTCCCTTCATTTTGGCTATAGTAGGCTGTGAAAGGATTCAGGGAGGTTGTTGGTAATACGCATTATGTCTGCAGGACTGAACTAGCCTTGCGTCCGCTCTGTACTTAGCGGTGTGGAGAGTGGATTGCCCTGTTCTTATTTGCTGGTGAGTGACTCCTGCGGTTGTTTGTAGCGGATGATTGCTTGAAGTTGTCTTTAGAACAACAGTGAGTTTTGGAATGGACTGGAAACCTCTTGTGTGGGCAGGACAAACGGTTCTTTTTACTTGTCTCTTTTTGAAATTATTTGCAATGTATTTTTTTTCTGGTTTGGGGGGGGGGGGGGGGGGGGGGGGGGGGGGGAAAAAAAAAAAAGCTCATGGCTTTTTGATGTGATTGTGAAGGTTTTTTTCCCCCACAGTTTCACCACACTTTCCTGATCAAATTGGAAAAAAAGTGGCGGAGAGAAGATTTAGAATTAGAGAGGGATAAAGGTTACCATCCAAGAACATGTCATTATTGTCAGAGTAGGGATAGTTCAAGATTCATTGTGGAAGGCCAAAGTCATCCACGGAGATACCACAACTGGGTCAATGTGTGAGCAGCACTGCATATATCTGGATCAGACCTGCTGGAACTGGTTCTGTAGCTGACAAGTACTGTATTGCCACTGCAGGCAATGCATTTAGCATCAGGCTATCACTTGCATTGCAATTACTGGTAGTCTGTACACAGCTATTCTAAAACCTGCCCTGCTAATTATAAATGTGACATAATGTGGCATTGTTACAGTTCAACAAAGATGCTATATAAGTTGAAAAAATAGTCTATATGACCTAATTTTGTTCAATGTAGGGTGTTTTATTTTTTCCTCAAGCTTGCAGAAATGTTTTCAATGCTAAGTATTGTGGGCACAAAAGGCTTAGGTTGAGTTATTTCAAGTCATGTACTGCCTTGCTTTGGGATTGATGCCCTTTCAGTAATGCCAGCTCACTGTATCTCACCCGCTGCACCGTACACACATCTACATTTTCCTGGCAGTGAAATGTCCAGTTTGTTGGCTCGGCTATATTCTTAAACAGGACGGTGAAAATGTCATCTCTATTTGAGGTCTGCCCTTTTTTTCTGTTGTAGTTCTTTTTGCGTAAAAAAAAAAGCAATGAGTAAACCTAGAAGGCCCTTTAAACATCTCAGAGTGTGCGTGTGTGTGTGTGTGTGTGTGTGTGTGTGTGTGTTAAACCCTGGATGCAAACTGCAGAGTCAAATCCAGAAACCAGCTCTGGTGCATTGTGGGTAGGCTGATGTCACCGACTGGTGAAGGCTGTGATTCAGCTCAACTCTGATGGCAGAACTGATTGTTATTGGATTTTTAAATTCATATAAGTCAGGCGATTTAAAGTAGAACTTTTTTTCTTGAGGTTAAGATTGGCGAAGATGGCATTGTTATGATAAACTGATGTCTTCTCTGCAACTCTCAACCTTGTGCATAGTCACACAGATATTGTTGGAGCCCTGTAAAAAATTAAGATAAAAAATACATAAAGTTGGCACTTAATGTCTTTTGCCACTCAGACTGGCAAGAAGAAGAAAAAAATTAGCTGGAATCCCTTTCCCTGCATGTTTAACATTTAGCTTTGTGAATGTGGATCAGTTACTTAAAGAATCGGGGGTGGGGAACATTGTTGGCAGGAAACGTTTTAATTTCCACACACTTAGAAAGAAATATGAAAACCCATCCCAAAATGCCTTCGACCCCAGTAAGAGAGTGTAACGAGGCCCTTTCTTCTACTTTTGCGTGTAAAAAAGAGAAAGAAAGAAACCTGGAAGATTGCCCTGGTAACTGATTCCAGCTGTGCTGTTATTATGGGTGAGATGCTTCTCTCCAAGATGGATTCCATGGGTCTTCTCTACCTGTGTGTTCCTGGGGGGGTGGTGGGGGGGGGTGGGGGGGCGGGTGGGGGGATTGTTCACGGGGGCGAATTGTTGAGAGCACATTATGGCCTTTTCAAAGTCTGGTTATCTCTTAAGGGGTTCAGTGTAGTTCAACTTATAGGTGGGTTTGAGGGCAGTGGGTGGACTTCTGTTTGTTTGATTTTTGTTTACCTGTCTTCTGTAGTGTACACTAGTACAGTATAAGTCTGGTAAAACGTTGCCCGTCCTTTGGTCTGTATTTGCTTTGTAGTTTCACCTTTCTGTTTTTGGAAAACTGGAAACTGAGTGTTCGGACACTAGGTGAAACTCATCTTTTGCTCTCTCTCTAACCACCTTCATCTAAAAAAACTAGAGATTAGAGTATGTGCCTGCGTGTGTGTGTGTGTGCGTGCATGCGTGTGTATGTCTGTGTATGTCTGTGTGTGTGTGTGTGTGTGTGTGTGTGTGTGTGTGTGCGTGCATGCGTGCGTGCGTGCGTGCGTGCGTGCGTGTGTGTGTGTGTGTGTGTGTGTGTGTGTGTGTGTGTGTGTGTGTGTGCGTGCGTGTGTGTGTGTGTGTGTGCATGTGTCTGTGTGTTAGCACAGCTGGCCTTAACTGGGCTGTCTAGCAGCCTGTGGTCATGATGTGGTGGTGCCTCCACACATTGGAGAGTGAGCGTGTTTAAGCTGGAGCCGCTACTGCTGCTGCTACTGCTGCTGTTACCGCTGTTACTGGTGCTGCTGTTACTGCTACTGCTGCTGTTGTTACAGGTACTGTGCTGCTGCTTTACTGCTGCTGCTACTGCTGCTGTTACCGCTGTTACTGGTGCTGCTGTTACTGCTACTGCTGCTGTTGTTACTGCTGTTACTGCTGCTACTGTTACTGGAGCTTCTCCTGCTGCTGTTACTGTTACTGCTACTGTTATTACTGGTGGTGGTGCTGCTGTTACTGCTACTGCTGCTGTTGCTGTTACTGTTACTGTTACTGCTGCTACTGTTACTGGAGCTTCTACTGCTGCTGTTACTCCTACTGTTATTACTGGTGGTGGTGCTGCTGTTACTGCTACTGCTGCTGCTGTTACTGTTACTGTTACTGCTGCTACTGTTGTTACTGGTGCTGCTACTGGTCCTGTTCTTGCTGGTCTCCCTAATCCTCCCCGTCTCTCCCTCTCCCTCCCTCTCTCTCTGGCCTGCCCAGCCTGCCTGCCTCAGAGGACACCCAGGGAGGTCAGGATGACAGAGCGGGACGCCAGAGCGGACCGGAGGGACTCTGTGCCGGTGACCCCCGCCTGCTCAGCTGCTCCAGGACGCTAGGAGCCTGTGCCCCCCCCGGAGCCCCGGCTCTCCTCATGGATGTCCCCAGCCTCACGCCCCTGGGGGGTAAGGCCCCGGAGGGCGCGGTCAAGTGGCAGCTGTGCTACAACACGACGGCCAAGACCTGGTGGATGGTGAGTGCGCTGGTGCGCTGCTACCTTTCTGATTTTTCAGTGTGCGGCGAGCTTACCGTGGGCTGCATTGGAGTGGGCGATTTATTGCTTATGATGCTGGAGAATGACTTGAAAGCTTTGTCTGGAGGGGGGGAAAAAAAAAAGTTGTTTTGTCTTATTTTTTTTCCGTTGAATCATGATGACATTGGTTAGTTGACATTTTGTTGATTTGTTGAAATGTAAAAAATATATATATTTTTTTATATTTGGTGGATGGTGAGTTTCCATGGACTGCTATGGAGTGGGCAATTTATTTTTGATGTTGGAGAAAGACTTGGGAAGCTTTGTCTGGGGAAAAAAAGGTTGAGGGAAAAAGTGGTTTTGTCTTATTTTGATGAATCGTGATGACATTATTTGTTGACATGCTTTGTTAATTTGCTTAGTTGATTCACAATTACTCAGTCATTTAAAAAAAAAAATGGATTAAACTCATGAAGGTTGTGTTTGAGATTGCTGGTTTCTCTCGCTGTTCACAGCTTTCTTTGGGAGCTGAATTGTAACTGCAGTGCTATGTATTACTTCAGTTTTGCGTTTGGATTTCTGTCTGAATGATCCGTTAAACCTGGGCAGAGAAACGCTATATCCCTTCAACGGACACAAGTTATCATTCCTGTTCTGTTGTTATGGAAACCACTGTAAAAAAGGAAACAAGCTGTTAGTAATGAGATTATTAACACTGGAAACTTGTTGAAGAATGTAGAATAGAAATCAGCGTAATTTGGTTTTTTCTTTTATGTACTATTATTTTGTGGTATGATTCAGGTTTTGGTTTAGCGTTCGTCCATGATCGTTTTTGACAACAGCAGTTTTGGATAAAATAAGTGAGAAAAAATACATTTTCAAAATAGCTCAAAAGTCTAGATTAGTTTTTTATTTTGTTGGCAGAAAAGGAAAACGTGTTTCACCTGGCTCGGTACGATATCGATAACGACTGAAAGGAGCAACAGTGAGACCTAACTCCGCACACATCGTTGTTTTTAAATCTTCCCACGGTAGCAGGTAGTGTCCTCAAAAACGTCTGAATGAAAATAAATACATAAAGAAAGAAATAAACAACAACAACAACAACAACAACAACAACAACAAAAAGAACAAAAAACGTAAAAGAGAGGAAGTCGCGCCGAACATCCAATTACGCCAATCTTACTTCCAACGGTGACCTCCCACCTGGCTGTCCTGAGTCAACTGTCAGCGTCGGACCTTCGGAGGAACATGCGCCATATATTTATCGCTCCTTGATTTTTGGAATGAGGTTAAATAAGGGTTTGGGCGTATAAAACTAGTGTTTGAATTTTTTTTAAACGATGTGGAGTGTTTAGTAAATAAGGGCCAGTCTTCCTTTTGGAGGAAAACAAATCCAATGTAGACTTGATGCGGTACGCTTTCCTTTCCCATCACACAGGTTTTGAAATTCAGTTGGCTTGATGAGCATTATCACAACCATGTCGTAAATCAGTGTGAAGCTTCACAAAATTAGTAAAAAAAAATTTGTAACATTTTTTCCACATTACTCGCATTTGTCCTTTTTTTTTACAGATAATGTCAGCTGCTGAAAAAGAACAGAACATAAAGCTAACGTGCTAACGCACGGTGTTGATTTGTTTTGCTGGTATTTAGTGTCAACATTTGGGACAGTTAGCAGTAAGTGCTAACCGGGGAGGTTTCAGCTACATTTAATTACAATGGGGCTCGCCTCGGAGTGGCTGCTTTGCATATTATTAAAGATGGTGTTATAGTAATAACTTTTATGCACATAGGTACGCTGCAGTGGCGATGATGTTCTGGGCTGTTTTGTATAAACAGTTACATTTTGCGATTCCACTTCAAATACACATTACTTCACGTATTTCAACACATGATTATTAACAAAACAATGACCAATAATGACTGTGAAACCAAATCTATAGACATAGGCTAATTTGAGTGAGGCATTTTAAATGTAGTATCTGTTGCATTGTTTTCAAATTGATTTAAATTTCGACAGATGGTCTGTTCTTATGCACATTTATTTAGCTTGTGCATTCTACTGTTCTCTCCTTGTACGTACCTTATCTTGTGGACGTGAATCTTTTGGGAATTTTATCCATATTTGCTTGTTTTTTTTTTGAGGCTGGACATTGTGATGTGTCTTTAATTGTTTGTGTTTTAAGCTGTAGTCCCTGCCCCACAGCCCACACCGTTTCTCCACAGAAGCCTACTACTTGAGGGCCTCACTTTGTTTGAGTTCTGTTGTGTTGCTGTACCTGTAGGTTTAAAAAAAAAAAAAAAAAAAAAAAAAAAACTTGCTTTGATCTAATCAGCTCAATGCTCACGCACCTGCTGTGAAAAGGTGCTTGAGCTGCACAATTCAGTTATGGACACAGAAGGTAATGACATCACCTGTCGCAAATGAATTTTTCCAGGTGAAAATTTGGTTTTGAGTGCTGGGTCACCCGGTGATGCAGCTAACCTGTATGTTGGTATTATGCAAAATTATAATGTATCTATAATGAATATTTTCTAAATGACACTGACTTTGAATAGCTGAGTAATAATTTATTTTTTTACTTGTAAAGTTATGTCCCTGTAAAAAAAAAGGCAATAGGCAGTGATTATTGCCAGATTTCGTGAACGCTGTTTTCAGTAAGCAATACTCCTGGAACCTGTAAAGCCCTCCAGGTACTGCTCAGTGATGTACCTGTGCAGACTCTTTAGTTTATTGGGGTTTTGATTTTGTAAACACATGGAAACAGCCACTGAGGGCCCAGCACGAGGAAGGGGAGTGTTTCAGCAGTGGATAAGATTTATAAAGATTTTGTGTAGTTTTGCAAAAAAAAAAAAAAAATCTATTCACTTCTGGGCATAAAATAAGAAAATGACTGTTTTTCAGACTGGACAACCTAGTTGTTTATTTTTGTTGTCAAAACAAATTTAGGTTGACCAAAGGACGCGTTTAACGCGATGCATTTAGCTGTAAATCTGTACATTATTATGTCATAAGGCACATGACCTACAGATCCACGCCGACTATTGATGTCTTACAGAAAAGTACAATAATCCTATTAATGCACTCATATAAATTCAAAGCTGTTGCTTTACCTCGCTGATTAATTTTATAAAAGTGTCTGAGATGGAGTTTCAGAAGAAAGGTATTTATCTAAAAAGGCACAAGCCCAGTTAAAAACCAAACAGCTGGACCCTGCTTCTTAAATAACGGGCGGCTTGCTTCTCTCACACACCTGTTTTTGACCCATTAACATTAATATTCATCTCTGGCAGTCACTGCTTCTGCCAGAAAATGAGCGATGAGTGTAAGGTAGGCCTGACGTTGATGATGACGATCATTCTGATGGACGTGTTCTCTGCCATTTAAAAACATTAGAATCACGAAAATGAAAAAACAAAAACAGTCCATGGTGAAGGTGAAAGGGCTTCCTCTTCACACACTCTTAAAATTAAACGGGACGCCGTCCACAACCATATTTCAGCTCATTTTTTCTCCCGCACCAACCGTCTTTAAGGTTTGGACTGGTCGTCCCTCCTCTTCTCTCCTCCAGTTTCTCTTGGAATGGACCTTAGTTGCTCAGTTCTCCATTCCTGCTTATTTATTCATCTCCGTAATGAGTTTTATTCCTATTCTTTTTTTCCTGATAGGCAGTTGCCATCCAGCCCCTCTCCATTCCTTTTAGCGTTAGCCACCCGTATTTATCTTTAAAACTTCCGCTAATTCCGACCCTGCTCTGAGCCGTGGCTAATAGCCATCAGACTGCGGATATTTTCATTGTTTGTCATTCTGAGTTTGAAAGCCGAGCCTTTGCTGTGCACTTGTGCTGCACACATTTTCCGTTGCCGTCTCCTTGCTGACCCACCCCCACCCCCCGTCAGCGTGTGTTTTGTCTGATGCCACCCTCGCTATAACCTTTTGAGAAATGTTTGTTATTGCCTAGGAGTTGTTTGCATGAATCACAGTAAGTATTTGTAAATGTGGAGTAAATACGGAACACGGTAAAGCCTGACGTGTTCCTGCACACACTGGCCGTAGTTTTGCAGATTTACCCTCGCGTCTCCCTGATGCGAACATGTACTGTTGGAGACCTACAAGTGTCATATCTCCTAAAAAAGCACACCGCAGTGAATGTTTGCCCTTTTTTATTTATTTATTTAATCCCACACTACTCCTATTGGATGAAGCTGCATTTGTACCACCTCTACACACTTCCAGTCATAGTCACAATAATGACGCAGCTAACCAATTTAACCAAGTCTAGATCATAGGCCTTAGCCTGCAATGATGAGACCAAAAAAATATGCTGACATTTCATGTCATATTTCTGGATGTTCTATTTGCACAACTTCGTTTTGCGCGATTTTGGACTGTGTCACTCATCCAAGAAATGGCCCTCAACAGTAGACAAGCATGGCTTGTGTGTGTTTTGTGTACGTGTGTGTGCGTGCATGTGGACTTGTGTACTATCTTTGTGAGAACCAAATGTCCTCACAAGGATAGAAAGAGGAAAATTACAGAAAGTGAGGACCTTTTGCTGGTCCTCACAATTTCAAGAGGCTGTTTTAGGGTTAGGACTTAGGGTTAGAATTAGGTTAAGATTAGGGTTAAGGTTAGGCACGTAGTGGTTAGGGTTACGGTTACGGTTACAGGTTACGGAATGAATGCAGTCAATGGACACACGTGTGTGTATGTATGTGTACGTTTTGTGCGCGTATGCGCGCGCGAGTGCATGATCTTTCCCTCTCCGTGTGAGTTCTGTGGTGTTGGGAGACCTGGAATCAATCGTGCTTCCACGTTCTGACTCTGCGCCGGCGCAATTTTCTGCTCCATGCTGCAGGACATGCGCTGGACTGCGGGAGCTGCGTCGCTGGAAGCCAGCTGCAGTGCGCCAAAGCCCGGCGTTTGGTTTCGGGGCGGTGTGCGTTGCCACTTCGGGAAGGCTGCAGGAACTCGAACGGTTGCTGCGGCTCTCCCTCTGTCCGCGCGCCAGTTGCACTCGCGTGTCTGTTGCGCTCCTGTGTCTCTACATAACGTGTTGCTTCCTGTTACTTACTTGCTTCTGGAAGTGGGAAGCCAATGTTTGTGTTGTTGTGGTCGAACTTTATGAAATGGGAATTTCCGCTTCAATTGGGGGTGTGGGTGGGGGCTTAAAAACATTTTGAAAAGTATAGAGGAACAGAATAGGAACGTCCATGTGCAAGCCAGTTTTTTAATTGAGCAGTTCAGCGACTGGAACATTGGAATATTTTTTGTTACATTCAGATAGTTATAATGTTGTATTCCATTGTTGACAGCTACGTTCGTAACGGGTGCATTCAAGAACGTTAATTAGATTTATAATAAAGTTTCATTTAATCATTTTTTTACTTCTCAATTCAAACATATTTGTCAGTGACTCCCCTCTTATTTAAATAAATAAAATAAAAAACAAAAAAAAAACGTATTTATCGTTTGTTTAACAGGGAAGCCCCATTTTGACTGACATCGAACTTTGTAGGTAGCCTGCAAAGTTTGATCTGGAGAAATTGTATGCGCTCGGCCATATCGTCATTACAGAGACAGAAGTACACATACATGAATTCGTTAGTAATCCTGTTGTGGACTATAAAAATACCCACTCTGTTCCATCTGTGGATTGGTGTTGGCTGGGCGGCATTTTTGAGGAAGAACGCCGGGGTTCACCGTGGTGGAGAGCCCTTCCAGTCATTCTGTCAGCGCGCGCTCCCGCACATTCGTTATGAGATGTCGGCGGCGCTCCAAACTGCCAGCCTCAATACAAATCCTCGTGCATTTCGCGCGTTCAAAAAAAAAAAAAAAAAAAGAAAACCATCATAATTAAAATACCCGCTGCGTGTACAGGCTTAAAAAAAGTTCTTAATGTCGTGTTTCGTTTGGAAAAACTTAAGTCACAAACCTGGGCAGAATGTGAATTATCGTAGCTAGAGCGTGTAACTGCAGCTAGCGGCCAGGCTTGATATTCCACAATAGCCTGCACATTGGGGAGGAAGAAAGAAGAATTAAGCAGACCAGCACCAGGCATACATTAGGCATACATGCACCACTGAGGTCGTCCAAGCCTGACACTGAGCAGCTCCAGTCATTTATAACGTGTTTCCTGAGCAGTACTATTCCCAGATCTCTTGCTCTGTGGGAAACGGTGTCTAGACCAGGGCTGTCGAACCCTGTTCCTGGAGATCTGCCATCCTGTAGGTTTTCACTCCAAACCTAACAACGTACACATAATTCAATGGCTAGAGATCTGCCGTCCTGTAGGTTTTCACTCCAAACCTAACAAAGCACACCTCATTCAATGGCTAGAGATTTACCGTCCTGTAGGTTTTCACTCCAACTCTTAACAAAGCACACACCTCATTCAACAGCTAGAGGTCTACCGTCCTGTAGGTTTTCACTCCAACCCTAACAAAGCCACACCTCATTCAGCATCTAGAGATGTCATTGAGCAGCTAAGTAGTAGAAACCATTGTGCCAAATTACAGTAGAAATGTAAACCTACAGGATGGCAGATCCCCAGGAACATGCAGGTTGGGCAATTTACTATATTGAACTTTAAGATAGACTGTGTTTCGTGACCACAAGATTTTTACTTTAGTTCATACATTTTCCAGCTGAAATGTAAACAAAAGGAATTTCATCTTCCGAAATCAGGATTTTTATCCTTTCAGTCCATATCCAGTTTTCTTTCCTAGCTTGTTGTATTCAGGATTCAGTGTGCTGTGTCTTTTTTTAAGGTTCATGTTGCATCTCACATTTAACAAAACAAATTCATATGTTGTTCAACAACGTGATTCCTCGGTGTCTCTCTTTTATTTTCCCTGTGGGCAATATGATAAGAGGGGTTTTGAGCTAATTCAAGGTTAAGGCCGCTGGCAGATATCAACATTGTCAACACTGAAAGACAAATGTCAGCGTTTATTGCGTCTGTCTCCCACACAGCCCTGTGACGGAGTCCCCGCACTTAGTTAAGCTGACATTAACCCTACGGCACTTAGACAAAACATTTTATTACAAAAGTATAATACCTGCATAATGCGTTGTTACTGCACGCTCCTTTCTAGATAAAGGTCGTGCTGGACGCTGCCTGTACCGCCGAGGGCTATAAAAATCTGTCATATCTACTTTCTCCGCTTTTCACTTTTTTGGGGGGCTGTCGGGTCGCCCCCCAGCGTTGTGGTTCCGGGCCGTGACTTCAGACATCGGGAAACTGACGCGATTCATTCCCAGAAGCAGAGGGTGCGAGTGACTAAAATTAGGAATACGGTCCCTTGCACTGCAATCGTGTCATAAGCACATCGGTCTGTGGCGACTTAATGTGGGAACAGGAGGGCTGGTTGTAAGATTATACTAGACTAATAAAAAGTCTGCTTTTCCATCTGCTCTCCTCTCCGTTGCTGGCTTTGTAATAGCGCACACGCTGTATTATATCGTAACGATCGCTTCAAACGACGGACCAGCAGGATCAGACCCTTAGACATGCGTATTTAACGTTTCTGTATTGTTATCTCTTGAATATTTAATATTCTATTTTGTCGCCATGAGGTGTGGAGTAGTTGCATCACACTTAGGATTTCTACTTCTAGTTTTTTTCTGGCATATTCCATGGTCATCTTACAAAAATATTCTGGAATGAATGTTTTGAAGGCCATGTATTATATATTTCATAAAACACTATAGGCTATATTCTCATAATTTTTTGGTAAATTATTTTTTTGTTATTTTCCTATTATTATAGGGGTAAAAATCACTTGCTAAGTTCGAAGCAGCTTGAGTCATTCCAGGTTTTATTATCAGCATGCTGTTTTTTGTTTTTAAGCCACTTATGTGTACTGCATGATACAATTAGGCAATTAACATCCTATCATGCTCTGTGGCATGTATAAAAATGCTGAGGAAACACTGTTGATCTCGATTTTGAATCAAGATGGCAAGTGGGTCGGTGGCAGAAGCTTCAGTCCAAAAGACTGCTCAATTGACTAGTGTTTCAGCAGGAGCAGTGACTAAAGTGACATCTGCATTTAGATCTAAGGGAAAGACATCTGTAAATAGCGTTGGAAATTGTGGTCTAAAGCGCACATTCGATGGCTGTGATGCCTGTGCATTAGTGTGGTATGTAAGGACAAACAGAGGAGCAACTCTTCCTCAGGTGACGGAGAATGTCAATGCAGGACGTGATCAGACTGTCAGCAAGAAGAGTCAGTTGACAACTAGATATAGAGGGATATTATTGTAGGTCTGCAGTGCATAAACCCCTCATTACAAAAGCTAATGCACATTTGAGTGTTCAGTAGTGCAGAAACCATAGGCACTGGTCTACATAGATGTGGGGAAAAAAGTGGTATGGTCAGATGAGTCATCCTTCACCATATTTTCAACAAGTGGGCGAGTGCATGTGTGGTGTACACCAAGTGAACGGTACAGACCTGAATGCTTGACCCCTAAAGTGAGGGGGTCCGGTGGCTCTGTTATGCTGTGGGGGCATTTTCCTGGCAAACAATATTAAGTTTTTCTGTGTGATCGCCTTTATCCTATGATGAAACTATCCTGATGGGAGTGGTCTCTTCCAGGATGACAATGCCGCCATCTACAGGGCACAAGAGGTCACTGAATGGTTTGATGAATATGAATATTATGTGATGTGCAATTCGATTGAACCATATTTCGCCAGCTTGCCCTTACCAGTATTTAATATGGAATGAACCATGCGACGTTTGCGGGTTAGCCTACTTGTACCTTAGACCTATAGCTTTTTCTATGCACATACAGTGTTTCGTTTCCATATGTTCAAATAAAAAAATTGTGGACATTGTAGCCTATTTCCCCAACCATGCATTGCAATGACGTTGTTAATACGTCGACCTCTCTTTTCTGAACGACTGGACCGGTTCGGTCTTTCAGCTGATCCAGCACAGCGTCACCGGGTTCCTTGCTCTTCTTTCATTTCGGAAGTGGATACGGTGATTGGTTCACTGTCTGTCGTTCGTTTAGGAACCATATAGCCTACGTTTAGCTCAGTGAGTCTTCGCCATTGATATTTTAAACGCAGTTCGTGCAGCATAGCCGTCGGTCGATTTATTTAGATTACGTTAGTTACAGGGTGAGGGCATATGAGAGTGTTCCACTGAGGTGTTATTGGTGTCAGGGCTATGGACACGTGGCAGCAGTTTGTCGGAAAAGGGATCACAGGTGTAGAAGGTGTAGGAAAGATGGGTGTTCGGATGAGGATTGTACAATGTCTAAAGACCAGGCAATATGTTTTCACTGTGGGGGAAATCATGAAGTGGAGGCAACGCAGTGTGAAAGAAGGAAGAGGGAAAGTGAGATAGAAAGAACACGAGTGTATAACAAAATAACATATGCAGAAGCAACGAAGAGAGTGAGGGCAGAAACGGGAACTGTGAGGAAGGAACAGAATAGAACTGGAACAGAGGGAAAAGATCAAGTGAGATGTGACAGAGAAATTATGTATATCGAAAGAAGAAGGTTCTTGGCATTTATAGCAGAGAGACTCCAAGTCCACCATCTTCGTGTATAAATATCTTTGTTTATAGTGTGACCCAGTGAAGGAGTGACGTTTTCACCCTGTGGGAGGAGGTTTCAAAGGAAGTGGGAATTCGCGAGGGAGGAAGTAGTCCGTTTAAAAAGGTCCGTTTGATCTGCCCAAACATATGCACTTGGGAGAACAGCATTGCATTTTATGCCAGGGAAGCGGGGCCGTCAAATTCAAGCACGCTCTTTGAATCGTAAGTGAAGTGTTTGTATTGCTATGTTGTCTGTTGTCCGATTTCTCCCGATGCACTGAGGGTAATAAGGATTAGTTTAATATGTGTAATGAGTGCCGACGAAGTTTGTTTTGATGCGAACTGAAGTGAATATTTTTATTATCTACTATAGTGGATTGAACGACCCGCTGTAAGATGGGATAAGCGGCGATATGTTTGGCCTACGTTGCTGGTGGGTTTCATTTGAATACTATGTATGGAATTGAATGTAGGGGTTTTTTTAATGTGGGCGGGGATTAGTGCGTCGGTTGTGTAGTAATTGTGTTTTGTTTGTTTATTTTAGAATTGGTATTTGTCACTGTTTTACTAGCCGTAATTCAGCCATAGCTGATTTACAAGGTTTGTTTGTACCGCTAGCGGTAGCCTGTGGCCGCCTTGCTCCTGTATCTGTACCTAATTACTGGACTGACTAAAACCTGTGAAAATATAAGTGGTGGTGCGGAGATCATTTTACACGGCTTGCTGGGCTCCATAAATGAGTTCAGTCTGAACCTATGCAAGAAAATATTACAATAGCGATGGTGATCAATTGTGCTAGTGCAATAGAAACAAAATCAGAGAGGATCAAGATGCTGGTGGAGGCAGCGAAAGAGATTTTAGGAATAACGGATGTGAAGGGGGACGAAATACAGGGAATTTTGGCGAAAGGGTTTGGGGGGGGAGTCAGACGCCAGGGATATAGAGAAATAGTAAAGAATCGCGAGTCAGATATGCGAGGGCTGGGCTGTTTTATTTATTTTTTGAGAGAACTAAACCAGATAGCAATACATACAGTAGGTGGCGGTAATGCACTAATTTTAGTTGTACAACCGCCATTAAAACCAAAGAAGAAGTAGCCGTCGAGTCCTATGTCTATGGCTCTGGTCTATGGTCGAGGCTTTCACGAGAAAAGGTACGGAAGGCGTGATGGCAGTTCCGTTTTGTTCGCCACAGAACGACCCACCATTACTACACCAATACGCATTCGGAATCAGTGGAATTAGCCAATCAACCAAAGAAAGTAAACCAATCAGGATGAATATGGGTAAGATTTAAATGATCTTTTGGCTTATATATATATATTAGATCGACAAGCTTCCTGCACTACTGGTTGCACAGGATCTGTTGATAATTGCAGTTACCGCTGCAAGCACGCCAGCCTGGGGTTAGCTAAAGTGCCATCACCTTGGATTCAGCCATTGGCAATTGTTTACTAAAAGTACATTGCTTTACGGACATATACCCTAATACAATTATAACTATTGTTGTTAAAATTGTTTTACTCTTCATCTACTTGATTGATTGTTTAATTTGTATCAGTGTGTTTAATTTGTGTTGTTTTCTTGTCCCATTTAGCATTTAGCCAACTACGGAATTGAAGAAAGTTAAAGCTTAGATTGTGACGTCAGCTGAGCTAGCTTAGTAGCCGATAGGCTAGCCTACGTTAGACCGATAGAGGAGCGTCATTCATGTAAAAGACCTAGCTTGGTAGCTAGACTAGGCTAGCTCAGGTTTATTTAGCTAGAATCATTTGAAGCGCACGGGTAAAGTTTCAAGTGAATTCGTGCAAAGAGACCAGTTCAGCACGTAGAGTATTCATGCAAAATAGCCTATTTGGATTACGGACGTTTCTAATATTCCGTTATAATGTGTTCAAAAAGTACGAAATTTCTCGAATATTAGAAAAGCAATTCCCTTATAGTCTTCTCCTTTTCTCAATTAGGCTAACGTCATAAGATTATTATAAAATGGGGATACAGTTTTAAAGGGGCATATGGCACATTTCGGCCACTTACTTTTCAAACTTCGTTTAGCCCATTTGATTTTGATGTTATTTGGCGGCTGTTTGATTGTTCTAGAATGAAAAACTACTTATGTCTAAACATTGACTTTTCAAATCACATTGAAGCTTGCTTGCTAGAATAATAGAATAATCTGAGCCTCCTACCAAATTTATTAGCGTGCTTATTTTTTTACTGGCCCCTATTATTTAGTTTGCCGGCTAAACATCTGCAAGTAAACATTGTGTTCTCATTTTGACTTCATTTTGACTTGTTCAAGATTTTTCTCCCTAAGGAGTGTTTGTTGTAGGCTTTAACGGAAGCATTTTTTCCCAGACCGATATATGTATGTATTTGTGTGTGTATGTAAATGTCTTGAGTATGGACAATTAATAAAGTGGGTTTAACGCAAAGCTTTAAATGACCGATGTGCCACATGAAATTGAAGCTTCGTAATGACTGGGTACTGTGCATCACCCAGGTAGGAAGCCCCCCCCCCCCCCCCCCCCCCTTATTGCGCAAGAGTCAGGATCAGCCTGCGCCAGCTGCTCTTGAACTTTATAAATCCTGAGAAATGACTGCACAACTCAAATGGTGGTTTGCAGAGTGTGTATATATGCTGAGGCTGGCAGCAGGATATTCAGTTGGGAGAGAAGGCTGCGAAACCATCTGGCAGAACATGGCTCTGCTCTGTCAGTTGGTGGAGATACGTTCCAGGAATTGAATGAGTGTCTTGATATGGTTGTACATTCCGAGTTGGGAGGAAAGACCAAATCGGGTACTAAAAATGGAGTTTAAATGTGTCTGCTGGTCAGCTGATGCAGTGAGACTAGCCTAAGGCTAAATCCCTTCCACCGTTTCCCTCCAGGAGCTGCAGTTCTGCACACCTTTGAGCAGCAGTGTGATGCAGGCAGGCATCTGTCTGAGATGGGACACTGAGACAACACTACCAGAGCTCACTGAGCAGCACAGGATCAGACAGAAAGAAGAGGAACTCCGTGGACTGGAGTCCGTTCACATGGCAGAGTCAGAGACGGTGTGTGCTCCACCAGGACTCAACACACTGGAGCCGGAGTGTGTTACAGGGCACACAGTGGGGTCAATGATGTACACCACACAGACACACCATCGATAAAAACAGAAACTGATCTGGACCCCACCTACACCGGGGATCTTACGACAGAGAGCCCGGACTTTGCATATCTGGTGTGTGTAACCCATCAGAATCCAGATCAAATCAAAACGGAGACCGATGATGGAGGCTACATTAAGTCTGAACACACGAGTCTCTTCCATGGCTTTGAATCTGAAAAATTGAAGCGTGAACCCAGTGAAGTTTTAGTGAGCGATCTCATGAGTACTGTGCCTAACGGAGCTGGC
The DNA here is from genome assembly GCA_025169545.1 of Anguilla japonica. Lineage (NCBI taxonomy): Eukaryota > Metazoa > Chordata > Actinopteri > Anguilliformes > Anguillidae > Anguilla > Anguilla japonica. Next base: position 3,366,806 of record CM045886.1, read on the forward strand.
GTTGTCACGAGGGCCCAGCAGAACCGTGGCGGTGCGTGGGAGAGCCGAGTCCAAACGGTAAAAATCCAGGGCGTGAACGGTACCATTCTACCCTGCGTTTGAGACGCCTCAAGCCTTCAAAACCAACCCAGGATGTGGGAATCCATACGGGTGAAAACCCCTACGCCGGCACTCGGCGTGGGAACCGTTTCCTTCAGAAAACCTGTGTAAATAAGCATCAGGAAATGCGTGCAGGCGAAAAGCCCTTCAGGTGTGATCAGTGTGAGAGGTGTTTTCTTCAGAAATCTCATTTACGTGCCCACCTGCGAATTCATGCTGGCAAAAAGCCCCACTCGTGTACTCGGTGTGAAAAGTGCTTTGTAAGGAAGTCTGATTTAGACGCCCATCAGAGAATTCATACAGGAGAAAAGCCCTACACGTGCACTCTGTGTGGGAAGCGTTTCACTCGTAAATCTGTTTTATGGTACCACCAGAAAATTCACACTGGCGAAAAGCCCTACGCATGTACTCAGTGTGGGAAGTGTTTCATTATGAGAGCTCAGCTACGTTCCCACCAGAGTATCCATGCAGGTGAAAAGCCCTTCCAGTGCTCTCAGTGTGGGAAGTCTTTCCTTATGAAATCTCATTTAAGCACCCACGAGAAGATCCATACAGGTGAAAAGCCCTTCCAATGCTCTCAGTGTGGGAAGTCTTTCCTTATGAAATCTCATTTAAGCGCCCACAAAAAGATTCATACAGGTGAAAAGCCCTACGCATGTACTCAGTGTGGGAAGGGCTTTCTTCTGAAATGTCTTTTGAGTTACCACCAGAAGATTCATACAGGTGAAAAGCCCTACGCATGCACTCAGTGTGAGAAGTGTTATATTAGGAAAAGTACTTTAAACGTCCACCTGAGAATTCATGCAGGAGAAAAGCCCTACAAATGTACTCAGTGTGAGAAGGATTTTTTTAAGAAAAGTATTTTAAACATCCACCAGAGAATTCATACAGGAGAAAGGCCCTACACCTGTACTCAGTGTGGGAAGTGTTTCCTTCGTAAGTGTGGTTTAAGTACCCACCAGAGAACTCATACAGGTGAAAAGCCCTACACATGTACTCAGTGTGGGAAGGGATTTCATCGTAAAAGCCATTTAAGTTCCCACCAGATAATTAATACAGGAGAAGAGCCCTTCCAATGCTCTCAGTGTGGGGAACGTTTTGCTTCAGAATGTCCTTTCCTGATACACCTGAGAGGTCATACAGCTGAAAAGCCATACGCTTGTACTCAGTGCGGAAAGCATTTTATTCGGAAATGTACTTTTAATAGGCATCGGAATATTCATCTGAAAAAATGTAGCTAATCAGTGAAGTCTTTTTTTAAAAAAAAATTTTTTTTTTTTACTTCTTTTAGTCAATCGCATCTACGTACCCACCATGGAATCCATACAGGTGAAAACACCAACAAGTGTTCCCTGTGAGAAGGGTTTTGATGATAATTTTAGAATAACACATTTAGGGGGCGACATAGCTCAGGAGGTAAGAGCGATTGTCTGGCAGTCGGAGGGTTGCCGGTTCAAACCCAGCCCTGGGCATGTCGAAGTGTCCTTGAGCAAGACACCTAACCCCTAACTGCTCTGGTGAATGTGAGGCATCAATTGTAAAGCGCTTTGGATAAAAGCGCTATATAAATGCAGTCCATTTACCATTTAGAATAACAAATACAGGCTACGGTTTAAGAATTTGGCAGAAGTGCCCAAAGACGTAGATTGCCAATGCATTTTTCCCCAGACCCTGTGATTTGGGATCAGATTTCAGCAGAGTGTTAGTTTCTAGCTAGCAAGCGAAGAAGCCCAGATGGTTGTTTTATAATATTTTCAGGGTAAATATGCGGCATAGTATGCCTATAAGGAAACGCCTGAGAATTCATACAGGTGAGAGAAATGACATATCCTTGGTGTGAGAATTTATTTTTCAGCGTTCGGAAAAGTTCTATATGAATGCAATGATTCATTAATTCATTCATAAACAGTGTTTTGGACAGTTGGCTGAAAAAAAAAAAAAAAAAAAACAGGCAACTGAGTGGGGCAAGCATTTTTATTATGTATGAGTGTTTTGGACTGTATTATATCTGCTTCTTTAATGAATGTCATTTTCTTCCACTTTTAACAACTGAAAACCTTTGCAGCGATCAAAATTACACAAATGTATTTGTTTATTAGGAATTCAGAACAGCTGTTTGGATATGGAAATAAACATGCTGATATTGTGGTAACTGTAAGAAAGCCCAAGGCTCTTTTTACCAGTTTTATTGCCAACTCTGGGAAGATTCGCTGGTTCACTGCTCCACCAATACTTCCACATAAACCCCCCCCCCCCCCCCCCAGAGTAATGAGTTAGAGGTTTGCTTGAGTCCTAAGGGATTTTAACCCGGGTCTGTCGCTCGTCCAAAAAGTTCCGGAGGCAAACGCGCTACCGCTGTAGTGGCAACGCTATAATGCTGACAAAACATTCCACCAACATGGTGCGGACATTTTGTGTTAGCTGGGATTGCGGTCTCCTTACTTTATGGGAACACTCCAACCTCTTCTTCTCTTCGTGACTCTATCTCTGGCTGGTCTGACAGGTTGTCATCATGGTCCCTGAATGTGTGTGTGTGTAACCAAGTGGAATGTTCATGGTTTTTCACCACGGTAACGGATGATTGGGTTTAACGTTTATTATTTGCAGCCTGGTCGTATGTTTTCAGGTGGACAGTTCACGGCTATGTAGCAAAACAGGGCTCTGGCACTGCACAGATTCAATCTCAATCAATCAGTCTTGATTTGTATAGCTAATTTTTTTAAAATTTATAACTGAATGCAATGTGGTTTACATTGGAAAAAATCTACAGTAACAATAAAAGAATAAAAATCAATAAAACACATTTATACAAGACTGACAGAGACAGCAACTAAGTAATACATAAATAAAATAACATTTACAAAGGAAAAACTTGGTTTGTAGTGGGAGCCAGAACCTCTCTTTTGGGAAAATGCATTGCTAGTTCAGTCAGCTCCCACTCACTCACTCAGGTCAACCCACAAGGCAACCCTGCTGAAAATTCCAGTTTAAACCAGCCAAACTGGTCAAGCTTGTTTAAGCTGTGTGTTTGACAGTTTTAGCTGGTCAAACAGCCACTCACCCATCGACAAGCGTCCTCTGCATTTAACCCATCCTATAGGCATTTCGTTGTCTAAGAAGTCAACGACCTGAATTGAATCTAATCTAATCAGCCAGTCCACCCATTTGACCCTTTCTCTCCCAGATTTGTGCAGCTCTGACCAGCTTCAACCATCCACAGACTGGCTATGACCAACTAGAAAGTGTCAAAAACACAGCATAAACCATCTTAAAAAAAAAAAAAAAACCACGTTAGAATCCCAGCTGGCCTTAGGTGGAATTTTCAGCGCTGGGAAGGTGATCTTTTAACGGATTTTTTCTGCGGCGTTGCGGCTGTGACCTTGAGTCAACGCCCTCAGTCACACCCCCACCGGGTCTGCAGGAGAAAGCTCACCGCGCATGCGGCTTGAACTCGGAAAATGTAAATAAACAAACGTGGCAGGCAAATCCGCTCTGATTTGAAACGGTCGTGTTTAACAGAGTGTGTTAGTGCTCCTGGAAGGTGATTGCGGGGACTGTGCCAAGTGGGCCTGGAATATGGAAATGAAAGCAGTTTGCACTGAGCGAGCATTCAGATGGCCCGTAGTAAAAACGTGCTTTCTCTGAAAAAGGGAGGGATGCTGGCACTCAGTAGGGTTTTTGGCAGGGTTTCGTCTGAAAAGGGGGGCAAAGTTTCCAGAAGGTTTTTTTTTTTTTTTTTTTTTTCTTCCTCTGCTCATATAGCTTGTTGTTTTGGAAAGTGAAGAAAAGTCTCTTGCCTCTGGCCATGTGACTCTTTGTGTTCCAGAGTGTGTGTCAGTGATTTCGGAAGTGTGTGTGTGTGTGTGTGTTTGTGTTTGCACGTGTGTGTGTGTGTGTGTGTGTGTGTGTGTGTGTGTGATTACACTTGCAATTCCTCGGCAGGACTTTCAATTGTCCAGCTGGGCATTTAAACAGATACAGTCTAAAATTACACAGCATACTGGCATTATAATGGACCTTTATGGGTTTTTTTTTTTTAAGATTATGAGGGGCAGGCTTGTACCAGTGAGCTGGATGAAAACTAGCCAACTGACGTTGACCTCAGTTCTGTCCTCACCCTACCGCCACCGCTGCAGCAGGCAGCTCCCGCGAAAACAGCCCCCTTCAACCAGCAGGGGGCCTGGAGCCCTTTATATCGCCTACTGCCAGGATTATTAGCGCTGCTGGGCTTGGAGAATCTGAATATCCTGCGTGCCCTGCTCGTTCTGGTCCGTGCGCGCCCGTCTTCATTCTGTCAGAGTTTTCTGGTGTACGCTGCGTTCTGAAGTGCCAACAGTCGCTGTTAAAACATCATTCATCATTGTGAACGAAATCCCGAGGGCTATTATTACTATTAATATTACGAGTTGTTATTAACATATCAGTTACTGGCTATATGTAAGCTAATAAAAAATAATTTTTGGTGAAATTTCAGGGTTGCCATAAGGCGACTGATGATATTATTATGTGTAGTATGACGAAACTGAGCTGAAATATCTGTAATCAAAGGCTGTGTCCCTCAGATCTGTGCGGTTTTAATATTATTTTTTCTCTTTTTGCCCACTCATCATCTTCCTGTATCACTCACATACACATTATAATGTCCTGTGTTAATTCAGCTCTCACAGAGTACATATGGTCCCTGTTAGACTCTGTTGGACTCTGTTAGAGTTTAATTAACACTGAACATTTTACTGTGTACACAGCACACACACACATAAATATTTACTTTAGTTCTAGGAGGCTACAGTAGGGGACTGCTGCAGTGTTGGGATAAGTGCTGCAGTTTACTCTTCCTAATTAGAATCAAAGTTTGTTTTCGGAAGGGACACACATGGTACCCAGATTGGGTAGCAGACATTTCAATAGGGGTGGGAAGTCCAGGGAGCTGGAAGTAAGTATCCTGCTGTGTGTTTCTTCCACCCATGAATTCTCAGCCAACTGATCTCACTTATTAGTTCTACCTGCTGGCTGAAGAGTTGTGCTCATTAGCAAATCCAGGTGATTGGAACAAAATACGGTGGAGGACTTTTACTTTCTGAACCTGGATTTTCCGCCTCTGCATTTCAGAAATTGAATCTATAGTATCGTTGTTTTGCTGCTTTAGTCATTTACAAGTGATAAATGTTTTGAAGTCATGGGAAAACGTGATTAAATTGCAAAATACTATTTCCTGGTGGTCATATTCACTTGGTGTCCAGCAGAGGGCGGGCTTGACCAGAAGAGACGCTGTTTGAACTTTGATTTACAATGCAGTCAATGTGTGATAATCATAGGCTGTATTTTTCTTGGACTGCAAGCCAACCATCAAAACTAAATATATTTGGGGAAAAATTGAAAATGCTACTATGCATAGTAGCTCTTCAGAATTGAAAAAAGAAGTGAACCTTAATCTGGTCAATACTTTTTTTTATGTTTCTGCACCAAGAATGGCCACCTACTATGAATGTATTATGAAGAGAAAATGGAGAATCCTTTGCTTGTATTTGACTCTGATGGGGACTCATTTTGTTGAGGTGGGCAGAGACTATACCCCCCCACCCCCCACGCACACACACACACACAGCACACACACTCACACTCACTCAAACCCATGCACGCGCACACACACTCACATACGTGCACATGCACACGCACACGCACACACACTCACTCAAACCCATGCACGCGCACACTCACCCACGCGCACACGCACACCTGCACACACACACACACACGCACACCTGCACACGCACACACACACACATCCAAAACCTTTGGCAGTCAGGAACGTTTTTCCACGAGTCGGGATGCAATGGCACTCCTTTTGGGAGCATAAACTTCACCACTATTGGCTCTGAATAAAAACAGATTGAATCTCTCTTCATCTCCCGTCTCTTGTTTTTAAGGGAAATTTTTTTTGCAAAAATAATAATGTAGAGAAACTTGTCTAGAATGAGACCTTTTCATGGAAGTTTGCTAACGTTTTGGTTGCCAGTGGAAATTCATGTCACAAATGGTTTGCTCCGAGCATGTTGTGCGACTTGACTTTGCTTGCATTCCAGCACTGTCAGAACCACTCCCGAGAGAAGCTGGAACCTGCAGCAGGAGCTCAGGTGCACATTAGCGTCTTTAAATGTGAATGTTGAAGGAAAGGTTAACCACGTGCTACTTTAAAAAAATAAAAAATTTAAAAAATAAAAATCTTACAGTATCAGGAATCTAAAATACACCTGGCAAAAGAAGAAAACCAGTTTGCTGTCTGGTTTTTCTTTATTGTGACATATGAATGGATATATCACATATTTCAGGTAATTTTTTTTAACCAAATCAAATGTGTACTAATATGAATAAGGGTCCAGTTGTGTGTAAATATTCCCTAACCTTGCTTTAACAAATAGGGCAGTGCATGTTGTGATTTACAACAATTTATTTTAACTTGCCTATTAAAGTCCCAAATGTAGTAGACACAACCAGACCATGACCTACAGCAGTGGCAACCAACCCTGTTCCTGGAGATCTACCGTCCTGTTGGTTTTCATTTCAACCCTAATTTGGCACACCTGACTCTACTAATTAGTAGCTCAACAAGATCTCTAGCTGTTGAATGAATTGCACTTTGTTATGTTTGGAGTGAAAATATACAGCAACAGGATGGTAGATCTCCAGGAGCAGGATTGGTTACCACTGACCTACAGGGAACATGTGAAATGCAAGAATTTAACAGAGTCTGTTAACTATAAGGGTTGCAATACAATGGCCCTACTGTAATACCTGCAGTCAAGTATCTATGTACTGCATGCACATACACCAGCAACAACTGTAACCCTTTTGGGTGTGAGGTCACAAATATACAATTAGAATGTTCTTAACTGAACATTTAAATGCTGATGTCACAATCACTACTGGTAACTGAAAGAAATTTTGAAAAAAAGAAAAACATTCCAAAAAAAAAAAAAAAACACTCTTTAAAGGGTTAAGACATTAATATTAGCTGAGCCAAATCAGAATCAAACCGACTGGCTCTTTGGTGAATTTTTTGGGGCAGCTTTTGCATGAGGTGGTGTTAAGTTACAGGACACACAGCCTTGTCCCTGTGAGTGAGATTTATCTGGCGGGGTCACCGGTGTCCTTTCCAGCTCAAATTCATTCAAGCCTGATTCATTTTGAAATCCAGCCTACATTCGCGGTTTTATATCAACCCCATGCATCCAAGCTGCTGATTAAACTCCCTCACACTTTATGGTTAGGGTGTGTGTGTGTGTGTGTGTGCACACACGCTGTATTTGCATATTACGATACCCATTCACATGTATAGAAATGATTTAACAAAACAATCACAAATGCTGTTTTGTTAGACCCGAGACCGTGGGATTAGGGTAAGTACGCATTTCGCCTATTCTTTGATCCGGTACATTGTAGGTACCTCCTTTTGTTGTCAGTGACAAAACACCCTGTGCCTTCAAAAAGAAGCAAAAAAAGAAAAGAAAATAATTCAAATGTGACACTTGTTTGGGAAAGTGTCTAGATCACTAACTTTCTCATTTTAAAAAGGGGGAAAGATCGATATTACATCCATTGCGAACCCCGGTGTAATCTTTCTGAACATTTTTTAAATGTAGGCTGGGGGGAGCTTTGTTTTTTCTGTTGAAAGGGATCTTGCAGCACAATCCGCTAATCCACCCTGAAGTGTCGGATCATGTCTCGCACTCTCTGACTTGCATAAAGCACAGCACAGCGCAGGTGGCATGTCGGGACAGCGCGGTCTATGACAGAGAGCCACAGAAGCACTTGGAGAGCCGTGTACCAGATACGGGGTTCTCCTTCGCGTCTTCGAGTGTACGCTGTCGTAAAGTCACACCTGGCACTCATCTTGGGGAAAGCCAGGCACGTTGCTTAATTTATTTATTTAGGCCTATTGGTTGGCTTTACGTAATCCTACTGTTCTGTCGATCTGTGTCTAGCGCGCTGCAATGACGCGATCCATAAAGACACGGACGTCTTTGTTCCTCTTAAATCATTCGGGATTTCACCGTGTTAATTACGGCAGTAATGGCATTCAATTGTTCCTGCTTTCTTTTGGTGTCATGTCACGGGTGTCTGCGCAAAATGCAAAATGTCAGAAAATATTGTCTGCAAGGTTGTTACAGGAAGAGGGCGTGGTGACATTGTCACTTACTGAAAAGGTGTTCTACTTGATTCCATTAAATGATTTTATTTATTTATTTATTTATTTATTTATTTTTAGTGTCAGCCCCCAATAAAAAATAGTCTACTCGAATGAAAAGTACAAGATTTCTAGTATTTGGAATAATTATCGCAGTAATAACTGCAGTGCTCTTTTAGTTATTTTAAACAACACATCCATGATATATGAACACATATTGTGAATAAATGCTGTAACAAACTCACTAGCTGAATTGTTTTAAGACTGACATACGTTTTAAGTAAGAATCAAACCAAATAATAACAGATAAAATGTTTTTAAAAATGTCTCTTTTTTTTGGTAGCTCTTAAGTTCTTAGTCACTGCTTAGTTTATATTTCAGGAGTGACAGATCAGTGCACGCGGGTCCTCTGTGGATCAGCTGGCACGTGACTGAATTAATTGAATTATTTTGAAGGATTCCCATATTCTCCGTACATCTGGAAAGGTGTTGCTGAAAGAAAAATCGGATTTTGGCATTGTAGGGCATAGGCACTCAAATGTGCCTCTTAGGGATCACCCCGCCAGACGCAGAGGCGGTTTTAATTTAAATTAATTTTATTTATTTTAAAATATACGTTAATTATTGGTGGTTATACGGATATTTATATAGAAACAATATGGTTGTCTACAACAAACTACTTAAACTCAGGCGTTATTGATGAAGTATTTCGTCTATCTAAGCAGGCCTACACAATTCTCAATAACATTACATTTCTTTAAAAGTGAGGAAAGCACAGCTGACATAAAATATCTGTTTGAAAGAAAATATCTCTTTGAACAGCAATATATATTTGTTTTTATTTTAAATCATTTGTTTCAAAGAAAAGCTGAAAATGTAGTTTAACTGCAAATCTATTTACTCTTCATCTCAAAGACTTTGCGACGCGTGTACAGTAGTAATTCTGTCTTCGTCAGCATTCTGTTCGAAGTTTACTGTCGTGTGTTGGATTTCGGGGGAAAACAGGAAAACTTTTGGGTTCATCATAAACTTTGAGTTTTAGTAATTATTATAATAATTAGTAGCCTAATTATTATTAATTATAAATCAAATTAATAATTACATTTCGAATTATTTATCCGGCTTTAATGCGTAGCTATCTCCAAAGTTTATATCCCCTGTTCAATTCCTGTTTAAGTCTGTGAAATTTGGTCAAAAATCCAGGTCGTTCTTATTATTATTTAATTAGAAGTGTATGGAACCGTGCATTTCTTTTGTTACATACCCTATAAAAAGCGAGAATCTGCCGCAATCCAGGATAATATAGTAGTGACGCAGCCTGCCTTTTAAAAACCAGTTCAATTGTTTACAGAGACGGAAAGCCAGGTCTGAGATCCCACTTGTGTTCATTTCGAATATTTAGTATTTTTAGATTATATATACATAAAACATTTCCAATGTTTCTTCACAAGTCCAGGACATTTTTGATTTGGCGTGATTATTGAGGTCTTTTGGAATTTTGTTTTGCCCCAAAATATTTCATTTTGATTTTCCTTCTGTGATATAGCCAGTGCATTTCATAAATGCGAATCAGGGGTTAATTATTGAATGGATTATTGTGTCAGACATTCACCAGTAATGCAATTCCTCGCCATTATTTTAAATGCACAATTTGAATCGAAAATTACGGAACGACTCATGCTTGCGAAAATGTCTAGATAAGTAGGCCTAGATAAAGAGGTGGTAGGTAGGTAGGTAAATAAATATATAAATACGATTCATATTTCAAGAACTTTCCACAAAATGTGTTAATTTACCTTAGAACTGGAATAAGAGAGAATATGGTAGGATAATACAAATAAACATGGTGAGTTCCAGTCCTTCTTTTAAAAAAAAGCACATAAGAAAATAGGCCTTAATGTTTTTAATGTGGAAACGGTTGAATTATTTCCAACCCCACAAAACGACAATGGCATGTTTGTGGAACTGTTTCATGTAATTATATGTAAGTAAATAATAAACACATTTAATGTTAGGAACTCCTTGGTGTGGTAATAAAATAAATGTAAGTAAATTTAATACATGACCAACTAAAGAATCAACACGACTCACCGTCAACACTTTAAGAACGGCTGGAGAACGGCTACAGAAACAACGCTGACTGTTTAAAAATAACAGATGAATTTAAACAACAGGGTAAATTTAGTATGTATAAAAATATTGCTGTCCTTATATTCATTAATTTATGCAGACGACTTTACTTGATTTAAATACATTTCTGTTGCTGTTGAATGGATAAAACTTAAAATGTATATTGTTAATTGTTCTTCTTGGTCAAGTCCTTTAACCTCGCTTTCAGTCTGCTTCTTCGATGAAAAATTATATATATATATATATATATATATATATATATATATATATATATATATATATATATATATATGAACTTAACGAATATCATGGAAAAAACATGAACTGTGCCATGCAACTAAATCTACTTGACTTCTAATGAAAACCTACTAGGCCTCAAATGAATAAAGCGTGCTGAAAAGTAGGCCACCATATCGGCTTAAAGTTATGAGTTTAGGCAGCAGTCTGAACAAACACACCTAAAATTTGTCGCTGTGCGTCGGTGAAAAGCAGCTACAATACATATTTTACCAGTCTTTGACGGTGTGCTCATTTCGTGAGAGTAGATTATGTGTGCTGCATTATATGAAATACAAAAAAATTTAAGCAATATATTTTTTCTTACCTTCACTACTAACAGTATAATTAATGTTGGATTTCAGTGTCAGACTCGTAGTTAATGTCACGTATTTGCAAACTAAAAAAAAAATTAACTGTCAGGGGAGGCCAAACACAATCAGGTCTGCATTTGTTTGTTCCGGTCGTTGCTCACCTTGCTAACAGAAATAACGACGCAATGCCACGTACAAAGGTTACAAATACAGGCCGTAAAACATAAGTATTTAATATTTAATACAGACACGTGAACCATCACACCACCACCATGCTTCTGTTGCAAACTTTGAGTGTTAGCAATGCACGTGAAGTCGAATATGAAACATGGTTTCCCTAGAAATGGTAGTATTGTATAGAGAAATAAGTTCACCAAAGGCTGAGGGCCAAGTTTTAAGAATTGGAGGCAAGTACAGGACTTCAGGTTCTCACTTTATTAAATTATAGGTTAAGTGGAAAAATTAAAAGCAGCAGTTTTGGTTATTTTCACCCTAAAGATCTAACGCTAGTAATGCAGCAACAACGGTGCATTACCTATAAATAGCCAAAATAATGATCACTAAAGATGCATAATTGTTCATAACTTAAGATATTAACGCAAATGTTCGTTTCGATTCTATAACGAAAAATATATAATCTCGCATGGTTTTCGCAAACCACACAACTTGACATTGGATATTTTAGTATATCCTGCCTTACTAGATTTAAATGCTTAGTGACCCGTTAATTGCTATTCATAGTCTAATGCTTCCGTTTTTTCTATAGTTAAAACGTAGGCTAGTCGGTTGCAGTATATCTTGTGATATAAGAAGTTGCAGTGTGCGTGTGTGTGTGTGTGTGTGTGTGTGTGTGTGTGTGTGTGAGAGAGAGAGCATGTTTGTCAGAGCAGGGGTGGGAGAGGGGGGAGGCAGAGCGATAGCAGAGGTATAGATACACTGGAATCGTCCGATTCGGGAATATTTTGCCAAAATCAGTGCAAGTTAAAAAACGTTATGTTGTTTGCTACTGTGTCCAATATATTATAATAAATGTTTTCCATATATTTACATATTTGTCAAGGTTTATCTTATCCCAGGTCTTTGCGGCAGTCTGATCTTTCTCTTCCTACAAATTGTGACTTGTCAGAACTTTTGGGAATACCGGGTCCAGGATGATAGGCAGCATTAATCAGGTGGAACGTCACCTGCTCAAAAAAATGCCAAGCAACTATATTCTGAGGCGAAAAACGGGGCACAGGAAAAATTAAAAGGGGACGGTGCATGCGTTTTAGTATTCCTGCAGACTCTACCTTTCAGAGAGAGTTCATCGCACGTTATAGCATGCTGAAATAAACACCAAACAAAACGCAAAAGAATTTTAAAAATATACTCCGCTTTATTTAAGACTTTCTTTTAACCAAGTGCTTGTCTTCCTCTGTGCATTGACTGTTAACTGTTGATATATATTTTTCTCCACTCCCGCTTTTATATGAACTACGCCATCAAGTGCAACACTATAATAGATTACTGCCCCCCCCCCTCCCCATGTGTTTCAGCTATTCCTCTAGCGAGACGACAGTAAGGTCTCCCAGGAAAATACCACTCGGACCGTCTGCATGGACACAGAGGAGAAACAATCAGACGGAAACGCTGATAGCGCAAAAAATCTCAAAGACATGTGTACAGTGCTGCAACATCTATGAGACCGACGAGCCGGCACTCTAATTTTAAGATATCCAAGCAAACATCACGACACCGCAAAGGCACCATCAACCGATGTAGCTATACTCCTACAAGCGGCTACAGTCCCGGCACGAACTGTGCAAGCCGTTTAATAGTATTGCATGATATTTATTTATTTTTTGTTGTCCTTTTCTACCTTGTGACGGGGGCTCGGATCGGACTGAAGCTGCAGCTTTCGTCGGACGCTTCTACGGTATCCCGCCTCGGGTTGCTCCCCTTCTGAAGACCGAGGATTACTTCTTTACGAGGAGAATGGAAATGTAATAATAATAATAGAGAAAAAAAACAGCATCGACGAGATGACCAGGCGCTGAACTGCGGTGCTGAAAGAGCCTGTTAGCTACAACTTTTTTGGGGGGGGGCTGGCAGTTTCGCTCGGCAATGGTACGTTAACAAATCAATTTCCTCATTATTTGTCGTTATTCCAACTGACTCGCTGCGTGAACGGTCACGAGTTCGGTTCTGTTTCAGACAAATTGAGATTATAACAGGAGAAGCCTATTTCGGGTTTCTTCCCCCCCTTCCTGTTTCTCGGCAGTTACTCTTTTTTCTTCTTGGGTCTTAGCCAAACGGAAGGTTTGTGGGAAAGGTTAGAAAGTGCAGACATATTTTTTGCCATTGGGCGCGTAATCGTGAAAATGTTGAACATTTTTGCCACTTAACCCATGATTAAAGTTCTTGGTTATTTGCCTACGAGTACGGGCTGAGCAGATGCGTGTTCAGCACGGGACCCCGAAGGCCAAGTTGAAGTTCAAAGCCGCTAGACGCAGTAGCCGGTACAGAGTTTGTAGAGCAGAAAATGGCCGCAGCCGGAGCCGCAGGCGCGCCGGCATGAATTTGAACCATAGACCGACAGAGGCGCTCCGTAGCAGGGACTCGTCACAGTTACAGCGCCGCTGCGATACAGCCAAACACACCGATCAGTATCAGTGTATAACAATGCATTCTCGTAGGTCTTATATCTGTACTTGGTATTTATGTAAATGTATTTCTCAAAGGTTCATGATCTGGTAACTGTATACAATTCTGCAAGCATATGGACGTGAATACCACACGAGTGCTTGCACTTTCTGGGACATTCTACTCTAGGAACAGCCGGCCAGCATTCAATTATTACAGGTCCAATTTGTCATAATCATAGTAAGTCCTTGCGACTTTGACGCAAATTCCACGTGAACCTTTAAAAAAAAAAAAAAAAAAAAAAAAAAACCTGAGAATTTTGATAGCTTGCACAATCATGCTGATTTGTGTCATTAAATAAGTTGTTTAAAGTTACGCAGTTTTAGTTTTCACGTTTTCAGGGCACATATAATGAAAGTGGACTCTCCGTGCCCTTTTACTTAGAGAATGTCAGTACCGTTACCGAATTATTTACTCTTTTTTTTTAGACCATAAAGGATATGAATAGTTAGGCTATAGCTGGCCAGGGGAGTTTCTGTAATATGCTGCATGGCTGTCCTGAGCACATTCCATAACACAAAAATCGCACTACTGATGCAGAACATGAAGTCGTTAAGTAGTGAAAACAGAAATAGACACCGATGATGATTATGGTGAGTTTTGCGGTGCACGGAAGGACACGCTATTCACACGAACGAATATAGAAAATAAGTTGAAAATATGACATCGGAGAACCGTAGTGGCGGTTGGGCAGCAGCAATCGGTTTTACTGAGCCGCGAATCTGATACGAAGCATGGTTGTTGACACAGGGAATGCCTGTGTCCCGCAGTCCGCGTGTCTTTATTCATTCATTTTATCAAGCTGAATGTTCATTTTGAGGAAAACAAACATGTAATGTAGCCTACAACACTCCGTCCAGGACAAACTTGGGTAACCAGTGTTCATGTGGTCGCACCTGTCTCAGTAGGCTATATGGTTTCCTTATATGAGTCTGAATAAAATACATTGCCAGTAGTTATGTATACATACTAACCCTACACAAACACATATGTTTCGAGGCATAACAGTCTTGAGTAAATTGTAAGCATGCTTTCGCCAGTGACATTACTGCAAAGGACTCTGCTGCACTAGATATTATTTAGGTTACACGTACAGATGATTCATATCCTGCATTCATTCCCGGGTATTTTTTTTTCATGTTAATATTTTATGTTTTAACATAGTTCTTACTAGAGTTTGTATAATATCTGATGTTATAATGTTTAAACGCCGCCTGGGTGAAACAAGAAGCTGGTTTGATTTTTGTGATGATTTACACCAAGCCTACTAGATATACTTTCCATTTAGCACACAAGAGAAATTTGAATCTGTTCTTTTCGTGATGTGGAGATCCTTACACCATCCTTACAGTTCTTTCATAAAGTGTAACACTATTTTCGAATGGCAAAACGCGTGGTTCTACGTTTACGCATATTTACGCATTTGCTTATTTGGATTGGTCGCACATTTTAAGCCCTTAATGAGTTAAAGCAGGCTATCTCTTAAAATGAATTAGGTTTCTCTTTGCAATAAAATTTTCGAGAATTTAGGACTATTATCCTGGTTGTCTCTCAGCCTGGATAGCTCTATTTTGTATTTTTAATCAATGGCAAAATTATTATCTGGAGTCGTGGAGCCTTAACCGACCCAATGAACGCCGTTTAATGCTGCCACATGTTTATTTCCACAAAACTTGACACCGAAGGCAGAAGTGTGTGCTATTCCATGACCTTTGAGTTTTAAAGAACTCGATTCCAGTCGTTAATCTGAAGACTGTTGAATGAAAACGAGCCGCGAGCTCCAGCGTTCTTGTTCGGAGTGTATCGCACGAGCGCATTCACCATTCTCTCTCCCTCTGACTGGGGAAAGGAGGGAGGGAATGAGTGAGGGAGTGTGCGAGCTCGCAGGGGAGAGAGAAAGTAATTTGCTTTTTGTTTATGAAACATCTCTTTCGGACGCTGCACCTGAGCGAGAGAGAGAAAGAGTGTGTCGTATTTACGAGTTTATTTTGTGAACTGTGCGGATCTCGCTGGACCTTGGAAATCGGGGATACTGCATCTTTAAGTTCCTTATTTTCTGGGATGGGCTATTTTCAGAACGTCATTTCATTCCTCCCTCTTTTTCATTTTCTCATTCTTTGATTCTTTCTCTCCCCCATTTCCTAAATGGAACAGATTTATAGATCTTCCACCTATCCAAGCGTCTCTGCGCATTCTGTTCAAAGTTATATTTGTCTTGTACAATTTTTGCACTTTATATTTTGTTGCATCGCGATTTTTTCGGAGGGCTTTAAGTTTCTACCGACTCAAAATCGGATGATGTTGATGGTGGTGGTGATGGTGGTGATGATGATGATAATTGCGAAGAAATGATTCAGTGACTTCTCCGTTTTTTCCACTTGCGAAGTCATAAGTTCCACTGCACCATGATGTATTCTCCTCTCTGTCTTACTCAGGTAAATGTTTCGCTTCTTTTTATATTTTAGCATCATGAACAATGTGTTTTTGTGTGTCCGCGAGCCTTCCGTATGTGATATATGTCGCCTGTTTAAAAATGCAGATGAGAGTTTAGGCTATTTGAGAAAAGGGCGGGATGAGTGTCGGTACAATCCTTAAAGAGCTTCGGTCACACAGTCGCTCTTTCCCTCACCCAACTTTATAAAGTTTCATATTTGGCATTTTGCGTAACTTCTGTTTTGAGTTAACTCGAAATCAAGTTATATTGAGAATTTTAAGAGAATATTGCTATTGAGTTGCGTTTATCAGCAACGTAGGCACTGCTGTTTACTACGGTCCTGGTGTTGATTTAGGTGAAAGCGCGCTTTCATTCATTTAACGCAATTCGTGCCAGCGATCCCAGTCTGGAGGGCATGTAAGGATATGTTCAGTATTTATCGAGCGTATTTGAATCCGGATGTAACCCGAGTTGCTTGTGTGTGTATTGTACAGTATTAACTATGGCTGAAATTGTTGCATCGGAACTCATGTAAACAGGGCTCGTCTACAGTCCTAAGTACGTTTCAGTGAAAACCTGTTCCCAGAATCTCTCTACAGTATCGGGGCTGCGTTCCATTCTCATTGGTCCTGTTAGGTTTTTTTTTGTTTGTTTGTTTGTTTAAAGGCTACCATTGTACATATTGGTGCTATGATAAAAACATAGACCAGTAAATAAAAAAATAAAAAATCTGGGGTGGTCTTCATTACAATATTAGTTGGTTGCCGAGTGCATGCTGTACCTTTGCTTAATCTTATCTGTCCTGCTGTGTGGGCAACGTGATCGGTGTAGGCTATGTGACGGTTGGGTTTCCCTCCAAAACGGCTGTGTGCTCGTGGACAGGGAGGTATGCCTGAAGTCCCCCCTTAGACACGCGCTACACAGCTGAACACAACGCTGGACGGAAGGAAGGGGATGGTCAGTTAGATTAAACACAGCAAACCGATTCCGTCCTCCAATAAAGTTTTTTTTCTTCAAATTTTTAAAGAAGCAGTGACGTGTTTTAATGTGTGGCGTTAAGCAGAATAGTCCAGGATAGCCTCGTTTTTCAGGATTTTTTTTTTATTCTGGATTTACCATAATCAAGTGCTGTATATTTTATACTAAACTGACTGACAAATAAAATATGAACTGTAGGAATTTTCCCAGATTCTGTTGAAAAGAGCACAGAGAAAATACTTTCTGGGAACTGAGGAAAGACACACAGGATTCTGTTTAATTGTGTTTAAGTCTGAGCCTCCATGTTACTTCACATTCTGTGCTAACTGGACTCAGTATAATTTTTATGTGTCAAGCAAACAACTATAGCCAGTGACCATTGTGTGTGGATTGATTTATTTTACCCTAAACGTACTCCTCCGCGATCCATACTCATCGTGTACAACATGCAAATTGGAATAGACTATTAATTCAATTATGTATTATTATGCTTGTAATATAACAAGCGGGGAACCGTCCAGACCCACGGCGCAGCTCACTTCCGCAGACACATTGTAGCTGGCGGTGGGACCACCTGCGCGTGCCGCCCACAAAACGGCCCTCAAAGGTCGTCCGTGAGCGAGTGAGTGACCACAATTTGCCATGCATAGGCCACGGCGGCAGTTTCCGCGTGCCGTGGGAAAAACGAATGATTATTATTCTGTTTGACCACACTTTTCATTTGCCGAGAGGTAGAGAAGATATTTATAACTTTCAGTCAAGGAAAGATTCAGAATTGCCATACAATTATTGTTTGGTTAATAATAAAAAATAAATAAATAAAAGTACATATATTTTTTCCCACATCATTCTTGAACGGAGTGGGAAAGCCAGGCGTCTCGTGGATCTCGTGAAAGTGGAGCCAAACCGGTGGCCATTGTGGCTGTATTGTTTTGGGGTTGTAAAAGGTTTTAGTCGTGGAGATGTTGCCAACCGTAAACAAGAACGGGTGAGGCAGACGGAAACCAACAAAGCTTGAATCGCAGGTATGTTTTTTCAGGGCAGCTTCCAAAACAGAAAGCAGGCCTTTTGCGGAGGCTAATTCCTTAGTGGCGGAAATTGAGTTTAAAGCATCGGTTTGATACCGTTTGTGCAGCTCTTTTATGAAGGAAACACTTCAAAGCTGAGAATTGGTGGCTTGTTTTAGCTGGACCGTTGGGTTGCCTTCTCTGCGCCTTTGGTAATAATTTCAGTTAATGTGCAGTTTTCTGATACTTTCTTTGATTTATTTTTCAAATACTTGGTGTCTTGTGATAAATAATAAACAAGCCCATTTGTTCCATAGGTGTGCTCTTGGTTGATTTGGTTTGAGTCAAATGCTGTATTATATCCACTGTCTAACACAGGCCTACTGAATGCTAAGGTGTCTGGTAGCCCTTATCCATTTTAATTTGTCAGGGATTCATTATAATAGTTCCAATAAACATATATTAAGAAGTAATGGCAGTATTTTAAAACACATAATACTGTGTGAGCAGCCACCTTTCAAAATATACTTTTGAGTTTTAATTTTTTTTTTTGAAGTACCTTAAATTATAGTGATTTTTTCTAATTTGGAACTTTTGAAAATTTTGAATTTTCATGACTTGGAAAACAAATGAACACGTAGGCCTAATAATTGCATTAGATAGGCCAAATGAGATAACAGGTAAAACAAGTAAAGTATCTAGTGGTGATACAGTCAATTTAAAGTGTGTTCAGGCCTATCTACTTTTAAATTTGAAGAAGAAGAGTTCGTTATTAGAAATGTTCAATGAAAGAAGGGAGGTCGACTTTGCAAAATCATTGTATTGGTTTGAATTAGCCTATATGCTTTAACTTGAATTTTGGATATTAATCAATTATATCCTCCCTAAAATTTTTTTTGACGCAATATACAAGCATCTTGGATGACATGTCGCTGTGAAAATATATTTTAAAAAAATATATTTTCTTTTATTTTTAATTGAATGTCCCTTGTAGTGTAGGTTTCACCATGGTAGAATATGTCATTCCTGAGATCATGACCTGAGACTCATGTCCCCTACAGGGGACAAAATTGAATTGCTGGATCTTAGGAGTTTAATATTGTGCTCTGTGTTAAAAAAAAAAAAAAAAAAATATATATATATATATATATATATATATATATATACATGTGTATATATATATATATATATATATATATATACTATTTATTTTTTATTTATTTATATATATATATGTATATATATATATTTGAACTATATAAACTATAAAGAAACAAGTACATGCTGAAGCTCTATATATATATATATATATATATATATTTGAACTATATAAACTGTAAAGAAACAAGTACATGCAGAAGCTGACGATTTGCGGGCCTCAAGTGTTCTACCCAGAATGCCTCATGTTGACAGCAGAACGCTCCTTGCTCCCGATGCCAGCGACATCTTGCTTTGGTTTATTTATATTTTGTTTGGACTTTTATCTTTTGCCAGAAGCGCTAGTCTTAGTTACTGTTGTGTTTTGGATGAGCCAATTTATTATAAACAGGTTAAAAAAAAAAAAAGAAAAAAGTTAGAAGTATGGTCGCGTTTACTACGTCTGTGTTTGTTTATGTCTCTATGTTGTACGTTGTGGAGTAGATGCAGGCTAAAATTGTGTTTTTGAAATGAAATCAGCATTTCAGGATTTGTTTTTGACTGCAAGTGATTTTGGAGTTCGTTTGTGGGTTAAACAAGGCAAAAACTGCATATATATATATATATATATATATATATATATATATATATAAGCTAAAAGAATTGAAGGGAAACCAGGTGATCTTTGGACTAAACGGACTGTCCCAGGTGATCGGGCTGAGCTGGGCCGTTGGTGACGAACTTGGTAAAAGCCGTTATGGTTAGGCAAGGGGGGGGGGGGGGGGGGCGGCCTGGACTGTGGTGTGAGGCTGAGCAACGTGTCCGGGGAGGGGGGGGGGGGGCAGCCGAGCCCTGTTATGATTTCAAAACGTGGCGTTCGATCTGGGCTCGCGGTCAAGGCCACGGGGGCTGGCGGAACGTTCTGGAACAGTCCGCGGGGGTTTTTTTTTTTCTTCCCCCGTGACTTTGTGGCGCCGGTCGGCTCTCCTCTCCTTCTCCACCTGCGAGCGCCTGCTTCTCCCGTCACACCTGAGTCAGACGAGGAAGAACACACTCGCCGGCCACTTTATTAGGTACACCTCGCTGGCACCCGGTGTGGTCTTCTGCTGCTGTAGCCCATCTGCTTCGAGGTTCGACGTGGTGTGCGTTCAGAGATGCCCTTCTGCATACCTCGGTTGTGACGAGTGGTTATTTGGGTTACTGTTGCCTTCTCTATCAGCTCGAACCAGTCTGGCCATTCTCCTCTGACCTCTGCCATCAACGAGGCATTTTCACCCAGAGAACTGCCGCTCACTGGATATTTTGTCTTTTTCGGACCATTCTCTGTAAACCCCAGAGATGGTTGTGTGTGAAAATCCCAGTAGATCAGCAGTTTCTGAAATAGTCAAACCAGCCCGTCTGGCACCAACAACCATGGCACGTTCAAAGTCACTTAAATCACCTTTCTTCCCCATTCTGATGCTTGGTTTGAACTTCAGCAGGTCGCCTTGACCATGTCTACATGCCTAAAAGCATTGAGTTGCTGCCATGTGATTGGCTGATTAGATATTTGTGTTAACGAGCAGTTGAACAGGTGTACCTAATAAAGTGGCCGGTGAGTGTACACTCCACAGTAAAACGTCCAGTGTTACAGAGTACACATGGTCCCCAGGCAACAGTGTGTAGTGTAATGGGTAAGGAGCTGGCCTTGTAACCTGAAAGGTCGCAGGTTCGATTTTTCAATTCCCAGGTACCTTAACCTGCATTGCTTCAGTATATACCCAGCTGTATAAATGGATGCAGTGTAAATGCTGTGTAAAACGTTGTGTAAGTCGCTCTGGATAAGAGCGACTACTAAATGCTGGTGATCGTAATGTATTGGACTCGTATGTACTCTGTTAGAGTTGAATTAACACTGGACATTTTTACAGTGCAGGAGTACTCTCAGATTTGACTCGCATCTAAAGAGCTGAGGTTTTCAAACAGGCGTTTGATACAGGTTAGAAATGCTCAGAGTTGAGTACGCTCTGACAGAGCGCACGTGGTCCCTGCTGAACACTGTTAGGGTTAAATCGACACTGAGCGTTTTCACTGTGTGCACTGTTCCGGGGGGCTGAGACGTGCGCTGTGTACGTTTGTGCTGTGGCTCACTTCCTCATGCCCACTCTCCTTTGGATTAGGATTAGAAACAGAGTCAGGAACTCTGTGTGTGTGTGTGTGTGTGTGTGAGGGGGATTAATATTTGGGGGGACTGGCGGGGATGGGTGCATTTTGGGTCGTTGTGAGGAGGGCGGGTCTGGGGTGTAGGCCGACCACGTGAGGCGGGGACAGGGGCCGGGGGGCGGGGGTAGGGGGGGGCTATGCCGTGCTCTACTGTCTTTACTGACTGGTGAGACTGCCTTTGGCTGAACAGAGACAGCCTGTGACGGTTACAGCATTTTCGATTCATTTTAAATCCAGACAGAGGTCAAATAATTTTTTTGGACTATTTTATTTTAACCCTTTAGGCACTTTTAGATTGCTGGCAATTTTGTGAAGACTCATCTATTCTTAACCACTGACTATTCATAATAAAATTATTATTTCCTTTGGTTGGTCATTTTGGTTAGTAGCATGTTTTTTTTTTTGTTGTTGTTAATTCTCAGAGATCTGCTGGATTGTTTTCAAGCTTTTCCGGTGTCTGAAGAATTAAAGTATTTCAAATGCTCATTTGAGCCAGGTCTGCTTAAACCTGCTTGTGACCTTATTTTTCCAAAATCCAATGCTAATTCGGCTGCCAGATCTTATTAATGAGTTTCATTTGCACAAGTTCTTCTTGATCATTTTGGCCAAAGGATGCAAGCAGTGTGAGATCACAAATCATTTGTGTGACATCACAAATATGCGGTTAGAATGTTCTTAACTCAACATTCTAATGCTGATGTAACAATCGCTACTAGTGGCAATTGAAAGCAACGGAGTTCTGGAATACTAAAAAAAAAAAAAAAAAAACTACTCAAAGGCTTAATGTGCCCCATCTCTTCAATATGTGTGTGTGTGTAGTGTGTGTGAGTGTGTGTGTGTGTGTGTGTGTGTGTGTGTGTGTGTGTGTGTGTAGTTTAGAAGATGGCTTAGAAGAGCTCCTTCTGCTCTACATTACACAGGATCTCTAGCTGAGGGTGCCCAGCAACGACGGGCCAGTGACAGGATGCGGAATCTGTGCTTCCTGTCCGAGCAGCCAATAGACGCCGAGCTGATCCCTTGGTGTGCTGTGCGGTACGCTCAGATGTGCTGATTCATTACACCCAGGCAGCTATCCTCAGCTTCCTCCCCAGCCTCTCTCTGGTTAATAATAGAAGCAGGGCCGTTTAAAAGTGGGGGGGGGGGGGGGGGGTGCATTGTAAAATCTGAGTGCCAGTCCGGGTTCAAAAGTGCAAGCAACGAGCAGGACGGATTACTGAGCCTTTCTTATTTTCCGCTACGCAGTGCACGGTGTGAAGATGTCGCTAACAGCTTTTACTTGAAGGAAGACGGAGTCGTTCTTTTAGATGATGAACATTGCTGGCCCTCTTTACTCTTATGCTATATGCAGACTATATCCTCGGACGCTTTCAATGAAAGCAATATGCTGAAAAATATGTGGACTTTTTTGAAAAATACAATAACAAATATATACTACTGCAGTAATAAACTGTGAAATCTGAAAGCTGCAATAATTTGTATATTTACCCATATATTGTGAAGTGTGGCAATATGTTTGCTAACAGAGTGTTTGCTATCAGCGTGTTTCCTAAAAGTGCGTTCGCTAACTGCATGCTTGCTAACAGCATGTTTGCTAACAGCACACTTGCTAACTGCATGCTTGCTAACAGAGCAGGCTTGCTAACAGCGTGTTTGCTAACAGTGCATTTGCTAACAGCACGCTTGCTAACAGCGTGTTTGCTAACAGCAGGTTTGCTAATAGTCTGCTTGCTAACAGTGCATTTGCTAACAAGCATGTTTACTAACACTCTGTGTTAGACGTGCCCCGCCTTTCTCTCAAAAGCTCAGAGTCCAAACCAAACCACAGACAGGTCCCCCAGTCCTCCGGTAGTGATGTCCAGCCTGACATCTCTTCTATGTGGTCGACAATATAACCGTCGTTTAACAAATCAGTTGACCGCCTTGACTTAATTACACACAGCATGTACGTGTTTTGAAGTCTTTTGATTGCTGCACTTTATTTCACTGCTGGAGTAGACAGGGTTAGAAAGTGAAGGCTAACAATCTTTCATTGAAACCGTTTGCTAGCCTCTCGCTTGGCAGGATGGGAATGTTGGGGTACACAGGCTGGGAGGGTGTCTGTCACTGGTGCATTGTGGGCCCTCGTGTGGCTGTTGGCTATGTCGTGCGCCCGACTGGGCTGGGGGAACCATGGTGATTACGTACTGCATGAATATTCATGCGATGAAGCCTGATTCATATTTCATCTGAACATACAACCCCCGCTTACTTTTGATTTGAATATCGCAGTTGAACTTATATGATATGACATGAGCGAATTTGGCAGGGAGCTTGCTTGGAACTCTGAACTGTTCATAACTGTTGAAAGTGACGTAAGAGGACACACTACATTCTCTTCATTGGATATTATGTGGGTTGCAATTAAATTTTATCTTATTTTTTTTGTTTAAATAGCCTCCTACTGTTTTGTAGCTGTGTGTGTATTGACAAATAGGTCGAGGGTGTTGTGGGGCTTCTCAGCAGTGGGTACACTGTGAAACGTGTTAATTCAACTCCCAGCAGAGTACATGCGGTCCTGCCCACTGCCAAGAAGCCTCGTCGTAGCAGCCTTGACCTCTTTGTCAATATAAATACAGGTGCAGAACAGGAGGAGGTTAGGGTTAGTGGTTTGGGGGCTTTTGTCTCAGTGCTGCTTTGTGCGAGCAGAGAGTTTGTATTGCACAGGCAAGACTCTCCCTGTATTCACAGAGTGGGAAAACCTGGACGTCTTGGCAACGCAGACGTTGCTGAAGGGGAGTCAGAAATATGCTGCTGGCGTGGCAGAGCGGCTGGGTTGTGTTTATACCCCCCCCAGCTTTGTGTGTTTACCCCCCCCCCCCCCCCCCCCCCCCCCCCAGGTACACAGGCTCCAAAAACTCCCGTGTATTTAGTTTGTCGTAAAGGACACAGTATTTACGAATGGAAAGTTTCTGCGTTTCATTTTTCTCTCTCGTGAAAGTTCGTAATCGGTCGATCGATGTTAACTGAGAACGAGACCGCGCGGTTGAGGTGGCATCTGCTCTCTCTCTCTCTCTCTCTCTCTCTCTCTCTCTCTCTCTCTCTCTCTCTCTCTCTCTCCTCTCTCTCTCTCTCTCTCTCTCTCTCTCTCCCCCTCTTCTCTCTCTCTCTCTCTCTCTCTCTCTTCTCTCTCCTCTCTCTCTCTCTCTCTCTCTCTCTCTCCCCCTCTCTCTCTCTCTCTCTCTCTCTCTCTCTCCAGCTCTTTCTCTCTCTCTTTGTGCTAAAACTGAGCAACTTAGTCTGTACGATCTTTTGTTGACATGTCTGTTTTGGTTGTTTGATGAGGTCATTTTTAAGGGCAAGTGCTTTGTACAGACTCCTTTTAGTTTTTACATATTGTTTTTTTCTCCCTGAGTTCAAGTTTATGTTTGTGGCTTTTATTCTTCTTGTGCTAAATCAGAATAAATAAAAAAATGCCTCCTCTACCTGTGCAATGACATGACGGGAAATTGAAGTTGAGATACAAGGCGATTATAACGGGGGAAAAAAAAATCTGATACTTGCAAATCTGGTGGTTTTGTCTTGGCACACAAGCGCCCGAATGGTCTGATAAGAACTCTCAGATCAGTTTCGCTGAACGATGCTCTCCGCACTGTACGTTCTGTTTTACTGTCAATGCATGTAGTTGGGGGTGGGGTTGGGGTTGGGGATGGGGGTGGGGGGGGGGGGGTGTAAGCTGTACTCGCCACAGTGGTGTCGGGAATTAACTGCTTGCTTGTGGCAAATGGGGTGCGAAGAGATTTGGAAAAAAAATAAAAATAAATAAATAATGTTGACCTGCCCCGTGCAGAACTGTTGTCTACTGCAGGAGAACTCTCTGTAGGTACGGCAAAGTCCAGGACTCCTGCTTTTCAGAGACTCAAAACAAAAACAAAAAAACGCTGATACGCTTTCGTTAAGCCGTGAGTTTTTTTATTTATTTTTGTGTTTCTGCAGTGATGGGTTATTTGGCTCCGTGCGGGAGAATCGCAGGTGACTGAGAGAGTCGCACAGTCGTGCCACGGGACTCTCGATTTTGTGTGGCGTCGTCGTTCGGGAAGAAGGTTCGAGGCGCTGATAGCGGCGGTTCAGTTCCAGCCTCGTACGAGCCGGGGGGGGGGGGTTACGGATCACAGCAGATGCAGCCGTAAAAGAGTTTTAGCCTGTATTCATTCTGGGGGTGGGGGGGCAGTGGAACACAAATCACTTGGCGTCCTAAATTTAAAAGAGACTCCGATCGCTGCGTGTCTGAAGATGCACGTCACCGAGGCTCGATTCCTATCGGTGGGATTAGAGTGGATTTTTTCAACATGAGCTGTCATGATCTTTCGACATCAATATTTAATTTAATATTTAATTCAAATCCATGTTTGACTCAAACAGACGCTTGTAGTCTCAGTGGCATTGGAACTCTGGGTGGAGGAGAGATGTTGCACAGGCTGGCTTAACATCTGTCCCCTCTCAAATGCATCCACACGCATTCACACACGCATGCACGCACACACACACACACACGCACGCACACACGCACACACACAAACACATGCACGCACTCACACACGCGCACACACACACAGGCGCAGACACACACACACGCACACACATGCAGACACACACGCACACATGTCCACACTCATGCACACCCATCTGCACTCTCTCAAATACATGAACACGCAAACACCTCTGTGCACACACACACACACTCCTCCTACCCCTACACACACGCATCCATTGCCATTTTACTACTGACTCAAGTCCCCCCCCCCCCCCCCCCCCCCCCCCCAAAGTAGAGGACAGCACAGGACTCAGGCCCTCAGCTGTAGAAAACAACAGCACACCTGTCCTGCAGCAGGGCCACTGGCTGGGTGAGAGGTGGGGGGGGGGGGGGGGGCGGTCGTGTGGTAATATCCTGTGGGGGGGCCAGCGAGGTGGCGGGGGGGGGGGGATCAGATCTTCAATCTGAAACAGATCTCATATTGGGGGGGGGGGGGGGGGGGGGGACCTCGGGGGAAGGACTGCTCTGCTCTCCGTAAAGGCTCAGGGCTTCGTACAGACCGTTACCGAGGCGACAGTCGCCGAGTATCGGTGAACCCGCTGACCTCTCCCTCTCCCTCTCACACGCAAGGGAGGTTTATGATGAGCTTGCACGTGTCAGGTAAACGCTGACGGTCGTCATGGCGATCTCTCAAATTAGCCGCGTAGGTGTGATCAGTATGCCGTGGCAGACTCAGAGGGCTAAATTTGGGCCCTATAGGGCAGGTTCCTGTGTCTGCGCTGTGGAGGGACTTTACCAGGACTCTTGACCTTACTGGGGAAATAAACTTTATTACATTACAAGAGTTTCCCCTCTGACAATATCAGAATTTTATACTTCAGGGGGGGAAAAAAAAGAATCATCTTGAATTCTTAACTTGAACTTTTATTAACTAGCTACACTTTTTTTTTTTTTTTTTAACACTTTTTTGCAACAAGGTGTAAAAGTACAACCTTGGAAGATGCATGCATTTGTTTACATCATGTCAGGCGTCAGCAGATATTGTTCCATGTCTGTCATATCTGTCTGTATGAGTAAGTTATGTTTCTTTGCAGGAACCTGTAATATTTTTATGCTTACTGAAGCTTATGGAACACGAAGCTGCATATTTAACATAGACATGCATAAAATACTGTAATGTAGTACTCATACTTTGGTGGTATACAGAGCAATGATTACAAATTTTTGGTGTATCGAAATTTGAAAAAAGAAATCCCCGTGATGTACTGAAATGCAGCGTAACAATCCAGCCCTCCTCTGAAGGTTCGTGCCCGTCGATCCCCTGGCAGCCTAGTATTGATTTTAAATTGAGCTTTTCTGAGACCAGGGAAAGCTTTTTAATATTCAGACTGAATATGAAACATTAATGTGCGATGGGGAGGAGGTCTGTTTAGCAAGTTTAGCAGGAAAGCGGGAGGATAAAATATATGTAAATTTACATAGAAAATACACAAAATCGCATAAATGCTGGGGTGTGCTGTGGCCTAGGCAGTTTCATCCTGGATCACCAGTGGGATGGAGACGCCTTGGGTGTGGGACATTTTCAGATTTTAGAAAAGTAACAGTGTTGATAAATTTGACAAATGAAAAGAAAATAGCAATTTTTTTTAACCTGGATCTGTGAGATTTACCCCTGAGCTCAGAGTCTGTGGCTACTGGAGCTAGTTATACAGCAGCAGTGCTCTGCACACAGAACAGCATGGAGAGAGAGAGAGAGAGAGAGAGAGAGAGAGAGAAGGAGGGAGGGAGGGAGGGAGGGAGAGAGATAGTGAGAGAGGGAGAGAGAGAGGGAGGGGGAGTGAGAGAGTATGAGAGAGAGTGGGACAGTGAGAGAGAAGGAGCGAGAGGGAGAAAGAGGGTGATAGAGAGCATGTGTGAGTGAGGGAGAGAGTGTGAGAGTGTGAGAGAGTGAGGGAGAGTGAGAGAGAGAGCGAGTGTGAGTGGGGGAGAGAGAGTGAGAGAGAGAGAGAGAGAGGGAGAGAGAAAGAGAGAGAGAGAGAGCGCATCCCTGGGGCACTCCCTCTGTCTGGCCCGCTGCTGCTGTGGATTCTTACTTTCTTTGGCTTGGATTTTCTACAAGAAGCAAAGGCCCTTCAAACACGGCCCCAGACGAGGGCTGGATTTGTTTTGGACGCCCTCCTGAAAGGCCGAGGCGATGCTTCGCTGCTCTCCTCCGGGGAAGGACTGCGTTCTTCAGCACTGATGCTGGAGTGGATGTCAGAGAGGTTCAACTTTTCACACGTTCACAGAAAAAGCCCTCCAGAAAAGTCTGCCTCGTTTTATACGTTCAATATTAAAGCATAAAAATGTATCATTGGGTTTTTTTTTTTGCCAGTCGTTCGGCATTAGTTTTTGGGGTTACCACAGAAATTGTTGTCCGAAAGAAAACCGTTTTTTTTCCGAAGGATTACATGAACGGCAGCTCATGAAATGTCACACGCGTTGGTGTAGGCAGTGTTTCAAGCATTCCGCTGAAGTTCTGTAGAACACACTGGTGTCCGTACCTTACTGAACCTGTGTTTAGTAGTTGTCCAATGACCATGAAATGCCCTTTCGTACGTCGCTTTGGATAAAAGCGTCTGCTAAATAAATGCAGTGTAATGTAATGTCTGCTCTGTGGCAGCAGAGAAGAGTGGTGCTTGTTTTTTGTTCGTTTAGAAATCAAAGGAAAAGGAACCGTACTGTTACAGTTCTCAGCTGAGGCCTCTTCCAAGGGTAGACAGACAATTTAGTTCTTCTCTTTCAATTTCCAGTTTTTCTATTTCCAAATATTATCCCCCCCCCCCCCCCCCCCCCCCTTAAGTGACTCTTCTGTCACACTTGCTGCTCTTGGAAAGGAGAGAGACGTTCGCACGCCGTGCCCAATCTTCCCCATAAATGGGACGGCCTAGCAGCTTGTCTGCCTGCGAAGGTGTTTGCCAGGTACACAGAAAGCAGCTTACAGGGCTTCCAGGAAAGTTAGCACGCGCGCTGTGTGTGTGTGTGTGTGTGTGCGTGTGTGTGTGTGTGTGCGGTGCATACACAGTTTAAAGGGAAAGTGGGGACCGTCTGTTTACACTCCATTCTATTAGCAGGCATGTGATTTGAAGCCTGTCTTTTTTTTGGGGGGGGGGGGGGGGGGGGGGGTAACTCCATGTTTTTCAGCTATGAGCTGCAGGCTGTTCTGTGTAGGATGCTGGTTTTGGGGGGGGTGGGGGGGGGGGTGGGAAGGGGGGTGGATTGGGACAGGTGAGCCCGGGGCTCTGTACCTGTATCCCAAAGTGTATCTGTACCACTGCTGACTGGGATGAGACACCTGCCTTTTTTAAATTGGAATTTTGAGATCTTTTTAAAAATACATATTTTGCTGTTATGTTCGCTTAACCCTCCCCCCCCCCTCCCCTCCATGCCCCACTATAATGGACAAAAAGCCTTAGAACAGTGTGTCTATTCTGCTGGCGTTGTTTATTACCAAGGCTTAAGTGCATCCTGCTCTCTATCTCTCTCTCTCTCTCTCTCTCTCTCTCTCACCACACACTCCACTTACTGTACGCTGCTCTGCTGTGTGTGTGTATGTGTGTGTGTCAGCTGGCTTAAAGAGAGAGAGAAAGACAGGAAAGAGAGAGAAAAGGACAGGAGAGAAGAGAAGGAAAATGCGCTACGTGTTAGCCTGTAGTCCCCAGAGGTGGCGTCTTTTTTTGTTTTAAAAAAAAAGAGAAAAAAAAGAAAGCTGGGACAGAAGTCTTTCTGAGCCCGTGTGAAGAGGCCTGGGAGAGACGTGGACGCGTCCTCGTGTTTCAGGCTTTGACCTGACGTGACCCCCCCCCCCTCCCGGAGCGCGCTGTGCTGTAGGAGCAAAGAATGGGGATATTTCTTTCATTCTCGCAGTATTTAGACAGGGCCTTTAGTACATTTTGTGCCTTTGCTCGTTTAACGGCTTTTGTCAGGCTCAGTTTTTTTGTTCCCTGGAGCCTGTGAATTTTTTTTTTTTTTTTTTGTTGTTGAAAAAATCCTTCGCCTTCTTGAGCGTTTAGTCATGTGTCAGTGACGTGCGTTTTCTTTTAACTGGTAAATATTTATGTGACAGCTGCCCAGAACAGTGTGTGGAGTCATGGGAGAGAATGAAGTTTGGAAGGCTGGAGATTTAGGGAGGAATTCTGCTATTTCCTCCCGAAGAATTTTTTTTTTTTTTCTGAGATGACTGGAGCTGCTTGATGTCACTTTGCATATAGTGGCGGGTCGCTCTGAAACCATGGGGGTGCGTTGGTGTCGGGGCGTCGCTCGTCGGACGCTAACGGGCACTGCCGCGCTTCGCCAAATCGTTCAGCTGTGCCTCCGCTCTAAAATCTCTCCCAGAACAAAATTCACGCCGAATTTCATAGTTTGTTTTTTTTAATGTTCGTCATTGAATTCTACCAAAGTAGTGGAGGTAAATAGGACACCGTCAAAGCTGGATAACGAGCACTTCTCGAGTGGAAACACAGCTGTCCCCAATCACGCGTTTTTAAAAAATAATTCTCTCAGGTGTTCGGTGGACACCTGGGGGTGTGTAATTTGCAAAAAAGACAAAAAAAAAGTGGAATTCATATAACCTGTGACAGGACTGAGGAATGGAAAACAATCCTGACCGGAGCTCGGTTATTAATAGCTCGATATTACGCTGCCGCGTCGTCGTCCAAGAAGACGCGGGAGGCCTCGTGTGTGCCCGACGCGTTTGGGGCTGTGGTAGAAATTCAGACGAGGTAACGGCTGAAACGGTTTTACCTCCTCACAGCACGTCCCTGGCGTGACTGGCCGCCAGTTATCCTGCGTGGAACGCGTGGAACTGTGTGACTAAAACAACGGGAAAACATTTACTCAAATTAGCAAAGCAACGATTGCCGAAAAACAACCAAAATCAAGGGGGGTTATGTTAGATCTATTTGATATTTTAAAAGGCGCATAAATCCGCTCCACGTGAAGACAGGCATGACACACCGCATCCATCAAGGATAAGAATGCTATAAAAAGCTTATTTTCGTTGCGGCCCGGTGGAGCCGATACAAAATGAAAAGACTGAAATTTTGACTCTCAGTGTTCTTGAGACAACAGACGGCCTCATCAAGCAACAGGAGGGAAGCAGAGGTGTGGACCTCTATGAAAAAAATGGATTCTGTCATAGAAACATGCCATTAAACAAACTATTTGTGAACAAGCTCTGCAGTGCAATCTCGAAGTTAAATGGGGGAGCAGATTATTCCTAAATCTTATTTGTGCTGTGCTTTCCAAGTGGCTTTCGCCCAATAGCGATGCGGCGGATGGGCGTGGCTCTGTACGGTGAAGCATGAGTGACGGCCCACTCGACCAATTGGAGGTTCCGCCGAATCCCCACCAATCAGAGCTTTGGAAAGTAAGCTCTCCTCAGCTGAGCCTAAACGCAGCCTGTCGGTGCAGTTTTCAGTGCGACACGGTGCCATCTTTACGTCCATCCGAACGGAAGCAATGCAGATCGAGGCTTATGAGAACGCGAGCACAAAATATGACATCATGGCGTGTTAATCTCCCCCCCCACCCCCCCCCTCCTCTACCCCCCCCTTCCTCCTTCAAACAGGCGTATTCTGGAGGGAGAGGCTTTGAACAGCACAGCCTGTGTTCCCGGGTCGCTATGGCGTCCTGCTGTGGCACAGGGGGGCTTAGTGAGATTAGCGTGGCACAATGTTAGATAATTGAATGTAGCCGTTGGAACGGGGGGGTGGGGGGGTGGGGGGGGGGGGGGGGGGGGGGTAGGGAGCAGTCATTTGAATCCCACTGCTTGGGTAAGTGGCTGCTCATGATGGATCTGTGCTACAGCCTGTTGGGGTAATACTGCGGAATCATGTCTGATATTTACTGGGGGGGAGGGGGGGGTGCGAGTTTTATCATGGGGATTCCATAATTTCATCCAGTCTTCGAAACAACGTTTTTTGTAAACAGCCTGAAGTCAAATCCTTCTCCGAAATAGCAAGGAGCAGATTCGGGGAGGAAAGAAAAAGGCGTATGCTGGCTTATCCAGCATGGAAGGCTTTTCCTTCCCTAAAGTCCTTTTTCTTACTGTCCTGAAAGTCTTCAGCCATAGTGTATACGCTGTCAAGACCTTTTTCCTCCTCTGTTGCCCTGTCAGGACTGTCCCGCTACACTGAACCCTGGGTCCTGTGGTGTCTCAGAGAAGATTAAGCATTTTGGGGGCGGGGGGGGATCACGTCCCTGGACTGGAACTGGTTTGTTCTCCGGGAAGCATTACTGTTATATCTCAGCAGTAAATCTGAAGAGGCTTAGAAAGTCCTTACTTCTTTTCCTTTGATTGTTTTATATTTTATGGTCTTTGAAATGTGTTGGTCTCCTACTGAGTTAGCCTACTATTTTAGTCAGTGTAGTGGTCATTCATTTCAAGTTTTATCCTAATCTCATAAAAATAAATAGGAAATAGCCATCTAATCTCCACATAACTCACCAAAACACCACCAATAATCAACACCTGACTTGAATCATGATGAGTTGGATCTCGGAATAGATGCTTACTGGTACATTATGCATGCACAGATCTCTTTAAAAAGGTGTGTTCATGGCAATACAAATCTAGGTACCTTTTTTTAGAAATGTTCCATAGTCCTGAACTGCTATGTCAATATTGACATATATATGTATATGTGTATGTATGTATGTCTGTGCATTGTGGTTACCGGCGTGAAATCTGAGCAGGATCACTCTCTGTATCGACGCAGGAGCTTCCTGTTCGCCCGTCTCCTGTCTCCCGGGGTGCGCAAATTGCGATTATTTTAATTAGCGTCTTTTCCGTCTCTTCTGAGGAGTTTCCCGACCGCGGTTTCCTGGCGCTAGAGAGGACGACGTCGACAGAGCTCAGACGTGCGCGATTCTCCAGGTGTGCGGATACCTGGTGACCATGGCAACCGCGGAAATGGCGACGGAACCCTTCGGCAGCCTGATAGGCGTTCGGTCGAATCGAAACCGTGGAAACGCTTCCATCGGTTGCGCATCGTCTCGGTGCGGTGCAGTTTGAAACGCGTGAGAAACGATCCTGTAAATATGTCTACCCGTGCGAAAAGTTAGTGTACTCAGCATAATTGATGTAATCTTTAATTGCACTTAATGAGTAGTGAACAAAGAAATCAGTACATATTTTCCCAAATAAAAAAAAGCATCATATGCTTTTTGCATTGCCCTAGACCATTTGGGTGAAAAAAAATGTATGAGGTTCAATATTTATATCTGCAATACTGGACACTCTCTTTGACCATAGCCATAGAGTTGGTATGGACTTCATTTTTCATGTAGTTCTGTAAAGTTTTTGCAAATGAAGATGCTAATTGGAGATATACTGTTAAAATCCCGATTGCTGTATTATTGATGACTAAGTTCATTAATTCATGTACATCAAAATCATAAAATAAAGTTTTATTGTTAGGTTTTTTTGTACAGGAGTGAAAGTAACATTTTAGCCCCTCTTCTAAACATAGACACAAGGATGGGGCTACCAGTGAGCAATGTCACCAGTTGCAGACCAGTTCTTAAATTCTGTTTTGACTTTGAATAATTGAAAGCCTCCATATCCACCCCCCCCCCCCCCCCCCAAACATAAATTATTCATCCCATTTGAAAGCGGATTTAATTCAATTTGGGGGCTTTTTCTCCCCCCCCCCCTCCTGATACACTGCTACACTGTGGAGGAGAGGGGAGGTGGGGCGAGTTCATTCCCTTAGGATTGTGGGGGATTAGAACTGTTGTGTCTTGCAGAGCAGAGGCCAGAATTGAATTATGAGCCCTGATCTGATTAGAGACGCAGGGAGGACAGGGGGGGGGGGGGGGGGGGGGGGAGGTCAGGAAGGAGCCTCTCCCCTAAATTGAGGGCCCCCTGACGGGTGAGCTGGGCCTGCTTTCTCCACAGGTCATCAACTTTTAATTAAGTCTCCTTTTGCGGGTAAAGTCAAATCACCTGCTTTCCCTCATTCTGATGGTTAGCTAATTGATAATTGAATCATCCTCAGACAAGCTGCTGGGTTCCACTAATGATTTCATCTGGTGCAGGCTTGTGTCAAAGAACTGATTTTTTTCCCCCACTTTTGGTGATTTAAAAAAAAAAAAAAAGGCTTATCCCCTGGTAAAAAGACATAATCACATATCCATTTTATGTTGGCGTGTAAAAACGTAACCACTTATCCTTCTCGTTACATAAAAGCCTTCGACAGTAGTTGTTAAAGGAGGTACTGCGGAGAGGTATTTACACGTTCTCTATTTCCCACGTTAAAGTACACCCGCGTTTTACGAGAACCGCCGAACGGCGACGATCGTTTTAATAACGGTCCTTTTCAGGGCCTGATTGCAGAGGATTGTTTCAAACTGCCGTTTCACACTTTCGCTCGAGTGCCCTTTTCAGCAGTTTGGCGCGCATCCATTATTAATCCTGCCGCGGCCAGGTCAGCGAGCTCGGTGGCGTCCCGTTCTCCTCCGCGGATGGAGGACCGCTCGTGAAACCGCCGCCTCTTCGGCTTGTCTCTGTAGGTGTGTGTGCATTCGGGTCCTCGGTATGATAGTGGGGACATTCTGTCCTTTTTTGTACGCACTCCGCTCTTCGGTTCAGTGAACCACGGGTAGGGTGAGAGCACTTTCACGTTGTTGCCCTCTATTATACGGGTCCTCAAATTTATCCCAAAAAAAAAAAAAAGAGGCTGGCGTGGGTATAGGCCAGGACTGACCAAACCCTGTTCCTGGAGGTTTACTGTCCTGTAGGTTTTCACTCCAACCCTTAACAAAGCACAACTTATTCAACAGTTAGAGATCTACCATTCTGTAGGTTAGTGGTTCTCAGACTTGGTCCTGGGGGACCCCTGTGTATTCTGGTTCTCATTCCAGAATGATTAGTAGAATCATGTGTGTGCACCCACAGGGCCTGGGGCACACCCTGATTCTACTAATCAATCACTAGAATGATTAGTAGAATCAGGTGTGTGCACCCACACTGGCCCTTTCTGGAACCCCAGCTCTAAAACACGAAAAGCACCTAATTAAGAAAAATGAACAGCTTGTTAAAATTCTGGGATTGCTGTTGAGGTTGGAGTGAAAACCAGCATACACAGGGGTCCCCCAGGACCGAGTTTGAGAACCACTGCTGTGGGTTTTCACTCCAACCCTTAACAAAACACACCTCATTCAACAGCTAGAGATCTGGACTCCTGTAGGTTTTCACTCTGAATTGCCACACCTGATTTTACTAATTAGCAACTCAACGAGATGTCTAGCTGCTGAATGGTGTGTGCTTTTTTGCTAAGCAGGTTGATTAGTAGAATCAGGTGTGCAACTGCTTGGGTGAAACAAAACCCTGCATCCACACTCACCATTTCTGGGTGAGATTGAGGACGCCCTGCTCTACTAGAATTTGGAGTGCACAGGGACTTCTGTGCCGATTTCAGTAGCAGATTGTTTGACTGGCCATAATTTCTGAGATGGAAGGTTTGTGTAGTATTTAATATATTGGGTGAAAAATTCACAAACCCCGCCCAACAGAATAACATTTAAATGTTGTACTTGAACATATACTCTCATCTCTGAACAGAGATTAGCTGCATTGCTGCTTTTGGGCTTAGTTTTCTCATAGACGCGGGGAATGTTGTAATCTGAAAATCACTGTGTAGAAAATCCAATCGGCCTCGAGAGCCAGTTCCTGTATTTGTGTAAAGCTGAGATTAAGATGGCAGCTAGCTATGAGTTCACTGTCAAAACACCCTTGTTTACCAGCGCTTCCGCCCTCAGTGTGATTGAAAATATAAGCCTCAAAACCTCTCTGATTGGAATAGGTTTCGCAAGGTTTTGTCTGATGAGGACGGGACAGATTGTTGTGTCTTCACCGTGGTTAAAAAAGGAAAGATGTCAGAACTATTATTAGACCAGGCTGAATTACCTGGGATTAGTTTGGGCAGTAATCAGAAGGATGTGGACTCCAAATGCTCTGCGTAAAGTTGACAGTGTGGAACAGAAAGGAATTATGAAGCAAGCCAGTGAGCGGTACTAATGTCACATGGGGTTGGGGGAGGGGGAGGGGGAGGGGGGGGGGGGGTTTGAGCACATGCAGCGCAGGATGACTGTGCGCATGAGTGCGCGCGCGCGTGTGCGCGTGTGTGTTTGCTGAGAACCGTAACACGGGGTGATCTGAGGTGACAGCGCTTGTGTGTCAGTACCGCCATTGCTTTCTCACGGAGAGGCGGGTTGTGCTCTCACGCTGGGTGAACCTGCGGTGCACTGCCTCCCTGGCAGTCGTTAGTCATTCTTTCCTCCTTTAGAAACATGCATTTTTGACATTGGCTGCTTTGTTGTGAAGTTATTGATGTATTTTATCTATTTATCTATCTAGAGTGCCCTCTTTGTTATGTATGTGTACCTCCTTGTCTGATGGCTTATACAAAAACAAATTGAGAATCCTACTGCTGACATTGCTGACAATTTTGACCATTTAAAGGTGTGAGGCCACAAATGTGTGATTAGAATGTTCTTAGCTGAACATTCTAATGCTGATGATGTAACAATCACCGCCGGTAACTGAAAGCAGTGGAGTTCCAGAACACTGACTTTTAGGCATTTAGGAAAATACTTCCAAAACAACCCTGCCCTTCAAAGGATTTCAGCGTGTTTCTGAAGAGAGAGCCACCATCAATCACTCGCGCCATTTTCCGACGGTGTCTTTCAGAGGAGCGGAGTTAACGAGCTGCTGCTCGAAGGGTCCGTTTCAGCTCCGGGGGGGGGGGGGGGGGGGGGGGGGGGGGGGGGGGGGGGGGGCGGCCTGAAGTGACGTCTCGATCGTTTCCACCGCATGTGGAGCGTTGCCTCCAGTCATCCCCCTCCATTGTGGGGGTGCATGTCCTGGGAAATCGCGAGGTCACGCCCCCCCCCCCCCCCCCCCCCCCCCCCCCCCCCGTGACCCCTCTATTGAGCAGAGGCAGAACAAAGCGAATGTATCTTAAGTGGGGGGCCGCTGGGCGGTGGGGTGTGCAGTTCTGTGGCTCACGCGCTCGCTAGCTGTTTTCTTTGCACAAAAATATTACGAAAACGTTATTTTATGTCCAGGGTGTTTTCGTAAAATACTCTTTTCAAAAGATGGGAGACCCTTTTCGTTGTTTATTTTTTTCTGTGTTTGATTCCTTTTTGAAAGAGTGGGTGTATGGTCTACTTTTGAGTTTGGCAGGTGTGTGTTTGCGATTCGCCGTTTTTGTGTTTTGCAGTGTTTCCCTGACAAAGCCCCCAGCTGAAACACGTTCGGCATTTTAAAGTGTTTATAATAAATAAAACTTCCATCGCTGTCCAAGAGTGGATGACGTTTTTACATTCTACTTTGTGTTTGGAAAAGTGTATCTAGAGCACTGAGCGTAGTAGCGTAGCATAAAGTGTACCTGGAGCACTGGGCATAGCATAGCATAAAGTGTGCCTAGACCATTGAGCATAGCATAGCATAGTGTGCCTAGACCATTGAGCATAGCATAGCATAAAGCGTTTAGTCTGGCCTGATGCATGATTGAAACACACTTTCTCTGTTCAAAACCGAGCCGTGTAATGGAGGGAATTAAAAATCATGGTGGCTGTTTGAGAAAAATCACGGCGGGTATTTGAAGAAAATCGCGGCGGGTATTTGAGGATGTGTTTTCACGGTGGAGTTCTGTGTTCCCACCTGTCGAGGAGGGAGGTCAGCCCAACAGAGAAACCATTCAGGAATACTGAAAGAGTCTTGTACGTTGACCCTCTAAGGTGTGAGGTCACAAACGTGCGATTAGAATGTCCTTAGCTGAACATTCTCAATGCTGATGTCACAGACGCCGCGGGTCACTGAAAGAAAAGAACGAGTTCTAGAACGCTGGCATAGAATGTTGGGGGAAAAAAAGCATTCTGGGGAAAAACGCTACTCTTCAAAGGGTTGGCAAGGGAGGAGACTGTCTCCGTCCCACGAGCCCAACGGGGTGAATGGAATGTATTTATGGCTGGCATCACGTCAGAGACTCTGTAGCGCCCCCCTGTTCTCAGACGACCTGCCGTTATCGTAATCCCCAGTCTAAGCGGCACTTGACTTGTTGCCAAGGGGTTAGAATACCTCGCTGGCCATGGTCCCCGGCAACGAGGGGTCCCACCTGACTGGACGGACGTTCGCTCGCTCGGTTTATGGTCTGGCTGGGAAAACATGCAGACGACAGGAGAAGGTTACACAAACACGGGCCTAAAAAACAGGATGAACAAAAAAATAAATAAAAATAAGTCTTTCGCCAGCAGGAAAGGCCGCCGCCGTTGAGGGGCTTTTTTTGGGTGGGTTGAAGAGCGGTGAAGAGTTTTATCCCGTCTGACGGTGTGCCAATCATCCGTGTGATTAACGGCCTTCAGGCCTCCTCCCATGCTGCGCTGAAATGCGTCAGATATCGGACTCGGGGGGGGGGCGAAGCTTCGCAGTCTGCTTGTGGAGGATAAAGTGGATCTCGTATTCAATCACATAGATTATATTCCAGGGCCATTGCACGTGTAGACCAGTGCGTGTTCTTACTGGGGCTTCGTTGGCATTGATAGTGTTGGTAGTGGAACTGTCATGCTTTTTATTTTGTTGTTCTTTTTTTGGCTACCCAAGAGCTGAGGGTTGACAGAAGCCTTTCCACCTGGTCTGAATCACACTGCCTACTTATTTACGTGCGGTATTCATTTTAAGTGATAGAAATTCTTTATTGTTTATTAAGTGTTCTTTGTTGATGCATGCAGAGAGAGAGAGAGAGAGAGCGAGAGAGAGAGAGAGAGAGAGTTGAGGCCATTGAGTTTAAAGGTGTGTTGTGTTAGGGGTGTGAACCAGAGCAGATCTGTGCCATTAAAAATAAAACGTGCCTGAGCATGATGGATGTTGTATGTGGAGCAGACTGATCACACAGTTGTTTGCCTGTATATACAGCGGCCCGCGCTGGATTTTCCCTTCAGTTACAGGCGAAGTGTCGCCCCAGAAGATTTAAGGTCATTGCCGCAAGCTTGGCATGTTTTTCCACAAACTAGCGTCTTAGGGGGAAAATAATGTGACAATTTCTTTTGAAATGTTCACTCATTAGGGGTTACTCTCCGAATAGGGAGATGACTGAATCTGTTTCTTTTAAATTCCAAATGTTTTTTTTTTTCCTTCTTTCTTCAAACTGAACTTCGTTTTTATTTATAATTTATTTTAAGTCTGTGTGTGGGTGGGTGTGTTTTGTGTGTGTGCGCACGTATGTGTTTGTGTTTGTGTGTGTGTGTGTGTGTATTTTCAACTTTCTGTAATTTGAAGTAAAATTGCATAATGTCTGCACTGTTGACAAACCACCCCCCCCCCCCCCCCCACACAGCAACCACGGCCCCACACACCAGAAACAACTCTCTGCTCCTTCAACAAAGCACCTTTTTTAACTAATTGCAGTTTGGTTTTAAAAAAAAAAAAAAAAAAAAAAAAACGTTCTTTGGACAAGACATCTTTTGTATTTGCATTTTGAATGGATCTACTACCAGAACACTCTGACTCTGCACCCCCCCCCCCCCCCCCCCCTTCCCTAGATCATGTTCATCAGCTAAGTGAAACAGAGAGTGTGAATTTGGCTCATGGAATACCCATGGAAGTCTCTACCCCCAGTACTCTTGTGTTTTGCCATGTATACTTGCATTCATGTTAAAAAAAAGAAAAACATAGTTATTTCAGATGGCCCCTCTGTCTCTCACACACACACACACAGGCACAGTCATGCGTGCGTGCACCCACATCACTACTTAAGAGCTACTGTTCTAATCTGGGGACTCTACGCTTTGGGACTTAAAGGCTTGCAGACCCCCCCCCTCGTGGCCCCCTTCCAGGACAGACAGACCAGTCTCACTGCTGGTTGAGCTGGGAGCGCTGGGACTCACAAAGAGCGCGACTGCATAAAGTGCTGATTGTTTTCTGAGTGGAAAGGAATTTTCCACGTTTCCCACGCTCCATAGAAAATCCCTGAAAGTCTTAGATAAATACATAGATAAAAAATAAAAAATGGAGGAAAGTTGACTGAGGTGCGTTTAAGGTCTCAATCCCCCCCCCCCCCAGATCATCTTGAAAAGACGCACGTCTGTGTTTTGCTTAAATCGTGTTCTCGGAATGCCGGTCCTGGATCCAGATTCCTGTTCCGGGAATCTCCCGTTTCCACACGTGTTTCTGTCTTTTCGGAAGTGAAGTGGAGTGAACT
The DNA here is from genome assembly GCA_025169545.1 of Anguilla japonica. Lineage (NCBI taxonomy): Eukaryota > Metazoa > Chordata > Actinopteri > Anguilliformes > Anguillidae > Anguilla > Anguilla japonica. The sequence continues at coordinate 3,407,003 of CM045886.1, forward strand.
GAAAACCCTCTGCTGCTCGTACCCGTGCGAGAGGTCGGCCGCCTCTAGGGTTTCAGTGGCCCTTAAGGTAACCGGGGGCAACCGATTGTGGACCAGGGTTGGGGGGGGGGGGGGGGGGGGGGGGGGGGTGGAAGCAATTAGGGAATTTGACGGCAGTCACGGTCCAGAAGAGCGTCTGGTGCAAAAACAGTAGCGCTAACAAAAACAAAAAAAACTGTTCTCACCCTCTAAACACTGCAGAATTACAATATCTTTTTAAAAAAAACAATTACAGCCTGACTTGTGTGGTCCAGAGACGAGCGTGTCCCTAAATGACCTCGCAGAGCGTTTGTGCCAGCAGCCGCCTCGAGGGGGGGGGCAGGAGAGGGGGGGGCGTGTCTCTCAGCAGCCTCACGCTGAAGGAGGCAGCGTTTATGTTTATGACTTCACAGTTTCATCTTTCAGTGTTTCCTCTGCAGGTTTTTCAGATGATTTAAACGTATAGTGCGCCAGCAGGCA
>CM045886.1:3412500-3437500 GCA_025169545.1 Anguilla japonica
GAAATGTAATGTAATGCTTTCAGCGCTCACTAAAGGCGCTTGTGATGGGCAGTGTTTGAGGCTCATGAGCACCGGATCACGAGACCTTCGCTGCTGATCATTCGCAGCATTATTTCGGCACACATGCTCCGAATTACGACCGTAATTGAAGCGAGCTAAAACTAGCCATTACCGCATTTGAACGAGGGCCACGGTCCTAGGCTTGCCGGGGTCTTAACTGGCCGGGTTTGGTGAAGAACCCCACATCAGAACGCACAGACTTTCACTGGCATTCCTGCGACAATCTGGGTTTGAACAGAGAGGATTCTGGGTAGCGTCTGGAGGTGCAGAGGGGATGTCCGGGGGAGCAGCTATCAAAACACCAGAGCTGAAATCTTCTGGGGGGGGGGGGGGGGGGGGGGGGGATGGGTGTGCGAAGCTGAACAGTAGCCTCTCCTCCAGTCCCAAACATACCCCCCCAAACCCCAGCACCAATTTAAAAATTACAGTAGTTTTTTTAACTGCCATGAAAACAGTTTTTTTTATTTTTTATTTTTAAACAAGCTCTAACAGCCTGAAGCTGAGACCCAGAGCAGTGTTTACTTCTTGCCGTAGGTGTGGTCGGCGAAGTTTCCCGCGAATAATAGAATAATAAAACCGGCGCTGTTTTTTTTTGGGCGGGAGAACATTCCTGGAGAGCAGCCTCACGTTTCTGGAGGGCGAGAACCGGTTGTGAGTTTGCTGGAGAGGAAGTGCGAAGGAGGTCTGGCGACGAGCGCATTTTAAACGCTCGGTTTGCCCCGGACCTCAAACGCAAACACGGGGTGACGTGTGTTCCAGTGCGATCGCCTCCCGTAAAAAAGTGACATCCTGCGGAATTATCCCTTCACTGGACTGCACATCCTGGGCACTTAAAAGCTTTCAGCGTTACGAGCGCAATTACGACGTGCTCTTGAGAACAGGCCGCTCCTTACAAAACAAGCGCGGGGATATCCCTGTCTCCTCTCTCCTCCTGTTTTTGGGCAGCGCAGTCAAGCTCGCTCATCGAGAATTTGCGACGCCCCGATCGGACGTCCTGTCCTGGATTCCGGCTGGTTTCCATCAGAAGAATATTCCTCTCCGTGCTCGGCGTCAGTTTTTGGAAATTTAAACGACTCGTGGCTGTCGGTCCTGCTGTTTCCACCCGCGGGGAACAGCCCTCTCCCAGATGGCAAGCGACTCCGGGTCAGATGTGGGACGAGTCCGGCCCGGGCAGTGCTGTATTTGGGCCAGAATCGGCCCCAGATCCGGCCCCCGCGGAGTCGCTCGCTATCCAGCGCTGTGTAAGAACGGAAACTGACGCTCAGAATTTCGGTCCACTGTTTTCTCTATTCATTTTTTTAATTCCATGAAATTAGCAAGAAGTTAAAAACATGTTATATCCTGTTTCTTGCAGCTGAGCCAAATTAGAATGCAGGAATTAAGATCCCTTCTCTTAGAGAAGGTGGGGGGGGGAATCCTACCTGCTTTCCAAAACACAAGTTAATGATGAAATTAAGTAGCTGCTTTTCACATTTCAATGGGCATTTCAGAGTGCTTGTGAACCAGATTTAAAAATCACCGGGAATAAGTGAGGTTTATTGTCTCTGACAGCAGAGGTATCGGTGAAGTAAAATGGTAGAATTGTGCGAGATTCTGCAACATGGAGAGAAAGTGAGGGTAGATTTCAGGGACACATGGAATGAATGTGCATGGATTCCGTCTGTATTTATTCACGCTGAGGCTGTTTTGTTTTGTTTTCATGCCACGAGTAAAAGAAAACAGGATCATTTCTCCTCTCTGTGGCCATTTTGCCGAATATCATCAAAGGTCTGTCTGCGGCCTCGCTGGCTCGCCGCAAGCTCTGAGGAAACTCAGAGTAAACTCAGAGTAAACTTAAAAACCCCCCAGTCCTTTTTCACTGAAAACACTATTTCTAGCAACAAGAGATAATTAGCCACTAATGAACAAAGCTGGGGGGTCGTACAAGTGTTTGGTGTTTTTTTAACACCGTCTGTCTGCAGTGAGAGTGGTGTGGTTGGGGCAGCTGCAGTGAGAGTGGTGTGGTTAGGGCAGCTGCAGTGAGAGTGGTGTGGTTAGGGCAGCTGCAGTGAGAATGGTGTGGTTGGGGGCAGCTGCAGTGTGGTGTAGTTAGGGCAGCTGCAGTGGGAGTGGTGTGGTTGGGGCAGCTGCAGTGAGAGTGGTGTGGTTAGGGGCAGCTGCAGTGAGAGTGGTGTGGTTAGGGGCAGCTGCAGTGAGAGTGGTGTGGTTAGGGGCAGCTGCAGTGAGAGTGGTGTGGTTAGCGCAGCTGCAGTGAGAGTGGTGTGGTTGGGGCAGCTGTAGTGAGTGGTGTAGTTAGGGCAGCTGCAGTGAGAGTGGTGTGGTTAGGGCAGCTGCAGTGAGAGTGGTATGGTTGGGGCAGCTGTAGTGAGTGGTGTAGTTAGGGCAGCTGCAGTGAGAGTGGTGTGGTTAGGGCAGCTGCAGTGAGAGTGGTATGGTTGGGGCAGCTGCAGTGAGAGTGGTGTGGTTGGGGCAGCTGCAGTGAGAGTGGTGTGGTTGGGGCAGCTGCAGTGAGAGTGGTGTGGTTGGGGCAGCTGCAGTGAGAGTGGTGTGGTTAGGGCAGCTGCAGTGAGAGTGGTGTGGTTGGGGCAGCTGCAGTGAGAGTGGTGTGGTTGGGGCAGCTGCAGTGAGAGTGGTGTGGTTAGGGGCAGCTGCAGTGAGAGTGGTGTGGTTGGGGCAGCTGCAGTGAGAGTGGTGTGGTTGGGGCAGCTGCAGTGAGAGTGGTGTGGTTGGGGCAGCTGCAGTGAGAGGTGGTGTGGTTAGGGCAGTCTGTCTGTGGTTTGGGGCAGCTGCAGTGAGAGTGGTGTGGTTGGGGCAGCTGCAGTGCAGTGAGAGCTGTGGTGTGGGTGGTAGGGCAGCTGCTGTCTGCAGTGAGAGTGGGGTTAGGGGCACTGTGTGTGGTTGGGGCAGCTGCAGTGAGAGTGTGGTTGGGGCAGCTGCAGTGAGAGTGGTGTGGTTGGGGCAGCTGCAGTGAGAGTGGTGTGGTTGGGGCAGCTGCAGTGAGAGTGGGGTGGTTAGGGGCAGCTGCAGTGAGAGTGGTGTGGTTAGGGCAGCTGTCTGTCTGCAGTGAGAGTGGTGTGGTTAGGGCAGTTGGAAGCATTTAATATGTTGTGCTGTTGAGGGCAGCTCAGGATGTTTATTGCCTGAGGTCAGTTTGTGTTCAGTTTCTCTCAGAGACTAACACTGTGCTATAACCGTGTACAGTTTCTTTCCCAGACTAGTGGTGCTCTGTAGTCGTGTTCAGTTTTTTTCCCAGACTTTGGCTGTTGGACCAATTATTGACTCCTATGGTACTGAGCTTGTAAGCCTTTAAATTACTGAGAGTGACAGCAAGGCTGGATGAAATCTCATGCTGTGATTTTGGGGGAAAGTAATCACCCAAATGAGATAAAAATGAAAGATGACTGTGTGCGGTGTCTGAGTACCTCGAGGAAGCACACGACTGGCCCCTCTGTTAACACGCTGGCTGACGGTTTATTTATTTTTCGAAGTGATTCTATGGTAAATTCGCAGTAAGCAAAGAGATTCTATGGTAAATTTGCAGTAAACAAAGAGATTCTATGGTAAATTTGCAGTAGACAAATAGATTCTATGGTAAATTGGCAGTAAATAAAGTTATTCTATGGTAAATTTGCAGTAATTGAAGTGATTCTATGGTAAATCGAAGGCAAAGCTGGATATGGCGGCTGACTATGGCCTCTTTCCGTGTGACTCCTCCCCCTCCAGGACGAGTTCCATCCGTTCATCGAGGCGCTCCTCCCGCACGTGCGCGCCTTCGCCTACACCTGGTTCAACCTGCAGGCGCGCAAGCGCAAGTACTTCAAGAAGCACGAGAAGAGGATGACGAAGGACGAGGAGCGCGCGGTGAAGGACGAGCTGCTGGGCGAGAAGGCCGAGGTCAAGCAGAAGTGGGCGTCCCGCCTGCTGGCCAAGCTGCGCAAGGACATCCGGCCCGAGTGCCGCGAGGACTTCGTGCTCGCCATCACGGGCAAGAAGGCGCCCTGCTGCGTGCTCTCCAACCCCGACCAGAAGGGCAAGATCCGCCGCATCGACTGCCTGCGGCAGGCCGACAAGGTGTGGCGGCTGGACCTGGTGATGGTCATCCTGTTCAAGGGCATCCCGCTGGAGAGCACGGACGGCGAGCGGCTGGTCAAGGGCGGCCACTGCACCAACCCCGTCCTCTGCGTCCAGCCCCACCACATCACCGTCTCCGTCAAGGAGCTGGACCTCTACCTGGCCTACTTCGTGCAGGAGAGGGGTGAGTACCTGCGTGCCAACCGCCTGCCCGTTCGCTGAAGGTCACTCTGCCTGCGCTGCAAAAAAAAAAAAAAAAAAAAAAAAAAGAATCTGTCTTAAGTGTTTTAGTCTTGTAACGAGATGTAAAAACAAGCGCGAATCCGCAATAGCTGCGACCGCACACGCGCATGCATCCATGTGCGCATGCACCCACGCGCACACCCTCACACAAACGCGTGACCTCTTCTTTGGCTCGTGACCAACCTTTCCACAAAATCTTGATCTTGCAAATCTGTGAATCCATTTGGGAGTTATGCGGCTTTTTTGTGATAGGCCACGCCCATCGCCATGCCCCCACTTGGTCAATCGGCCTGAAAGTTACTCAGCTGTACCTTCCAGTCATGACCAACGTCCACGCCAAATTTCAGCCTCCTCGGGCGAAAACTGTGGCCGCTACGGGGTGGGACACTTTTGTGGACCAACTGACTGACCGACCGACAGACAGAGCTATAGAGCTGCAGTCGCAGCTAATAAAAACATTTTTTCTCTCAAGCAGAAAATATTACCTTGTTTTCAGTTACTTTTTGCTCGTCAAGTGAAATGGTCTTACCCCTTTGGCAAATCTTGAAATGAGTCAAGCTGTCTTACCTCATTGGCAATCCTTTTGTCTTATTTAGCAAAAAAAAAAGTAATAGAAATCAGATTTTAAGTGTAAATACAAGACTAAAATGCTTGTAAAAGATTGACTCATATTTTGGTTTTTGCTGTGTAGTCATGCAGCTATGCTGGTCTTCCAGGAAACTGCCAAAAAAAGAAAGCTACACAGAATTATTATTTTAAAGGTGGCTTTTTTTGGCTTGAGCACAAGCTTGTCCTTGTATTACTGCCATCTTAATACAATCAGTTTTAAGCCCTTTAGCTTGCAGTTGTCGTCCGATATCTAAGATCAGCACTTTCCTCGCAGATTTAGCGGACAGGAGTTTCCACAAAGGTTAGCTGTGATGAAAATCGCTTACTTTTTCACATCAACCGTTTTTTTTTTCTTTACTACGTCGTTCTCTCATTGTGTGCGGCATTGAATGGGTTAATCCCGACTCGTCCTGACCGTGTGATAGTTCTTTATTTGTACTGTAATTAAATTCCTTCAGAGATGACTGACATTTTTGGCTCTGTGAGTCATGTTTGCATTTCGAGATAAGATAGCTTAATTCCCTTGAATTCCGTTGAACAACTATGGAATGCGGCGTGAAATGCGTTTCGTGTGAAAGAGATGGCGCTTGGCTACGACACGCGTGTCGTCGTTTGCTGTCACATTTGACAAAAGAGTATCTGATCCATCCATCTCCATTTTATCAGCATATTCCATTCCGTTCCATTCATAAAAGTGTACGCACTGTGCTTCAAGTTGTAGGCGGCTAAATTTTAACGTCTCCCACTGCATTTTAACGGTTTGTGAATAAAGAGCCATCTGTATAAAACGGCTTACGCTGTGCGTTCTCCAAGCACTGCTGTTAAACAGTCGGATGCATTTTTTTTTTTTTTTTTTTTTTTAGCAGGCCAGCGGCTGCGATGCTCCACTGAAAATGCATTTGTGTGAAACCCGTAGGTTGCGTCTTTTGAAAGGCAAGGCTGCAGAGAATAAGGTCAGCACTGGAGATTTACGGGTGCGCGTCCTCGCCCCCGATCCGGGCTGCTGTATGTGCTGAGCGACCTTTTTTTAAAACAAAAAACAAAAAAACAAGCGTTTTATTATCCCGAGCCAGAGACACGCACAGGTTTTCGGCAGAGCCTGGGTTTGACTTGGGAGCGAAAGAGTTCGTCCGAGCCAAGTGCAGGGGCACTAAATCATTTTTTTAAGGAGCCGGGGCGCTCTCGGACGGGGCCAGGCTCGGAGACGTGTTAAAATTTACGGTGTTGTATAAACGGGGCGTAGCCTGGCCGGCTAGCTTGGGAAAGCGGGGTCCTTTTCGGAACGGGCACTGTTGCCACCTCGCCTGCTTCCTCGGTTCTGGCGGTCCTCCAAGCGGGCCCCCCCCCCCCCCCCCCCCCCGCAACCCGGGACGGATTCCAGCGCGGGACGGCTGTTTTCCGTGGCCGTAGTTGCCCTCGGGGTGATCCCAGGGCAACTCGGGGCCCCTGCCAGCGCTGAGAGGGGGACCTGATTAGAACTGCAGAGAAAAACGAAAAACAGAAGTTTGCATTATCTCCGCTTGAGTTGGAAAAAAAAACTATACGGCCTGCAGGAGAGGTTTTTTGTTTTTTTTTTGTTTTTTTTTTGTTTGTTTAATTTTTAAGGTGTTTTCCTTTTGCTTTAGCTTCCCAGCTAGCGTGGAAGTACAGAAGTCTACGTGATTCTGCTTTGGATCTGGGTGGTTTTTTTTTCCCTGGCCTGTTCGGGTTTGTTGAGTGGCTGCAGTGGATGGACAGGGTGGAGTGTGTGTGTGTGTATGTGTGTATTGCATATGTATATGTGTGTATTGCACAAGCATGTATGTGTGTGTGTATTGCACATGTATATGTGTGTGTATTGCACATGTATACGTGTGTGTATTGCACAAGTATGTCTGTGTGTATTGCACATTTATATGTGTGTGTCTATATTACATGTGTATCAGAGCAGTGGTGTGAGGACAGGTGAGCAGACAGTGGTTTGTGCGGGGACCGACGGGCACAGTGTGTACGCGGTGCTGTGCTTGTGAGGACAGGTGAGCAGACAGTGGTTTGGGGACCGACGGGCACAGTGTGTACGCGGTGCTGTGCATGTGAGGACCTGGGGTGTGACTCAGCGGCCCATCCTCAGACTCCCAGGCCCGGGCAGTTTATTTTTCGTTTGTCTGTTTGTTTGTTTGTTTGCTTCCTTATTTGTTTGCTTTGATTTATTTTGCCTTCCACTGGTATTATATTGCAAGTGTCTGCCATCTGCGAGGGAGTCTGGCAGAGACATAAACAAAAATAAATAACTTTTCGCAGTGTTTTTGTATTTAAGTGCCTCCTGGAGTATTTTTCTGTTTTTTTTTTTCTTCGCTGTACTTTGAAAGTTTTAGATCCACCGTTAATCCATCACGGTGAAAGCTTTGGTGTAAACAGTTGCATGAGAGAAGAGCGTTATTTTCATAAGGATGCAAAGTTGTTGTCGTCCCCCCCCCCCCCCCCCCCCCCCCACCGCCCTACACCGAGGCCGTTGCCAGACTCTGTTTACTCGATGTTTAATTCAGAGCTTTTTCCTGTGCGTATAATAGCGAATTGAAAGCGAATAGCTGGCGGATTTGCTTGCTTTGGCCGGGTCGATGGAGGGTAAACGAGAGTAAACGCGGCGTTCCTTCTCCCCCCGGCGAGAAGCTGAAGGAGGAGGAGGAGGAGACGAAGGACGGGCAGCGCAATGGTGGAAAGCAAGGCGGGGGAAAAAAAAAAAGGAATGAAAGTGCTTGTTTGCAGCGGAGATTATTTCTGCCTTCTGCTGCAGTCACTCTCTCTCTCTCTCTCTGGCTCTGCCACGCAACTCTCCTTCCTTCTCCCCCCTCCCACCCCACCCTCTCCCCCCTCCGCCACGCTCCCCCACCCTCAGACGACCTTCACCCCGAGAGACGTCTGGGTCACAGCGGCGGCCTTCTCGTCACCTGACCTGCCGTAACGGCTTCACAAAAAAAACCCCCTGGCTGTAAACGCGCAGATAAGGAGCCCGGACTTTTCACTTTCGCTCAGGCCCAGGAGCGAGCGAGCGAGGGAGGGAGGGAGGGAGGGAGGGAGGAGGAGGGGTGACCGGAGAGGGAAGGATGGAGGGAGGGAAGGGGGGGGGGAGCTGGGAAGTCAGCCAGTCAGCACTTGTTCTTAAAGGCCCAGGCACGGCGCTCTGAAACGCAGCGAGCTCTCTGCTTCCTGGGGGCCTCCACAGTAGCGGCGGTGTTTTTAGCCGCCGCGCCGAGGCAGCTGGGCGCTTCGAACCCGACGCCGCGTTTGTCGATCTCTTTACGAAACGAGACGGAGCGACGAACGCGGACGCCGCGCGCGGCCCCCCGGGGGCCCAAAATAAGACGCCGTCGCCTCTCGCGCAAAGTCCCGCTAAACTGGCCTGACCCGCCAAACTGACCTGCGCTTTTAAATACTGTTTCTAAACTGCCACTTTGTTTTCAAACCCTTGATACTCAGTCGCCGCGTTGGGTCACATGATCGTGCATGTACATCTGTAACCCTCGCCATTGGCTGAACAATAAGGCACGGGCCTGTTTTCCACCCGGCCGCCATCTTAGGAATCCTCCTTCGTTTTTTTTTCCCGAAGTCTCTGGATTCCGATTTGGGACAACGATCGGGATCCATCTGGCCCCAGGGCTGGAAATGCAGGATTTAAAAAAAATTTTTTTTTTTTTTTTTTTGCTGGGCTGACCAATTTGGCAGCGCGCTAATACACTTCTCAGGAGGACAGCCCAAACTTCTGAGGACCTGCCAGGAAAGCCAAGCTCCTCCTTCCTGCCTGTGAGGGCGACCTTCCCATGAACCCCTCCCATCTGCAAGCTGCTAGCTGTGTATCAATGCATACTCTGTGTGCCAGTGTACCGCCTGTGTGTGCGTGTGGTGTGTGTGTGTGTGTGTGTGTGCGTGTGTGTGTGTGTGTGCGCAAGTGGTGTGTGTGAGTGTGTGTGTGTGTGTGTGTGTGTGTGTGTGTGCGTGCAAGTGGTATGTGTGTGTGTGTGTGTGTGTGAGTGTGTGTGTGCGTGAATGTGTCTGTGTGTGTATTGTGTGCGTGAGTGGTGTGTGTGTGTCAGTGTGTATGTGAATGGTGTGAGTGTGTGAGAGTGTGCGTGTGTGTGTGTATGTATGTATGTATGTGTGTGTGTGTGTGTGTGTATGTGTGTAGTGTGCGTATGTGAGTGAGTGTGTGTATGTGTGTACATGAGTGTATGTGTGTGTGTGTGTTTGTGTGTGTGTGTGTGCGTATGTGAGCGAGTGTGTGTATGTGTGTACATGAGTGTATGTGTGTGTGTGTGTGTGTTTGTGTGTGTGGTGTATATGTGTGCGTATGTATGTGTGTGTGTGTGTGTGTGTGTATGTATGTGTGTGTGTGTGCGTATGTGAGCGAGTGTGTGTATGTGTGTACATGAGTGTATGTGTGTGTGTGTGTGTGTGTATGTGCGTATGTGAGTGTGTGTGTGTGTGTATGTGCGTATGTGAGTGTGTGTGTGAGTGTATGTGCGTATGTGTGTGTGTGTGTGTGTGTATGTGCGTATGTGAGTGAGTGTGTGTGTGTGTTTGTGTCTCAGCTCTCCTGATGCTCGTTATGGGGACAATAGCCGTGGCGGCGCGGAGAGGCCCCAGATGTTCGGTAAACACGTCGGCCGTGGAATGCGCCCTGCTGCTCCAGCGAGATAAATTTAGGGGCGGGGGGGGAGATGGAGGAGCGGGTCATTCCAGGTCAAGTTCGGCTGAATCGTTTCGTTTCCAACAGGGGGAGGTATGCTGCGTAACAAGAGCAGGGCTCGGAGTTTGGGAAGAAGCACTGCACATTTTATACTGTGTGCTTAAACTTCACTTTGTTCAGCTCATTTGTCCAAGCACAATGTACAATTTTTTACATTAATTTAAGCAATGGAAATCTGATGCATTGTCAGTTATTGCTAAAAGCTATAAATGAAAAAAGATTTTTTTTTGTCTGCACTCCTTGGACAGGTGTACAGTGATAAAGCAGGCAGGACAATCATACTGAATAAAAAATACATTATAAAACACATAAAATAACAGATTACACCTGAACTACATTACATTACACTAGTAAAACCCAAAGGACTTGTGGTATGAACAGGACGGGGGCATTCTGTAAAAGTATAACAGAGAAAAAAGAAGTAAACAATTATATTTACATATGGAAAGATAACGTTTATAAAATGTTTGTTTATGTGATGTCAACTTGGAGTTGGAATTTGCGCTGTTCTTGGGAAAGTCGCACGGTCATCGTGTTACAGGTCGCACGTTTCACAATTTTTTAGGTTTCTGGAAATCGCCCGGGTGTTTCCGTTCCAAAGGCCTTGATTTATATATTTACTCGACCTGTGACAAAATCAAGCCTGACTGTTGTTTTTCGAGAAAAGCGTATTGACTTACTGTCAGGTGTCAGTTTTCTGTTTTTATTTTTTTATTTTATTCGTTGCCAAAATATCTCGCTCGCTTGGAACTTACATATTACTTTATTATTCAAAATACGGCCCTAGCGCGTATGTAGTGGCATAACATAAGTTTAAGATTTTGAACAATATTTACGTATCGTCTTTTAAAAGAAAATTGTAATATATTTTTATGGGCTTTTCAGCTTTATTGGATAGGACAGTGTAGAGAGACTGGAAGAAAGGGGGAGGAGAGGGAGAGACGGTCGGATTCGAGCCACTGACGTCGCGGCTGGCAGTGAGCACGTGGACAGAGCTCTACAGGCTACGCCACGAGACACGCCAGCATATCGTCTTATCATAATAATATTTACATATTGTCTTATGCGTATATTACACCCAAACTCAACTGGGGCCTCAGTCTTCAGCGGCGTGTAAAGAATAGAGGAGCCTGTGGTCCGAGGCTTGAGAGAGAGAGAGAGAGAGAGAGAGAGAGAGAGAGAGAGAGAGAGAGAGAGAGAGAGAGAGAGAGAGAGAGAGAGAGAGAGAAGAACGGAGGAGTCTCTGGTCCAAAGCTTGAGAGAGAGGGAGTGAGAGAGAGAGAGAGAGAGAGAGAGAGAGAGAGAGAGAGCATGAAGAATGGAGGAGTCTCTGGTCCAAAGCTTGTGAGAGAGGGAGAGGGAGAGAGAGAGAGAGGGAGAGAGCGAGGGAGAGAGAGGGAGAGAGAGAGAGAGAGAGCATAAAGAACGGAGGAGTGTCTGGTCCGAGGCTGGAGAGAGAGGGAGAGGGGGAGAGAGAGAGAGGGAGAGGGAGAGAGAGAGAGAGGAGAGAGAGAGAGAGAGAGAGAGGAGTAAAGAATGGAGGAGTGTCTGGTCCGAGGCTGGAGAGGTGCAGCGCGCGGCTCAGAGATGGATTGGGTTGCGTTTTTATCGAGGGAGGGATGCCTTTCCCTCGCTGGCCTAGTTTCGCCGAGCCGGGCAGGACGGGGAACGGCGTGACCGCAGCGAAGCCGAGCGGGGAGAGGCCATCTTTCTCCCGGGGCGGCCGTACTGACGTCAGCCGCCCTCGCTCGGCCAGGAGGGAGGGAGGGAGAGAGAGGGAGGGAGTCACCTCCAGCGGCTAACCTTCTCCCAAACTGCGCGGTCGGGTGGGCCCTGAGAGGGAGGGAGAGAGAGGGAGGGAGAGCGGGAGAGAGAGAGAGAGAGAGGAGGGAGGGGGAGGAAGGGAGAGAGGGCGAGGAAGAGTGAGAGATAAGGAGAGAGGGAGAGAGAGAGGGAGAGAGAAGAACAGACAGAGAGAGAGAGAGAGAGGGACAGATAGAGGCAGCAGATAGAGAGAGAGAGAGAGAGAGAGAGGGACAGAGAGAGGCAGCAGACAGGGAGGGAGAGAGAGAGGGACAGAGAGAGAGAGAGACAGAGGGAGAGGGAGGGAGAGAGGGAGAGGGAGTATGGGAGACAGAGAGGAGAGAGAGGGCGAGAGAAGAAGCGAGACAGAGGAGGGAGAGAGGCAGCAGAGAGAGAGAGAGACAGAGGGAGAGTGAGAGAGAGAGGGAGAGAGAGAGAGAGAGAGGGGGACAGAGAGAGGCAGCAGGCAGAGGGAGGGAGAGACAGAGGGAGAGTGAGTGAGAGAGGGAGAGAGAGAGGGAGAGGGATAGAGAGAGAAAGCGAGAGAGAGAGGCAGCAGACAGAGGGAGGGAGGGATAGGGAGGGAGGTCACGGTTTGAAAGTCAGAGACGTTGCAGCTCTGTGGTAATCAATAGCCCCGATCGATGGGATGGGGCTGCGCTGGCAGACTGCGGGTTCTGCTGAATACGGGCCGGAGGGTGCTGAGAGAGAGAGAGAGAGAGAGAGGGAGAGAGCGAAGGAGGGAGAGAGAGAGAGAGAGAGAGAGGGGGGGAGAGGTTGAGAGAGGGAAAGAGAATGAGAGAGAGAGAGGATGCAGTGCTACAGGACTGAATGCAAAAGACAGGGAATGAAATACTCTATATTGTTTTATGTCACCACATTTTAATTTGAACGTCAAACAGCAGTTAAAAACAGCCAATGCAAATGAACCTGCCTTGAACCCCACCCCAACTCACCCCATTTATTTATTATTTATTTTCTGTCTAATGTGTGTTGGGGGGGGGGGGGGGGTGGGTTGGGGGGGATGTTGTGAGAATTCTGAATTAGGGACTTGTATGCTACCCCCCCAATGAATATGGTTAATGACATAGCGCAAGCACCCCATCAGTTTCTCAACCTGCAGCACAGCTGACCCTGACCTCTATGCAACTAAACGATGAAACTAAGTAAGATAAACGTTTTAAACTTTTTTTTTTTTCTTATTTCTTTTCTGCCGACTCCACGGCCAGGCAGTGCTGACTGGAGTCGCTTGCTATCTGGCTGCTTTCTCTACATGCGACAAGAAACAATTCTTTCCCTTTCAAGCGCTCACACATCTTTACTTAAAATAAATTTAAAAAAAGGAAACATTAATTTTTTAGTCATTTTATGTAAGTGTTCACATGCCTCTACCAATATGGTCCAGTTTTTGTCTTGTCCGCCTTTGTGTGCATACAGTATGGATGTGGGACGTGGGACGGGGGGGCGGGGGGGGGGGGGGGGGGCTGGAGATGGTTTAATTACTGTGGGGATTTTGTGTTTTTGTCCTGCACTTTAAAAAATCTGGCACCGGATTAGTGTCAGCTTGACATGCAGTCCAATCGCCCGACTGGTGACAGACATGGACTGGAAGTAATAGTGGGGGGGGGGGTGATAGCATAAGCTAACCCCCCGTTAGCTTAATAAGGCTGTAGCTCATTATGCTTTTATCTACATACATATTTTCTCCAGAAAAATATACGGGCCTTTTTCCCAGAAAAATTTTTTTTTCCTGAATTCTGGTGAAAGGCTCCAATAATAGAACCACTCTAGTTGTAAATCGAGGGATTTTCCTCACAATATACTTTTTTTGCCAGTTACATCACTGGTAATGCCTATTTCTGTTGAAATTAGGAAGGGCATTCATTTTTAGTAATTTCCTGACAAACAGTATTTCAGTGTCTTAACATAGCAAAATGTTTCTGTCAAAAGTATTTGCCGTGATTATGTACTGAAGAGGAATCTTGGCCTAGGCAAGCATTTTGAGAATTTTTTTTCAGCCAATATAACATCATATGCTTCTTTATCATAAATGAGTTTACCTAGAGGTTGCACTCAGTTTTGGTAAAGTGTGGGGTGTGTTTTCTATTATATTATTTTATTGATTATTGGCTTCTATTTGAAGATTTTATTTATTTATATTAAATGTGTTTCCTTTGAAGAGGAGTGCTTGCTGTACGTCGTGCGTTCTTGACCTGGAATTACATTACGCGGTACGATAAGCTCCTCATGTGAAACCGAATACATATCCGCTTTCATATGACACCAGTTATCTTCTTTATATTTATTTAGGAAACTTTTTGACGGTTTATATCATTTTTTTATGGTTATTCCCCAAATGACAAAAAAAAAAAGTATGAGAAGACATCTGAAAATAGTTTGATTTCTGAAAACGGCTTTTGTGTTTGCGCTCTGCCTGCCCCCCCCCGTTTGCGTGGAAACTTTCGTCTCGTTCCCATGACGACGGGACCTTATCTGCCACCGTCTGTAGTTCTCCGTTAGTGAACGTTCTCCGTGCCAGGAGCAGCGGGCGCTTTCCGTGGAAGTTGAGTAACGCGGACCCGGCCCAAATTCCGGCACGGGCAGTTCCCGTTCCCCACGGCGCCGTTTCCCTGGAAACGGAGGAGTCTTTTTTTTTTTTTTTTTTTTTTTTTTCCCGCCCTGGGGAACCCCTCCGCTCTCCGCGCGTCGGGCCGGCGTCGACGCCGCCCGGTGAGCTCTCTGCCGGCCATCTTAACCGCGCCAGGCCCGAGCAAACGATCGCCGGTCCTGGCGAGCAGCGGCTAGTGTTACCCCGAGCGGTCTGCGCTGGTGGAGCCTCCTCTTCTCTTTTCAACGGCACGCCAGCTGCAGTCTCCTCTCCTCCTCCTAATTGGGGGGGTGGGGGGTGGGGGGGGGGGGGGGGGTGGGGGGGGGGGGGGGGTGGGGGGGGGGGGGGGGGGGGGGGTGAGGAAGGATGTAAATGACATTGAATTTGCGCTCCCACTTGTGTCTTAACCAGCCACTTTCGGGCAGACGGAACTCCTGCTCTCTGGGGCTAATTGGAGCTGGGAATAAGTGGATCTCATTTGAGTCGGCGTTTGAGTCGGGGCAGGCGGGGGGGCGGGGGGTGGGTTTCAGGAGGGGGTGGGGGGGGGGGGGGGGGTTTGGAGGGGGGTGTGATCTCTCTGGGAATCTAATGTTACCGCTCCTTCAGTCCTTTATCCGGGAGGGCGAGAGTGAAATGCGGAGGAACAGAAGTGTGGGTTGTCCTTCTCAGTACTCTCTCAGGAGTGAGGAGAGAGAGCTGTAAAAATACTTCTCCCAGAATCCTTTGCCACCTGACGCCCTGCAGAAAGACGGACGGCTTGATCATCACCTTCCTGCTGACAGCCAGGCCCAGAGTGTGTGCAGCCGGTGTCAGCTTTATACACACACACACACACAGAAACGCACGCACACACACACACACATGCGTGCGCGCGCACACACACACACACACACAGAGCCCCATGCACACACACACGCGTGTGCACGCACACACACACACACACACAGAAACACACAAGCACACATAGAGACACACACACATGCATGCGCGCGCGCGCACACACAGACACACACACACAGCCCCATGCACACACACGCACACAGAAACACACAAGCACACACGCACATACACACAAACATGCACACACACACACGCGCACACACGCGTGCGTGCACACACACACACACACACACAGAGCCCCATGCGCACACACGCGTGTGCACGCGCAGACACACACACACACACACACACACACAGAAACACACAAGCACACATAGAGACACACACACACACAACCACACAAACACACACGCACATACTCACAAACATGCACACACACACGCGCACACACACAAGTACACACATACACACACACACACTCACATGCAGAAACACAGAGGCACACATACACACAAACGCGCACACACACACACAAACGCGCACACACAAACGCACACGCACAAACACACACCCAGTGTGAGACATGTGACTGATTGGCTGGGAGAGGGAGGGAGTGAAATATTGTTACACCGGCCTACGAATGGACATCTGGTGTAATGATTAATGTAATGGAGTCTAATCACAGCCCCCAAACGCCGCCCCCCCCCCCCCCCCCGTCTTCCTCTCCATTTCTCCTCCTGATAGTCTTCCTCGCTCAGCACCTGCTGAAGCCAGTGGCTGCTCCTGCATCTAAGACCAATCGACCTGGATCCAGTAGCTTTTGAGACACACTTGCTCTGCAGTCCTAATGTTGAGTTGCAATCGAGGTAGAGCCCAGTGCAGCCCAGCACTGAGCGGCCATGTTGTGTGCTCAGCTAACAGTGGCTCTTCACATGAGGGCAGCTCTACCAACTTTGCGGAAACTGCACATGAGCCAGCAGGAGAAGCTATGTTAAAAAAATAAAAAATAAAAAAATCAAATGTTTGGAGATCGGGTCCATTTTTGGTATCGTTTCATCCGATCACTTGGATCACTTTTTACATCAATGGGAAACTCAGACTGCAGTTTCCACCTTGAGTGGGTGCACATCCTGATTGTGGTCACCATGACGATAATCGCACAAGCCCCTGTAGAAGGCGAACTGAAACCCATTACAGTTCTGATGCGTACAGTCTTTTGTCATCTTTCAACACACAAGACCACAAACTGACACATTAAAATGTGACCTTTTTTCTTTTGTTTCTACTGATGCACACGCAGCAAACCCAACACTAATTTATAGAACGAAACTTAATACAGACGTACTTTTGGTTTTCGCGATTCTGCATACAGAAACCAAGAAAGTTTTTTTTTTTTTTTCGTTTCGTTTTTTTTCTTCAAATGCTCACCACACTTTCAAGTGGTTTGCGAAAGCCCTAATGCAGAACAAATGTTTCAGTGGTTAAAATGTTCTGAAAATAGTTATTTACAATGAGCTAATAGATTAAAGCAAGCATCGCTGTCATTGCGTTTATGCAGTTTATGAACCCCAAGGGTCCTACACACTGTGGATTTCTCAATTGTCTGTTTGAATCCTACCAAAATGTACTTTCTGTTTACGTATTCAAATGGAGAGAGAAAACGATGACATCAAGAATGGCTAGTTCTGATTTTAGCAAACCCCAAGTACGGTTTCATAGAAGCCGCGTACGTCTAAATTAATTGTGACGCACCTCGCGTATATGGCTGGAAATTTCGGGAGGGGGTTGCCCCAGTGGAATGTTTTTTATTGTCATCTTGTGATTACTGTTACTGTTACCCTTCTCTGCATGTCTTGACCTGTAGTGTGTGTTGAAGGACTGTAAGCACAAGATCATCATGAGCCCGAAATAATATCAAAGTGATGTTTGTGCTATAATATTTGGATGCTACAAGGGAACATCGCATAACTGCAGCATGCACTGTGAGTAGTTTGAATGTTTGGTGTTGGTAGCCTTTCTCCATAGAAAAACAGACGGAATTGGGAATAAATATGTTTTGGGTGTCTGCGTTTATGTAGTTGTCAAGTAGTACTTTTCAGAACTTAAAACACTAAAAACTTGTCATTGTTTCCGCAGAGAAATTGGAGATGAAACATCAAAGTTTTTTCCCATTATGAATGAACTGAGAATGAAAACCAGCAGTTGATGGTAATGGACTGCATTTATATAGCGCTTTTATCCAAAGCGCTTTACAATTGATGCTGCTCATTCACCAGAGCAGTTAGGGGTTAGGTGTCTTGCTCAGGGACACTTTGACACGCCCAGGGCGGGGTTTGAACCGGCAACCCTCCGACTGGCAGACAACCGCTCTTACCTCCTGAGCTATGTCGCAGCTATGTTGAGATGCTGTAACCCTTTAAGGTGTACCATCACAAGTATGTGATTAGATCAGGGGCGCACAACAAGGGCCAATCCATTTCAGGATTTTGTGCCAACATTTCCCAACATTTATTGAATTGGCCCAATCGTATCTTGATCTGACGTGCATAGGCAACAGCTAGAGTCACAGTCTTGCAAGTGTATCCTAGAGATTTCACTGTGCTCAATTGAGCACAGGAGTGAAGCAGCATAGTTTATAGAGCTGTAAGAAATGGGAATCGGTTGGAACAAAAACCCAGCACGCAGATCGGCCCTCCAGGACCGGAGTTGTGCGCCCCTGGGTTAGGTGGTTCGTAGCTGATCCCGATGTCACGGTCACTACTGGCAACGGAGTTCTGGAACACTGACTTAGCCTGCTCTTCAAAGGGTTTAAATAAACAGAGCTGTGTTTTCACGTGCTCTTTTAGGGAAGTCAGTGATGATAACAGGTTAGCGATGGGCAGATAACTGTTGCCGGGGGTTGATTCACTGTGGGATGAGTCACCCCAGTGCGATGGTGTGACCTTTGGTCTACAGCTAAGGCTCCAAAACTGCTGGATATGTGGGGGGGGGGGTTTTTTTTGGTGTTACTCAGCAATTTTAAAAAATCTTTTAAAACGGTTGGCTGTGCAGTTAAGTTAGTCACCCAGCCTCTTGGTACTCTACTGATTGTGGTTTATAAGGTGAATAATAAACCAGCAGGCCCCGGAGGGTTTTATGCTAACTTTTTTTTTTTTTTCTTCTCCAATGAGCACTTCTGCTTCTAAGTTGAAAACTTTAGGAGCACACTAATGCATACCAATCAGTAGATGTGCTGATTGTTATGCATTAAATTAATTATTATACGATCATAAATTATTTTTTCCAATTGGCACACATCAATTTTCCCAAGCAAATACTCTTTCACGTGGGAGCATTGTAGCGCCCTGACCGGCAGATCTCCAGGCCGGAGTTGAGGCCTGTTGTAGGGTAATGATCCCCCAGCACACCGCCGAACCTGGGCCTTGCTAATGTACGATAAGGCAGTATGATCTGCTGGTGCTAACACGATCGGTAAATTTGTGGTATTTCCAGTGGACTAGATCCAGTGGATCTTGGTCCTGCTGGTCGGCATCTTCGTTTCGGCTACACTTGCAGTTTTACGGGCCGTTCCAATGCAGTTGTTGCTCGGTCTCCCCCCCCCCCCCCCCCCCCCATGAGTGTGTGCATGCGCAGCGGCAGTTTTATTCATTTCTGCGGTAGGAAAGGGGAGAAACCCGCGGCAGGTAGGCATTCGGGACAAGTCGGGCTGCCGTTGTGCTTCGTCAGCGATCGATGCGGTGTGGCGGGACAGGCGTGTGCAGTGCCAGGCGCTTTCTGCGGCTTTCTGCGGCTTTCTGCAAACGAGCCAGGCGTCCTGGAGAGCAGTGAAGCACGCGAAAGACAAACAACTCCTCCTCGTCCTCTTCTTCCGTTACTGTTCCATGTGACCCTGGCCTATCAGCATAACGTGGATGTAGAAAACATGAAACGTGCTAGCTGAACAAAAGCAAAAACGCACAGCAACAAAAAAACTAATTTTTTTTTACATTTTTTTTTCTGTGGTCTAGTCATGTGTACAATGAGCGTGTGTCTCACCATAGCTTACAAACGAATTGAAGTCTAACTATTTTCCTCTTCACAAACGCAGTTCAGCTAATTAACGTTGAAGCCTGCCAAATTTTGATTGTAGAGAGAAAAAATAAACGCTTGTATTTAATTGTGAATTAGATTTGCAGATAAATATGATTCACAATTAACTCATAAGCTGTGTATTCATACGCTGTGTTTAAACGTGCTTGCTACATATAAAAGATATCATACGTACAAATAATATTCAAATGCTTACATTTCTGTGACCCTCTGGTGACAGTATATTAACCGTTACCTTAGATCAAACCATTACATAACTTTAGTGTGTGCAAGTTCTAGAACCTTTTTTTTCATACAGGGAAAAAAAATACTGGTCTATATTTTGATGCAACTGATAAGGGCAGTAAGAGTATAGTTGTCTTTTACCTGCCGTGTGTCAAACCTACCGTCTTCAACGTGTCAATTTTAAACAGTGTATGAAAACAGTATAAGATGTCGGAATGCACATCTGTCTAATGACTGTTGATGTGCTGCAGTGACTAATTCAGCTGACTCATTTTGTTTCAACGGTAATCTGTTGCGCACGAAGAGCTTGCCAGGTACGCGCACCAAACGTATTTAGAATTATGTAGAGTTTGGTTCACTCCTCGGAGCATTTTTTCTGTTGGAACAATGTCTTCATTTGCCACTTAACCTCTTCCATCCCATGGGTTTAGGCAGAAAATATCGACGTGTCGTGCAGGCTACTTTCTTGCAAAATGTATTTTCACGGACAGAAATCCGCGAAGGCACAAACGTTTTCTAATGTGATAAATGTATGCCTATCTCGGATCAAGTTGGAACTGATGCAGTACCGCTACGGCTCCCGCATATGGGACATGTGTTGCACAGATGCGGTACCAAAGGTAGATTTTATGAGTCAGGAATGTGGTTTTGGATTGCTCTTAGCGTGTCTTTTCACCCACAAGCCTTGAATTTGACAACTTCTCCATATGTTCCACATGCAGTCTTAGCAGTGGGGGAGAACGCCTTGTGTCCTCTAAAATATATGTCTATGCTTTAAGCGGTCTCTGTTTCACGTCCCCCTTTCCTCAAGAACAGATTATATTTCCTTCGCATTTAATTAATTAAATGAGTCATTGGCTAATTAAAAGTCAACATCGCCAAAATAAACATTATCGTTATTACAGTTAGGCCTACATATAATATAGTTACTCGGTTTAAGGCTGAAATTATTTTAATGAGGTGAGAATCACGTTCTGCAAATAAATAAATACATAGTATAACGCAGGTCTTTTTTTATTATCTAGCTGTCGCCTATTCTTTTAGCCTGTGCTTGATTGTGCCAAATCACCCTGGCTTTCACGCATGAGTTCTCATGTACCGAACGGTGAAAACACCGATATCCACAAAACAGGACAGAAAGCGTGATTAAGTTTTAAACAGAGCTCTGAACGTTTCTAGTGAGCCTAGGCGTGTCTTCTCTGCTACAAAGCCCAACAGGTTGTGTCAAGACGCTTTAGCTCAGGTTTCAACATTAGTTTGGACAAGTGTTACCATGTGAATGTGAAATTGCACGCTGTGGCCGCAGTTTGCTCCTGCGAATGAATACGGAGGCAAATGCATTACAGTTCACAGCTGCGTTAAATTATTTATGCCAAATAAATGTTCGTAATATAAAGAGTATCTTTGTCTTATCAACACACGATGGAAAAATCAATAATGGGCAGTAACCGAAGTATTTTGAATATCTGAATATGGCGTGCATACCTTGGCATGTACTTACTCATGGTTGAATAAGTTTGCCAAAATTGTGATGCCGAAGGCCTGTTCAGTACCGACAGATGAGAGATATGTAGATAATTTTTGAGCAATTGCCTCTTGACTGAACAATCAAAGGCGTTTTTTCCCTACCTGCTTGTTTACTTAAACTTGTATCACAATAGTGCTGAACATTAAATGACAAAATCTGTACGCTTTGTTCTTTTTGAACATCCAGAAATGTTCTAAAAAATAGAAAATTAAAACCCCAGGCTGGGGGCCTTGCGAGTACTGAATATGTATTTAATGTGCAAAACGTTTCAGTCCCAGAACCATTCCAGTGTTAAAACGGGGTCACGCCAGGGAACAGTTTGGGAGGGGCTGCCTCAGAGGCTAATAAAAATAAACTGCACTACACGCACGGCGTTATGGGAACCCCTTTAAGCTACGATCAAAGAGCAGAGACCAGAGAGCAGCCGCCGTGGTGAATAAGCAACAAACACGGATATAAGTAAGCACGTACTCATTGAGTTTTAATACACGAAGAAATATCACTCTCACACATCTAAAAGCGGGGGGGAGACAATTGCATTGACTGCGAGCATCTTTTGCAAAAAAGCATCGTTTTACTCCGTTTCCTTACGTTTGAGTAGTATTGCATTGCTGATTAAAATCTGATGAGTGTGCATTTGCTTACTCCATAAATGATTGTATCTCATGCGTCAGGGCCGCCAGCTACACTGATGGCAGTTTTTTTATAGTCTGCCTTGAGTTCCCCCTTCTTGTGCCCGTAACCTTTTAGAGCTCCGCGAGACCAAACTGAGTCTCGTGCTGTTCCCCAGACAACACAAAAGCGAAAGGATTTCTACTGGAAGTGCAGGCTGGAAAAAGATACGAGGAAGCGGAACGAGAAGGCGAGAATTGAATGAGTTCAGAAGAGGAAAATAAGTTAATTCTGCTAATCAGAAACTTGTCATAACAATCTCGGTACTCAAACAGCATTTATTTTCCTGGTTTGAGCAAACTGTCCATTTTATTGTAGATTTAGCAATCGTAAAAAAACTACAGGCTTCTAAATCCATCAACCCGTTAAAGAGGAATATGTGATTCTAATGTGTTTTTTTTTTTTTTACAAAAGGCTTTTTAAAAAAATTCTCCTTAACAGAGGAAGCTAAAATTTGGTTGTTTCGGAGGAACAGATATCAGGAACTATGAAGGCCTTGGCTTATGTGAAACAGAACACTGGGTTTTGAATATTTTGGTTTTTTTTTATTATTTTAGAAAAATATTGAGAAAACAAAAGACTACCTTAAAAGATAAAACTATCTGTTGACATTATCCTTGAAGAAGAAATGATAACTGTTTCTTTTGCCCTGTAAATATAAATAAATACAGTAGGTATACAGGGATATTATCATTCATACAAAAAAAGAAGGGTGGACCAGAGAGTATGTCCAGAAACGAGGAAAGTCTGCATGATCATTCTGTTTGTGTGGGGTTGTCGGGTGGTGTATTTAGCTAAAGCGCTGCTCTATGCACAGTGTGTAGTCTATTACAGGCTATGGCAGGCAGCCCCTCAGGATGGTGTGTAATTGGCTGTGGCACTGTCCAAGAGGGAGGGTCCTAATCGACAAAATGGCCCCCATCTCGTCTGATGAGTCAGGCTTATGCGGTTAGCCTGCACAATGGCTATGTCGGTACAGAGTAGAAAGATTTATTTGCCAATAAATCTGTTTTTGGTTATGTGGTGTTTTGGTTATTTAAAAAAAACCAAAAAAAAAACCTGTCCACTACATTCACGTGTATGTCAGTCTAAGAGGCCTAACCTAATTGCTTGTCAAAAGTGCTAAAACTCCAAACAAGTACTAATATGCACCTTGGTCTTAGAATGGGAAAACCAAATGTTTTTTATTTTTATTTTTATTGTTCCGGGACCTCGTTTAAATGGAAAGGGCTCACTGATGCCAGAACAAGTTCAGTTCCGTAATGGACAGTGACAGATGTGTGTGGCTCCAGAGGTCTGGCAGGACAGCCGAGGCTCAGAGCTATCGCTCCTCCGTATTCATCCCTCCCTTCCTTTGTCTTTCTCCTTTCCTTTTTTTTTTGGACCCTGTTTCACGTTCTCTCTCTTTCTGCATGACGTTACATTACATTACATTTATTTGGCAGACGCTTTTATCCAAAGCGACGTACAAAGAGTGCAGATCATGGTCATTGGACAACTACGAAACACAGGTTCAATGAGGTACGATACTCTTGACCTCTTCATTAGCTCTGTGGTGGGTACTGGCCAATCAGGAGGGGGCAGAAGTGGGACTGGGCCGAACTGCGTACCGCAATGTGGAGAATGCGGAGGCTAGGGAAACGCACTTCCGAAAAAAACGTGTGGCACGACTTGCCAATTCACTTCATTGTCACCGTTAATATATACTGTAGTAGTTAACATACAGCAGAATGTAAAACAGCTATTTGATATAAAATGGGTGAATGTCAATTTTTTTTCAGATCAGTCATCAGTAAACGAGGGTGGAGTGCACTTTGTTTAGACTGACTTGGCCTTGCCTTCCCCAGAAATAATATTTTCTTTTGATAATTCTGTAAAATGATGTGGTTGCGTCATATTCCGCCTGGAGAATGTGACACGCTGCCAAATTTCCTGGCTGATAAAAAAATTGTTATTCAGAGAAGAATTATCTTTTCAAATGAACGATGAGCTATTTTCCCAGAAAATTGCCAAATACTCATAAGTACAGTGCGTATTATACAGACATGACCGGCAGAAAGTTTTTAACAATATGTTGAGCACAATATGGATAACCTTAACATGAACCCGTTTGAAAGTCAGAAATGGTTTAATCGGAACAATTTTTAATGTTCATGACACTCTTTTTCAAGGTTTTCTTTATAGTGCTTATTGGGGATGTTTTCGGTGTCTATATAATAATAATTTGCAGTTTGTAGAAAAATAAGCAGTGTGCAAGATGAGGGGAAATAATGATCTTCTGAGTCGATTGATATCTTTAGATCTTTGTGATTGGTGGTCATATATGCCCTTTAGCCATCACACCATGTACATTATATTATATTACATGATATTATATTCACGATTAGTTATCTGTGTCCACATCCATCAAACATGTTTATGTTGGTTGGACGTCTAATCAACGTTGGTCATGGAGGTCGATTAGTGGGGCAGAAAGCAAACTTGTTTTTTTTTTTTTTTTTTTTAAACCTTGGTGAGTGCAAAACACTGATCTCTTAGGGGTAGAAAAGTGGTCGTGTCGTGGCTCCATGTTGATCAGCCCTTGTAGCCGCTACGCGGTTTCATAAATACTTTGGCGGGGGGGGGGGGGGGGGGGGGGGGGGGGGGTGGCGGCGGCGGCGGCCCACGTTTTATATCCCGTGATGCCTTCTCTTTACTTTGTCTATCTATTTTCTAAAGGAAAAAAAGAAGAAGAAAAAAAAAAAAAAATCAAGCGTTGAGCCGCGTGTTTCAGTGAATCAGACAGGAAGCTTTCTCAGACGTACGCGCTCCGTGTCTGTGGCTGGGCATTTCTGCCAGCGTAATGCAGCGCGTGCATGCAGCTAACAGCAATGCCCAGCCGCAGACATGAAATGCATGCGTTTGAGAGAGCTTCCTTCCTGTCGCGCGCTGCATCAAGCTAACGCATGCTAGCTTGGTGCAGCATGCGCATGCGGCTAACGCATGTTAGCTTGATGCAGCGCACATGCGGCTAACACGTTAGCTTAACGCAATGTGCACATGCGGCTAATGCATGTTAGCTTAACGCAACGTGCACATCCGGCTAACGCATGTTAGCTTGATGCAGCATGTGCATGCGGCTAACGCATGTTAGCTTGATGCAGCGCACATGCGGCTAACACGTTAGCTTAACGCAATGTGCACATGCAGCTAACGCATGTTAGCTTAACACAACGTGCACATCAAGCTAACGCATGCTAGCTTGGTGCAGCATGCGCATGCGGCTAACGCATGTTAGCTTGATGCAGCGCACATGCGGCTAACACGTTAGCTTAACGCAATGTGCACATGCGGCTAATGCATGTTAGCTTAACGCAACGTGCACATCCGGCTAACGCATGTTAGCTTGATGCAGCATGTGCATGCGGCTAACGCATGTTAGCTTGATGCAGCGCACATGCGGCTAACACGTTAGCTTAACGCAATGTGCACATGCAGCTAACGCATGTTAGCTTAACACAACGTGCACATCCAGCTAACGCATGTTAGC
>CM045886.1:3442500-3460000 GCA_025169545.1 Anguilla japonica
GGAAAAGCTTGTGCCAAGGATAACATCCCGATTTTCCGTTCCCGAGCGCCGCAGTAAAAAACCTGCGCATCCAACCGGTTCCTCTGTCGGGCACGAGCGGCTTCCGCTTCGGAAGTGAGGGAGGAGGAGCGGTCCCTGTCCGGGGGGGGTACGGCATCCGCGCTGGGAGGTGTTCGGAGAAAAGCCGAATACAGACTCTCAAAAATGACCAAATATTATTTTAGGCTAGCTGTTGATTCTTTTATCACCCCCTGCTGCAGACCCAAAAACGTGTCCAGTGTTGCACTGCAAAATGGCAGTATGTCACATAAAACTGTCATTTTAGTTGTATTGCCCAAGGTACGGACGTTCCAGATGTAGTCCAGCCCAAACTGCATTGTTGAGGTCATGCAAATCACACACATGCTGTGAAATGCCCTTTGTTATTAACATTTGAAAATGTATTAGGGCTAAACGCTGCAGAGTGGAGATTTTGGAGTGGAGGTTCTATGTTAAAGAAATGTGGGCACAAACCCTGACAAAGAAAAGAAAGAGACAAAGGCAGTTTTCCCCCCAACACTGTTTTTCTCTAAAAGGCACTTTTTTGCATATGTATTTTTTTAGATACGAAATTCAACCCAAACATATATTTAGGGAAAATTTCGTGAATTAATACAAAAAAACATGCAAAAGAACAAGGCACAAATTATTATTATCATCATCACTGCACCGCAAATGCAAGCCCCTTTTTATGTGTGCACGCATTTGAAAATAATAATAATTCGAACCTGTGTTTTGTAGTTGTCCATGACCATGAAATGGCCGGTTTTTTTGTGAGAGCTATGCTCAGATTAGTAAAAGGCCGTTTTTTTTGTGAGAGCTATGCCCAGATTAGTAAAAGGCCGGTTTTTTTGTGAGAGCTATGCCCAGATTAGTAAAAGGCCGGTTTTTTTGTGAGAGCTATGCTCAGATTAGTAAAAGGCCGGTTTTTTTGTGAGAGCGATGCTCAGATTAGTAAAAGGCCGGTTTTTTTGGGGCCTGATGTGCTGTTGGGTGCTGTCGCGGCCGGCCAGCTGTACCGGGCAGAGCCGTGTGGAGCATGGAGGGGGAACCGATTGGGAATGGAGGGGAAACGGATTGGGAATGGAGGGGAAACCGATTGGGAATGGAGGGGAAACGGATTGGGAATGGAGGGGGGAATGGAGGGGAAACGGATTGGGGAATGGAGGGGAGCCCGACTGGAATGGAGGGGGGAATGGAGGGGAAACGGATTGGGGAATGGAGGGGAAACGGATTGGGGAATGGAGGGGAAACGGATTGGTGGCCGGCTGCCTGTACTGGGCTGGAGCCGTGCGGAGCTCGGAGGGGAGATGGAGGGGAAGCGGAGGGGAGATGGAGGGGAGGCGGAGGGGAGATGGAGGGGAGGCGGAGGGGAGATGGAGGGGAGGCGGAGGGGAGATGGAGGGGAGGCGGAGGGGAGATGGAGGGGAAGCGGAGGGGAGATGGAGGGGGAAGCGGAGGGGAGATGGAGGGGAGGCGGAGGGGAGGCGGATGGAGGGGAAGCGGAGGGGAGATGGAGGGGAGATGGAGGGGAGATGGAGGGGAGGCGGAGGGGAGATGGAGGGGAGGAGGAGGGGAGATGGAGGGGGGGGAGATGGAGGGGAGATGGAGGGGAGATGGAGGGGAGGCGGAGGGGAGTGGAGGGGAACCGGAGGGGAGATGGAGGGGAGGATGGAGGGGAAGATGGAGGGGAGGCGGAGGGGAGATGGAGGGGAAGCGGAGGGGAGATGGAGGGGAGGCGGAGGGGAGGTGGAGGGGAGGCGGAGGGGAGATGGAGGGGAAGCGGAGGGGAGATGGAGGGGAGGCGGAGGGGAGGTGGAGACGGATTGATATGTCCGCCTCAGACTGCTGCATTAACAGCGGTAACACGAGTCGGCGGTTTAGGCGGGAATGAATAATAAATCTCTCACCTCCCCCGGATCCTTTCAGCTGCTGGGCCCACAGGTTCAAATGCACAGGGCAGGGGGGAGGGGGGGGGGGGTTCAGTCCAACCCAACCCAACCCCCCAGGCCTGTTGGACAGTTGGATAGGGCTGCCAGATTTATAATTTGTCAACATGTGCAGCTGGATGTGGGGAGCGGTCAGAACTGATGGCGGACAAGGGGTGGGGGGTGGGGGTAAAAGGAGTTGTGGTTGCTGACTTATCGCAATCAGACGCTTTCGTAGCCGGGGGGGGGGGGGGGGGGGGGGATAGGTAGGATAGGTATCGGAACGGATCACAGGCCAGGGGGAGTGGTTGGAGACTCCATTACAGACTAACTGTACTTTTTTTTTTTTTGGAAGTTATTGTTCGGTCAGGACCGAATCTTTACAAATAATTAGAAAATTCCGGTCGAAACCCAGGCAAATCTGGCAACCTGTGCTGTTGGGCTGTGAGTTACACACTAACTCGGGTACAGAGCAGCGGGTAGCCTGTGCCCCTCTCTGCTCTACCAGCGCCTGCGGTTTTACCGCTAATTATGTTCGAGAAGCTTCGGAGCCAAGTGCCATTGAGTAATTAATCTTGTCGGAGTCACGAGGCTGTCCGGATTTTTTGGTGGCCTGTTGTGCACGGTGAATTATTAGTCACCCCATTTTTATCCGCTCTCCGGTCGCTGTTTTTTTTTAGGCCTGTTTATTTATTTTTTAAATAGAGGAACCCCTGCGTGTTTCTGGAACTCGTTTTGCAATCGGGCGATTAGTGTTTATTTCATTTATTTTTATTATTATAATTTTTTAAAAATTTTTACGAAGCCTCGAGTTGTGCGTCTCCGAGCCCCAGGAGAGTCCATTAGTCTGGTGAGACTGAACTGGAGCGCGTCCGAGCAGGGGGGGGGGGGGATCAGTGGTGCGCGTGGTGTCCTCCTCCGCCGGGGGGGGGGGGGGGGGGCGACCTTTTCTCCAGCGATCACGCTGCAGGTTTTCAGGATTACGGAACACTCTCCAAACACCGACGGGCGCAGCAGACAGGAAGGGAGCTGATAGGGCAGGAATGCCACAACGCAAATATCCGCTCCAGACAACTTTTATCCCCCTTTTCGTCCTCCTCCTTCTTGTTCCACTTTTGTCCCCTTACGAAAATCATTGTGCTGATGCAGTATGTCCCCTTCGGCAGTGAATATATATATTAATAATTTTTGGCTGGACCGCAACAGCGGGGCCAGCCCTACAAACGCAAATGTCTGTGACTGAGTGACTGAGTGATGAGACTGAGTGAGTGATGAAGTTACACCATTGGTCGGCCGGATGAAGTGTGTTAGGTCCATCCATATACTAGGTTTTGACCTGGTCTTGTTTAAACTTGAAGAATAAAATAAGCTATGATACGGACAAGACCTCAGGAGGCAACACCCTACCCCATTGTGTTAAAACATTTGCATTCAAGATTCAAGATTTCAGACAGAATTACTTTTTTCCTCCCATGTGACGCATCGGCCCAGTGACCAAACATCTGTCAGCCAGAAGCTGCGGCGCTGGAGAAGCCGCATATGCGCGAGTTCCCCGCGCGCTAAACGGCTAACGACAGCTCTCTGTTTCGGCCGGCTGCTTTCAGAGATGTGCATTTAGGGTTCGCTAATTAGTTTAACAGAAACGATGTCATCGGAAGAAGCAGTGGTCTCGCAAGCCGCCAAACACCCCCCCCCCCCCGGCTGGCTCACTCGTAAATTTTTGGGAACTCCCTGCACGCCCCGCTGCCACACGCTCGCTCGACCTGCCGTGGAACGAACCGTGTCGGGGCTGCGGCCGCTCAGCTCCTACGTGTGTGCACACGCCACATGCCACACTGCTACGTGCTACATGCTACATGCCACAAGCTACACGCTACACAGCACGTGCTACACGCCACACGCTACGTGCTACATGCCACACGCTACGTGCTACACGCTACACGCTACGTGCTACATGCTACACGCTACGTGCTACATGCTACACGCTATACGCTACGTGCTACACGCTATGTGCTACATGCTACACGATACGTGCTACACACTACACGCTACATGCTACACGCTACACGCGACGGCCGATAGCGGGCGCACTGTAAATAACCGCCACGGGCCGCTGGTGCACGTGGGGCGGGGTCGGGACTGACGGAGAGGGAGGAAGAGTCCGCAGAAAAGGAGCGAAGGAGCAGATTGAGAGGGAGGAAGAAGTCCGGGAAGAGGAGCGAAGGAGCAGATTGAGAGGGAGGAAGAGTGCGCAGAAAAGGAGCAGATGGAGAGGGAGGAAGAGCGCGCAGAAGAGGAGAGAAGGAAAAGAGGGAATGGGAGGGGTGTGGCGAAGGGGGTGCGGGGAGGGGGGGGTAGTCGGGGCGCTGTGTGTCCCACGCTGTGTTGGAGTTGAATATCTGGTCAGCCTGTAGCATCTCTTGCATTAGCCACACATGATTCTTGTGTATGTAGAGATGCCCTGCTGCTGCCTGGCAACAATGGCACGGCGCTAGGCAACTCGTATCGGCTGTTTCTGGGCTTCATGTGTTTGTGTTGTAGTAAATTCAGCATAGTTATTCAGAGTGAGAAATCAGGAATGGCTGGTGCAGTGGAGGTGGTGGTGTCGAGTGTGAGTTGTGAGTGAAAGTGTTGATAGGATGGAAATTAAAAGGAATGAGTAGAAGTGAACCTGGTTGTGTGTGCACCTTCTTTAAGAGAACCACGTACAATCTTGGGTGGGAAAATGAATGGGTCAAATTGTTGCTTTTGAAAAAAAGAGAGGATAATATCTGAGAACTAGGAAAATGATTCATGAAGTTACAAAGCTTTCTTTGAAAGAAATTTTTTTTGTTGGCATTCTGTTTTTTTACGTTTTTATACGGGCATGAAATCTAACTCTTCCGTTAAATTGCAGTGGATGATGTTACCACTGCGAAAGGACTGCTTAGCAAGCAGTGGGGGAACCCCCCTACCCCCACTCCCACCCCCTCCTCCCCCCGGGCTATTCCACTACCTCTGCACTCTAGTCTGGATCACATTTTATGGGGCAAAGAGGAACAGGAGAGGAGAGGGGGCCGGAGCTTAGAAAGCAGAAAAGCTGGGCTA
Organism: Anguilla japonica; assembly: GCA_025169545.1. NCBI lineage: Eukaryota > Metazoa > Chordata > Actinopteri > Anguilliformes > Anguillidae > Anguilla > Anguilla japonica. The sequence goes on from CM045886.1 coordinate 3,447,555, forward strand.
GCGAAGGGGGGGGGGTCACAAAAAAACTGATATTGGCCCCACGTGACCCCCCCCCATCATCATCTTCTCCCTCCATCCCCATCCCCTTATTAAAGTGATTGAGTACTGGAAAACCTACACTTGTATACTTAAACCCAGCCCCCCGAAATGTGGAATATTTTACGTACAGCTGTTTGTTTGGAATAAAACGCATGTGTGAGATTACTCACAGGGAGGTTGGGGGTGCGCGGGGGGGGGGGGGGGGGGGGGGGGGGCGTTTCTCGCACCAGCTGTTTTGGAGGTTTGAGTTACACGGCCGCACTCACCCGTAACCCCCCCCCACACCCCCAGCCCCCCTCTCCATCACCCTCCACCTCTTCCAGGCGTGTCTGTCCCGCACGTTGCCTGGGTGACGGACAGCTGCTGGGTGACGGACAGCTGAGGACATCGGGGCCTCGCAGGTAAACGGCTCCAGACTGGAGCCCGTTTGCCGTGTCCGTGCCGTAAGAACAGCCATAGGTCCCGACGATGAAACCGGGCTCGGAAAAAAAAAAAAAACCTCCGTGATATTCCCGCTGCTGGACTTCCCTCTGCTCCGGACGGTCCCGGGTCAACTTTGGGAATTCCGCAAAGCCGCGGCGCCTCTGCTTAAAGTCCTGTCCCGGCAGCCTGGCCTGGCCAGAGGGAACGCCATTTTAATTAGTTCAACGTTGGCCGGTTATAAACACTGACTCCTTTAAATCAGACCTTCGGGTCCCTGCCCCCCCCCCCCCCCCCCCCCCTTTGCGATGTTGCCCGCGGTCACCTTCCACACGCTCACCTGTTCGTTTTTAGTGCTCTTGGGAAAGTGTCGGCCGGTTTGAGTGGCGTATGGCGGATCGGAACTGTGATCTCTGGGCCTTCCCTCCCGTGCGCGGGACAAATCGCGCATCGTGAGTTTACAGTCGGGCGTTTAAAATCGCCTCTGTTGTTCGCGGTCGGCTGCGAAGCGCCATTTGCAAATGTTTGGTCATTTTGTTTGGAATAGGGGAACTCCGCAAGGTCGAGCGGACTTGAGCCTGCTGTTACAGACGTGCTCGTTTGGTTCGTTGTGTATTTGTTTATTGACGGCGCTCAGAAATTCCTCTCTGTGGCGGGTGTGGGGGTGGGGGGGGGGCCTGTAGTCTCAGTGTGCAAAAGCTACGCTACCGAGCGCTGGCTGGTCTCTGTGCTTAATGGCTTAGGAATTGGCTCTGACTGCATCGTTAGCTCGCAATTACCGAATACTAACAGCCTCCAGGCACAGCTGACCCTGTCCTGCCGGGGGTAGGGAGGGCCTCTGTCAGCCAGCGTTACCAAGACTACACACACAGTTTCTGCCCGTGACGACACGGCCCGCAGGCTAGCAGTGACTGGCTGTGAGAGATGTGCGGTGTGCTCTCCTCCAATCAGCACTTGCCGCCCTGTGGTACTGTGGGAACTGTAGTCTCTGGCACGCTGGTGAGTGGCCCAGTACAGTGCAGGCTCTCAGGGGTGTGGCACGAAATTCTGGGCCCTGTCCCAGTCTCTGTGGAGCCCCTCAAAATCGTAGACCAAAGCAAAGTTTTTAGTCCAGGGCCCCCTGCTTTGGGGCCCTGGGTAGTCAGTTCCATTTTGCTCTAAAGCCCCAGAGCATCATGGGACGGCAGTGACTGCCGGAGGGAGTGTCTGCAGAAGCTGGGGGGATTTTTCACTGAAGCCCCAGAGCATTATGGGACGGCAGTGACTGCAGGAGGGAGTGTCGGCAGAAGCTGGGGGGATTTTTCACTGAAGCCCCAGAGCATTATGGGATAGCAGTGACTGCAGGCGGGAGTGTGCCAAAGGGAGATCAGCAGGCCTGAGGTTCAGTGCTCCGTGCGCGCGTGTGCCCCCCCCCCCCCCCCCCAGCCCCAGACACGGAGGGGTAGACTCCCGGATTCGGTTTCCTGGCTTGCCTCTCCTCTCTCCTCTCTCCTCTCTCTGTCTCTCTCGTATCGATCAGCTCCAGCGCAGGGTTTCCATCGCTAATAATAGCGCCTCTCTCCTCTCCCCAGCCGCCCCTCGTCCCGGCGCACTGCAGAACGAGGCTCCCCTCTGCCCCCCCCCCCTCTCCTCTCAGTGCCAGCGTGGCAGGCAGTCGGTTACTCTCCTGCCGAATTGAGTCTTATTACTGTGTGATATATATGCAGACATCAACTTCTGGGCATCTAGTGTCCTTGTGTCCTTGAAGTGGTTCTGCAGTACTTCTAGTACAAGTACAAGTAGGTACTACGAGTAGTTATTTTATTGTAGCTTATGTGATACTCAAGCATTTTGAGGCAGCTGTGGGAGTTAAACTGAACTCGTTGGGCCTCATTCTCGAAACACGCGTACGATCACATTTGATCGGGGAACTGTGCGTAAGTACATTTCCAAGAACATTTCGGCATTCTTTTTTTCTTTCTCTCATCTGTATTTGTTCATGGCCGTTTCCTTATGCTAATCACATGAGCAGGATTCAGCGTTCATCATCTCACACACCTGGGCCATGCCAGGACCGTGTTTCCCAGGTGGGTTTAGCTGCCAGGCGCCTTTAGCGCTGATGCTAACGCCGCTGTCGGTTCCTGTGTAGCTCAGCGGGAGGGATGAATCCCGCCGCTAACCGCAGCATCGGTATCGCGGCTCCCTCGAGCGCCCCCCCCCCCCCCCCCCCCCCCCCCCCCCCCCCCCGAGGCCTGCAGCTGGCTTTACATCCAGGAGCTGTCACACATTCAGAGCGCTTTGGGATATGAATGACGCCCCACCCTGCCCTGCCCCCCCCCGGGACTCACCCCCATCCCAGAGGACAGAGGAGCGGGTCAGGACAGGATTAGAGCGTGTGCCCCGGTTAGCCTCCGGCGCTAGCGCCTTGTTGCGTAACGCAGCGCTGGCTCGCCACCTGACCTCTGTGATGTCATAATAGAGAGTCTCAGGAAGGAACAATGGAGCATTCTGAGGCCCCGGTGGACGTACAGCAGGGCACATGTGCTCTGCACCATCGTGGCTCCAGTGTGTCCGTGTTACGCTGCCCTGTCCCGGCAACTCAGATTACTCAAATGTCAAGTTTCCTTTAAGTCCTTATTGAAAAGCTTTTCTGCTCCTTCCTCTTCTTCATTGGCATTTTTGCCCTTCACCTGGCCCCGGCATCGCAGGCGGCAGCTGTTTGTGTTGCGGTGTGGGAGGGATGTTCACTGTAAATTGTTTGCATGTGCATGAAATCCTTCATAAAATTGCCACCGATATAAAAGTTGCTGTGAGAATGACTTCACTGCGTGAAGAATGCAGTGAGGCTCATTAGAGACTGCTAAACAAGAGAGAGAGAGTGCAGTAGGGTGGGGGGTTTCTTTAACTCTATAAGGTGTGAGGTCACAAATGGGTGATTAGAACGTTCTTAACTGTGAAGGTTGTAACTGAAAGCGTTTCTAGAGTTCTAGAACACCGACTTAGAACTTTGGAGAAGAAAAAAAAACAATTCCGAAATAACCTGCTCTTCAGTGGGTTAATACTGCTGTCCTGCAATGGAAAGAACAACAGCGCAGATGACACAATCTGTACGCTACGCATTCTGCTGTCACGGTGTGTGTTATAAATACATTTAAGCTTCTTGAAGTCCTGATGGGGCTAGAGCAAATAAAAGAGAGAGAGAGAGAGAGATGGAGAGAGAGAGAGAGAGAGAGAGAGCGTGCACTTGGAGTGCAGGCAGGCTTAGAAGGGCATTCCAGGACAAATGCTACGTCACACGGTCTCCATTTCTCCCTCTCTCCCTCCCTCCCTCCCTCCCTCCCTCCCTCCCTCCCTCCCTCCTCCCTGCCCCTGCTCTGTTCCTCTCTGTCTCTCGGTCTAATGTGCCGCACACGTTTTTTTTATTAAGCCTTAGCCAGGAATCCTTTTGTTATGCTCTTTTCCAGTTACATGCTCGATAATAATATTTTCCTTAGGAGGGTCTGCCACGGTTTAGTTCACCGTTCTGAGGCAGAAGTAAATATGTTCCATCGAGCATACAGACAGACCCTTTCGTCGCCTGCTGGTACAACGTTCAGAGCGATGTCTTATAAATGTGTATTTGTACTTTCACTCGATTACTTGCTTGAACCTGGAAGTTATTATGATAATTTCTTTATTTTTTGCCTATACCGTCTTGTGGCATTTTGCAGTAATTGTGTTTCCTTAACCTTTAGATGAGTTCGTTTTTTTTGGAACGTTTCTTTTTTTCAAAATTCTAAGTCTGTTGTTCTAGAACTCCGTTGCTTGCAGTTACCAGCAGTGATTGTGACATCAGCATTAGTTAGGAACACTCTGGCCATGTGGCCTCACACCTTGAAGTGAGAGGCCACAAGCTCTGTGGGTGAAGTCCCTTCTGCAGAGTGTAGATCGACAGTAAACAAGGGGATTTTTTAAAACATTTTTTGACACTGACGATTCCGCTGAACCCGATATCGAATCGGCATTAATGTCAGTTGGGCGCAATCAGTGGGGGCAGAATCCTGGGGGGCTGTGCAGCCAGTGCAGATAGTCACCCCACCCACTGACCCGCACAGACCCCCCCCCCCCCCCAACCCCATCCAAAAGGTTATGAGACAGATAAGATATGAAACTGGCAGTTGGCAGCGGCACCCCTCCCATTCCGAACGCCTCAGCCTCAGCTCCTCCGTGCCAGACTCCGCCCCTCCCCTCTCACCCCCCCTCACCCCTCCTTGACCCCCCCCCCCCCCGCCCTTCCCCCCCATCCCCCCATCCAGGCCAGAGCCGGTACCTCTGGGCAGCGGCTCACCGCTCCAGCTGGTGCTGCTGTCCAGCCAGCGCTGCGTCTGAGTGGAGGCCTGCCCAAACCTAGATCCAACCCTCACCCCCTTCCCCCCCCCACCCTCGCAAGCCTGGTGTCTGTGTGGTGATGGTGGTGGTGATGGTGGTGGGGCGGTGGTAGGGGGGTGGGGTGCGTTCATTGTGGAGGTGAAGAGGCTGGGAACCACAAAGGATGGCTGTACTTTGGTGGAAGGCCCATCTACAGAGTGCCAATGCAACAGCGGGATTTAAACAAGCTGCACTGTACATTCTCCCAGTGAAGACCCAGGCTAACGGTCACCTGACCAAATACCTCAAAATGTCTTCAGTGTTGTTCTTTCTTATCTCAATGAAAGTTTTGAAACTAAATGGGAAGCACGGTTAGCCGTGTTGGTGACTAGACCGGGCACTCCGGCCTTCTCCTTTGCAAATAGTTTTTGCTTTCCTGCATATTTAGTTGCCTTTTTTTGTGCATTTAGTTGCTTACATTGGGCACACTCTTTATTTATTTAAATCTCATTTTCACGGTCTGTTTTGTCTATTCTTAAATAAGCATTATTATTATTCAGAAGACTGATCACCATTTATGATTTCTTGAGTTTTGAATTTTATAATTCTTGCATGAATAACACGGAGAAGTGTTCTGAAATGTCACATAGCAGACCAACCAACACAGCATAACATCTGCCCTCTTTTCTTGTGTAAAAGCCTCCAGTCGTTAAGAGAAATAGTTTAGGCATTAAGCACTTCCCTTGAGTGCATGCCTTTAGAGTTACAATTGGTTAAAATAATCTGATTTGTTTTTTCGTGGATCATCTTATCACAGCGTAGCCTACCGTCGCCAGAGCTGTGCTCATCTGAGTATTTTTAGATGAATACCATGTACGATAAAACTAGGAAACATTTAGAGCTACAACCCTAATTATTTCTTGCTGTATTTTTATAGCCAAGATTTCAGTGCGCGGTTCAGACAAATACCATAGATATTTAAAATACCCTTGCTTATTGGGGCGATTTTGCTACAAAAAAGTGCGTTCTTCGTTTTCCGTTATTTTTAGAAATTCAGTTTGAAATGTTCGCGCAGTCACATCAGAGGGCTCGGGCTCTTATTCTAACGGTTTTATTTCGGTACGTGACGCGCGTGCATGCGAGCTGCGCTCTGACAGTCGGGCTGATTTGTGTGCCGTCGGTGGCGGCGGCGATGCGATCTCTTCCAAAACAGAACGCAAGCACACTCGTACAAAACCGCTCTGGTCGGGCTTTCTCCTCGCTCGCCACCGTTTTCTCCTCACATGTGGTGTAAACACGCCAGCCTCAGACCTCCCAATCTGAAGCTTATTATCTCCCAGCGCTGCCTCTTCTGCTCACAGTCAAGCTCGAGCGCAAACCCAGAGCCCGATTGAGATCAGATGTGCAAACCGCCACAACGCCGGCCCAGTACGCCGTCCCAGTAAGCCGTCCTACGCCAAAGTGCATGGAACATTAAACTTCATCAGTATCGGTTTTATTATTAATGTGCTTTGTATGAGTTTATTCATGCAGAAATTGTTTTTTTTTTTTTTTTGTTTTAGCTGTGTGTGAAATTCCCAGCACTGTCATTTCAATCAGAATTTTAATTTACTTAGTTGAATCCCAGCCATGTCGGCACCGACATGGTAGGGGTGGGGGTGAGGCGAAGGGGGGATGGGTACCTTGGGGCGATGCAGGGGTGGGGGTGCCCAGTTAAAAGGGGGTTTTGGTGCCCACTTAAAAGGGGGGGTTTTGCCTATGTCAACACACAGTGGCTGTTTCACCAGTTTACCAAGGTGCATGCAGTCAGCCTGCATCGGCTGTGCAAGATATGCATCCTCTGGTCCAATGGCTGCTCAGTCCTCTGGCCCAATGGCTGCACAGTCCTCTGGCCCAATGGCTGCACAGTCCTCTGGCCCAATGGCTGTGCAGTCCTCTGGTCCAATGGCTGCTCAGTCCTCTGGTCCAATGGCTGCTCAGTCCTCTGGCTCAATGGCTGCTCAGTCCTCTGGCCCAATGGCTGTGCAGTCCTCTGGTCCAATGGCTGCACAGTCCTCTGGTCCAATGGCTGCACAGTCCTCTGGCCCAATGGCTGCTCAGTCCTCTGGCCCAATGGCTGTGCAGTCCTCTGGTCCAATGGCTGCTCAGTCCTCTGGTCCAATGGCTGTGCAGTCCTGTGTTCCAAACTGCTGCACTGCAGAGGGGCAGTTGACTGCGTACAGTGCAGCAGCCGTGCAAGCTAGCATGTGAGCTAGTATGTGAGTTAGCTTGTGAGCTAGTATGTGAGTTAGCTTGTGAGCTAGCTTGTGAGCTAGCGCACGCCCAGCCAGAGTGCCAGAGTTCATTGCAGTCGTGGGGCGGGCTTCCAGTCGTGACGGATGATCCGTATTGGTGAATAAAGAGTGGGGGTTTAAAAATTCCTCTCAGTCACGCTTCTCCTGTCCGGATCTGCTGCAGGATTGTGATCGTTCTTCAGGGCTGTGTTCAGTGTGTGCCTTCCTAAGCTGGATCGCCTACATATCGTATAGTGTTTCAGAAACATTAGTACTGCACGTCAGTTTTTTTCTTTCCCCCCCCCACACCTGGCCTGGAGGTAAAAAAAATAAAAATAAAATAAAAGTACATGAACTGGGAGTCCTTCATCTGTAACCCTACCCGAGGCGGTTCCTGAGAAGGAAGTTTATTTGTCAGTGTGGTAGGGGATTAATTTTAATGACCAAAGCTAATGTAATGAAAATAAAAATGGCAGTGTATGAAACCCACATTCCCCCACAGGTACACGTGCGCACACACACACACACACACACACACACGCACGCTCGTGTGCATACATACCTGTCCTTAAGCAAGGCTGCACGTAACGTGGAAAAATTGAGTTGTAATGAAACCAACTTGGCCAATCCGTGTTCTAGAGACCACACATACAGCCGGGGGGGGGTGGGGGGGGTTCTCCTCTTTGCTTTGGAGGGGGACAGAGAGCGAGCTGTCGGGGGCCTGACCGCAGAGCAGAGGGAGAAACGGCGGGTGGATGGGGGGGGGGGGGGGTTTGATTACACAGCTCGTACACGTTTGCTGTTGTGGTTTTTTGAACGGCGTCGTTTGACGTCAGCCGAAGGGCATTTGGCAGACCGGGTTGTCGTCGTGCAGTCCGCCCTCGAACCCGAAGCCCCCCCCCCGACAGAAAGCTGAGACTGCGGGGCTGAGCGGGGCAGGATCGGAGAGGGAGAGGTAGAGCCTTTGAGGGTCTGACCACAGAAAGAAAGGCATTGTTTGGGGTGGCAGAAACACCATGTTTTTGAGAGAGAGAGAGTGAATTGGGGACAGGGGGAGGGGGTGTGATGCTGAGTGGTGGGTGGTGGGGTGGGGGGGGGGGGCGGAGTGGGTGCGGGGTGCGGGTCCTGGCAATGGGGGGGGGGGGGGGGGCATCGGGCCCACCCCGGTCTCTCCCGTTTCCAGATCCAAACAGGCCGCCGTGCCACAGGCCCAACACAAACAGTGCCACACACCCGCTGTGGCCCGTCGCCATGGGCAACCGGGGGCCAGGGGTCTCTCCCCCCTCCCCCCTCCCCTCTGTGGGTGCTGGGTCTGTGGTCTGTGGCGGTGCTGTCTGTGACTGACCCTCACTGTGAAAGCTGATTGGGCCGTTAGTGTGACTCATGGACTCCCTGTGTTTCTGCACCACTCTGCAGCTCATCAACTCTACGCCACACATCATAGGCCACCTTTAGTGCTAGATCACATACACACATACACATGTATGTAAGTGTGTGTGTGTGTGTGTGTGTGTGTGTGTGTGTGTGCATGTCTGTATGTTTGTTTGTGCGTGTGTGTGGGTGTGCACATCCGCTAGCTCGCACTTCTGCTGCAGTGCAAGCAGTCCGCTCCAGCGTTCTCCCCTCTGCAGTGCACATACAGACACACAAACATACAGACACACACACAAACATACAGACATACACACGCACACACAGGCACAAACACACATGCACATACATACAGACATACACACGCCACACACACGCGCACACACACAAACATACAGACATGCACAAGCACACACATGCACAGGCACAAACACACACACACATACACACAAACATACAGACATACACACACCACACGCACGCACACACACACACATACAGACATGCACAAGCGCACACAAGCACAAACACACGCACATACACACAAACATACAGACATACACATGCTCACACACACACACACACAAACATACAGACATGCACAAGCACACACATGCACAGGCACAAACACACACCACACGCAGATACACACACACACACATAGACACACACACGCCACACGCACACATACACAGACTTACATACACTTACACATATGCAAACAGTGGGAGGAGGAAGCTTCCGTTTACGGCATTAGAAGTCATTAATATATTGAAAGAAAATCTGTGAGTAATGACACAAGGGTATTGCTTGTATTCTTTGTAAAAATGTGGTGTGATACAATACTGATGTGTATTTGTCATTGCAGGATTAGTGTGTGTGTGTGTGTGCATGTGTGTGTGAATGTGTGTATCTGTGTGTATGCACATGCATGTGTGTGCGTGTGTATGTGTACACGCGTGTATGTTTGTATATGTGCGTATGCATGTGTGTGTATGTGTGTGAATGCATGTGTGTGTGTCTGTGCGTGTGTGTGTGTGCATGTGTGTGTGCGTGTGTGAATGCTTGTGTGCGTGTGTGCGTGTGTGTGTGTGTGCGTGTGAATGTGTGTGAATGCGTGTGTGTGTGTGTGTGTTTAATCGCACATCTGAGTTCCCTGTGCTCTCTCTCTCTCTGGAGTCCCTGCAAATGACATGTTGCAGTCAAATGGAAAACAGCGCAGAGAGGCAGAACTCTTTATGGCCAATCCAGTGGGGAGGGCGGGCGGTTCCAACCCGTTTTTTTTATATAAATATATATTTTAATATGTCTATGAAATCCGTCCAAAAATAACTTTAAAAGAACACAGTGTTCCCATCTGGATTTTATATTGTGGCTTTGCGGGGGAAAAAAAAAGCAGGAAAAATAAGAGTTTTTACAGCTCCTCGCTGTGCTAGCGATGCTAACGAGACCTTCGCTCAGCCTATTAAACGTCAGCGCCGGTCGCGGCCGTGTAGCGGCTGTCGGCGTTTGGGGGTGAAACTCCCCTTTAACCCGCTGCCGCGGCTCGGGCTGACGGCGCTAACTGGAGTCAGGAGGCTCCCTGGCTCTCCTTTCCGCCGCGAACGCCAAAACCATCGGTTCCTGTTTCTCGTGGCGCGATGCGTTCTTGGCCCTCTTTTAGCAGGGGGGCGTCTCGTCGGTTGTGATGTCCAGTTGTAGCCGCCAGAGAGAGAGGGAGAGAGGGAGAGAGAGAGAGAGGGAGAGAGAGAGAGAGAGAGAGAGAGAGAGAGAAAGAGTGTGTGTCCTTAAAGTCAGATGTGATTCAGTTCAGTTACATTTTCTTTGCATGGCACTTTTTTTTACACAAAAGCAGCGTCAGAAAAACACTTTATAGAGACATAGGATCACACTTTTTTCTTTTGGGTAAGGTTACGGTATGTTTGTGCATACATGCATATGTGTGAGTGTATATGCGTGTGTATGTGCATGTGTGTGTATGAATGTGTCTGTATATGTGTGTGTGTTTGTGCATGCATGAGTGTGCGTGCGTGTGTGCGTGCGTGTGCGTGCGTGCGTGCGTGTATGTGTGTGCGTGTGTGTGTGTGCGTGCGCGTGTGTGTGTATGGGGGGAAAACACTCCTCCAGCAGCTGACAGCTGTTGTTTGTCTCCCCAGTTTCGAGCGGATGCTCAGTGTGTCATTACTGTCAGTGTACCCCCCTCCCCTCAAACTCCCAGCCTGCCTGTGAGGGTCAGCTGGACCACTTATCCACACCCACCCCCCCCCCCCCACCCCCACCAATTTCGCTTGACAAAGTGTCCCGACCCACCCACCCACCCCCCCACCCCCGTCCCGGAACCCTGCCCCCAAACGCTGGTGAGAGCCGTGCTTTCGCTCACGCACTCGAGTGGCAGGCTTCTGTCTGCCCGACGTGAACTCCAGGCTGTTGTTGTTGTTTTTTTTCTCGCCATTTTTCCACGTCCGGATCTCTCTCAGCTGGAGAGGATGGCAGCGGAACCGGGACCGAGATGCGTTCTGTACCGGATGCTCTGGTACCGGTATGCAGCAGGGCTCTACGGCGGTGCTTCCGTTTTAGGAGCATTTGCTGCTGGAAATAGATGTGTGCTTACTGGGAAAATAATCTAGGGGCAAAGTCTACTACTAGGGATGCGTTGGTGTGCTCCTAAACTTTCTGTGTGGAGTTTGCATGCTCTCCCCGTGTGTGTGTGGGTTTCCTCCGGGTACTCCGGTTTCCTCCCGCACTCCAAAGACATGCAGGTTAGGTGAATTGGAGAGTCTGAATTCACCCTAGGTGTGAGTGTATGTGTGAGTGAATGGTGTGTGTTCGACTGGTGATGGACCGGCGGACTGTCCGTGGTGTATTCCTGCCTCTCTCCCAATGCATGCTGGGATAGGCTCCAGCACAGGCTCCACGACCCTGAGCAGGAATAAGCAGGGTACAGATAAAAGATGGATGGATGGGTTGTTCTTCACCCTCCTTCTCATCTTATTGCAAGATTGGCCTCGCAATCCATGATAACACTTTCCAGTAAGAAAGGGGTGGGGCGAGTGGGGGGGAGGTGCAATAAAATTTTTCTTAGGGCCATTGCTGCAGGTGGGTGCTGTTCACCGGAACATAGGCCTCCCGCGTGGACTCCACTTTCTTCCCCCCCCCCCCCCCCCCCCCCAAACGCTGAGGCCGTATATATAGGACACTCCCCCGCCCCAGCTCATAAAAACGGGCGCATTAATTTAAAGTCGCTGCGGCGGCTCCTTCCCGAGTCGCCCTTGCTCAGCAGATTTCTCCAGCGGATTAGCAGAGCGCCTCTAAGCTGGCTGAAGGCTCCCCGGGTTTCTGCGTGGGGGAAAAAAAGCGCATTTTTAAACTGAGCCCCTTCTGCAGAGGTGTATATAAGCCCTGTTGCGCGTGTACCAGCAGTAACCTGCGAGCGATATAAATGTTTTACTCAAAATATCCTAAAAGACTATTAAAAAAAAAAAAAAAAAAACGAGTTCGCCCACTGATCAGTGCAGTCAAAGTGTGGTTATAAAACTGTAGTGTAAAGCAAAAGTCAGGCGTGATTTCGGCACAACGGCTGTAATAAACGACGGAGTGATTGTGAAGTTAAATGCGGCAGAATGCTGATTAGCGCTAGCGTCGGGCTAATGAAAGTTTCCCCGCGGATGCAGTCCCTCGCAGCTTGTTAAAGGCTGCTCATTTTTACATGCGCTAAGCAGCCCAATCCCTCTCTCTCTCTCTCTCCTTCTCTCTGTCTGCCTCTCTCTCTCTCCCTCTCTGTGTCTGTCTATCTCTCTCTATCCCTCTCTCTCTTTTCTCTAGCTATTTCTCTCTTTTCTGCCTGTGGTTAGTTTGTTAATTGGTTTTTCTCTTTATGTTTCTTGTACATTATTTTTGTTTTGAAGTACAGTAATTTCTGTGGTTAAACAATGTCCCAATAAAAGGGTTTTTAAAATCAAAAAAATCTCTGTCTCTCTCACTGTCTGTCTCTCTGTCTGTCTCTCTCTTGCTCTCTTT
>CM045886.1:3462500-3470000 GCA_025169545.1 Anguilla japonica
AGGTCAGAGAGGAGCGCCAGGAACTCGGGCATTGCCTGCCCCCCCCCCCCCCCCCCCCCACGCCACTCCCTGCAGAGATGTTTCCGTGGCTACCGTTTAGCCACTGGTCACTTTTAATTCCCGACTTACTCCACCGGAATGTCTTACTCCACCGGAATGTCTTCCTCGTTTAAATGCGGGCAAACTTTCTCCCAGCCAGCAAGACCCCCCCCCCCCCCCCCGCCCCCTCTGCCACCGGTTCAGCTGGCGATCTTCTGCCTCTCTCTTTCTCATTCTCTCCTTTTTTTCCCTCTTTCATCTGAGGTTGGGGGGTGACTTGGCACAGGAGAATCCCTGGCACTCTTCTGCAGGGTGGCTTGTACTTTGTGCATTCTTGCTCTGGGGGGGAGGAAAGAGAGAGAGAGAGAGAGAGGTGTAGAAAGAGAGAGAGAGCGAGAGAGAGAGAGGTAGAAAGAGCGATCTAAAATGGCTGCCAACTCCACTGCACACGAAATGTCTGCCAAAAAAAAAAAAAGAAAAAAAAAGACCTCAGTAGCATCGTTCAGCAAAGCGCTCGCCAGAAAGAGGCTGTGTGTGTGAAAATAAAATGGCGAGGGCGACAACAGGAACCCGAAAGATAAACGAGTTTACAGCAGCAAGTGCGAGAGATCATGAGTTTGAAACAGGAGAGCCCGGGAGAGTGAAAGAAGGGGGGAGGAGGGAGGGAGGGAGAAGAAAACGTACCTTTCTTTTTCGGTGCAGAAGTCGAGTTTGGACCACGCGCGAGGGATCGCCGGTCCCTGGCACGGAAAGGTGCGAACGGGCGCGGATTTAAGCGCCAAGAAGCGTCGCCCGGGACAGAGAAGACGAGCAATAAGTCTTCAGATTCTTCAGTAAAAAAATGAAATAGTGAGAAAGAAAATGCTCAGAAATGAGAACGTTGAGGGGAGGGAAGTGTAGTGCGTTGAGCCACGTTTGTACAAAATGGCTGCCCTGATTCCCGACCAGAGAGAAAATGGCTGATTTCTTTTGTAGTTACTGCCTCCGATTTATTGCATCACCGGGCGACGTACAGTTTATTTTTTTGTTTTTTATCCAATGATTTTTGTCCACATTTACTTTTGGCTTGTGGAAAAAAAAAGGACGTGAAGCAGTCCTTTAAGAAGAAAAAAAAAGAGAAACTTTTTTCGGCCGCGTCGGCACGGTTTATTTCAGTCCGGTTTGTTTTGCTTTATATTTGGCCATGCAGTTCTTGCTCTGTGTGCCAAAGTAAGGTGTGGGCCTGCACGCTGGAGGACTGAGTTGTGTGCCAGTCTTTCTCGCTTTCTCGCTTTCTCGCTTTCTCTCTCTCTCTCTCTGTTTCTCTATCTCTCTCTCTCTGTCTCTTTCTGTCTGGTTCTCTCTGTCTCTCTCTCTCTGTCCTTGCCAGCGGGATCAGTGTGAGGGCTGTCTGCCCGGTAACTGCTGCTCTTGGAAAGGGGGAACTGGATTTGCGTTAATGACGGCAGAGGAGAGCAGAAATGGCAGTGCCTGCCCGTGCCGCCCCACTTGGCTAGGCAGGAGCTCGTTTCTTGTTGTTCTTTAAAAAAATTTTTTTTTTTTTGTTCCTTCCCATTATTAATGTCAGCAGAACCAAACACAAGCAACAGTCAAAACTCCAAGCAGCTCCTCCAAACACACCCCCCTCCACCCCACCACCCCATCACCCTCCCTCCCCCCCACCCACTGCAGATCAGCAGCTGCGGGCTGCCAGCTTTATTGGCCTTCAGTCCTGAACAGATACAGACTTTATTCTGGGTCTTTTCAGAACCCTTAGCTGCCAATCCCCCCCCCCCCCCCCCCCCACACGCCCCCTTCCCCTCACCGCTCCACCCCCCCCCCCCCCCCCACACCCTTTTTTCAAAACCTGTGCACTGCCACCACTTCCCAAATTGAATTAAAATACATTTTTGTTTAAATCCCGGAAGCAGCTCCATCCGAGGACCCCGCCCCGGCCCTCTGCCTCCTGCCTGGGTCAGCGGAGGAGAAGGGGAATTAAAGACAGACAAGAATGCACAAAAAAAAAAAAAAAAACCAACAACAAAAAAAAAAAGAGCCCAAAGAGCTTTTTTGGCTACGCCACCCCCGCCCCCGTAGCCGCCGCCCGTCCTGCTGCTTGTTGTGCTTCGGCAGCGCTGGCGCCTGCTCTTGGCCAGCGAAACCTCTTTTCAGCGCGATTTTCGGACGTCCCGGCCAAGGGCCACGTGTGTCAGTTCATATTTTTTAAAAAAAAAAAACAAACCAAAACGCCATTAGTGTTCGGGCTGCTGATAGAACGATCTTCCTCGCGTGTTTAACCTTTTATTTACTGACTTGCGTGATTTCCAAAACCAGTAAGGAATTATAATTATGCTGCCGTGTCAAGTGTGTCTCAGTACCCCTCATCCCTGTACACACACCAGCATGTGGATTCTGCCTCTTGCTCTTTACCAGAGGTGAAAAATCTAGGTTCGGAAAGTAAAAATCCTCCCCAATATTCTTTTCCCACGGTCACCTGGATTTGCTAATTAGCGCTGTTCATCAGTCAGGACGTGGAACTAATTAGTGAAACCAGCTGGCTTGAGAAACTTGCCTCTGGACTTTCTGACCCCTTGGATCTTCCACCTCTGTCCATTGCATTAAAAAACCCATTACACAACGATGGCCGAATGAGCACTTGTGTGGAAAATGTATCTGAATGCTTTCAACCACTCACCAGACACTGGTTCCCCCTCTCTGCCTATCACACGGAAAATATGAGATTAAATCACTCGGCAATGCGTTTCCCCCGAGTCGGCCATTATCTGTTTTTGATGATTTCGTTTATTTATCGTACATCCATCGTGTCTGAGTTGAGTTTTTTTTTTAGCATCACCACCAACTCAGTAAACGCTCTATTTGATTTTGAAAAATAAAATCAGGTTGCTATAATTATGTGGGATTCACACCTTTGTTTAAGTGAAATGTTCAACACAGTCTTTTAAAGAATATTTTGATTAGGTCATTTCTTCCCCGGACTGACACTAGTAACAGTGATTACTTGTGCCATTGGTCCCCAAACTTTTTGAGTTTGGCCCCCCTTTAGTAAGAGGAATTTTTTTTAAGCACACACATATCCTGGGGGAGACAAGGGGGGGGGGGGGGGGGGGGGGAGGATTGTTTTTTGCTTGTTTAAAAAATTTTCTGTTACCCAAGTGCTCGTTTACCATGAGCTGTGAAGCCCGTTGAGAATGCACAACCTTTGGGATTTCAGATTATGATATCCCTTAATCCGATTAACCGACTCTTC
Source organism: Anguilla japonica (assembly GCA_025169545.1). Lineage (NCBI taxonomy): Eukaryota > Metazoa > Chordata > Actinopteri > Anguilliformes > Anguillidae > Anguilla > Anguilla japonica. The sequence continues at coordinate 3,465,787 of CM045886.1, forward strand.
ACCAAGGAGAACGTGGTGAAATCCTAAAAGCGCTGTCCAAATATGAACTCTCCGCCACTGGTGCGAGGTACAGACTCTGAGGTACTACTGAGGAAAGTGTGCGAAGTCCGGGTGCCTGTTTTCTCCGAAACGTTTGAGGACTGAAATTTTCCTTCTCTCTCTTTTCCAGAGGCGGAGCAGAGCAGCAGCCCCCGCACGGGCATCGGCTCAGACCAGGAGGACAGTCGAGCCGCGAACATGGGTACGAGCTCGGCGAGTCCTCCCCCAAACACGCTCTCCCATTCACCACTACTGTTATTAATACTCAAACACGCTCTCCCATTCACCACTACTGTTATTAATACTCAAACACGCTCTCCCATTCACCACTACTGTTATTAATACTCAAACACGCTCTCCCATTCACCACTACTGTTATTAATACTCAAACACACTCTCCCATTCACCACTACTGTTATTAATACTCAAACACGCTCTCCCATTCACCACTACTGTTATTAATACTCAAACACGCTCTCCCATTCACCACTACTGTTATTAATACTCAAACACGCTCTCCCATTCACCACTGCTGTTATTAATACTCAAACACGCTCTCCCATTCACCACTACTGTTATTAATACTCAAACACGCTCTCCCATTCACCACTACTGTTATTAATACTCAAACACGCTCTCCCATTCACCACTACTGTTATTAATACTCAAACACGCTCTCCCTCCCATTCACCACTGCTGTTATTAATACTCAAATACGCTCTCCCATTCACCACTACTGTTATTAATACTCAAACACGCTCTCCCATTCACCACTATTGTTATTGATACTCAAACACGCTCTCCCATTCACCACTGCTGTTATTAATACTCAAACACGCTCTCCCATTCACCACTGCTGTTATTAATACTCAAACACGCTCTCCCATTCACCACTGCTGTTATTAATACTCAAACACGCTCTCCCATTCACCACTACTGTTATTAATACTCAGACACGCTCTCCCATTCACCACTACTGTTATTAATACTCAAACACGCTCTCCCATTCACCACTGCTGTTATTAATACTCAAACACGCTCTCCCATTCACCACTGCTGTTACCTGTTACTAATACTCAGACACACTCTGCCATTCACCACTGCTGTTGCTAACAGTATAACACACTCTGCCATTCACCACTGCTGTTGCTAACAGTATAACACACTCTGCCATGCACCACTGCTGTTGCTAACGCTGTAACACACTCCACCATTCACCACTACTGTTACTAACACTGTAACACACTCCACCTTTACTCTGCTGTTACTAACACTGTAACTCACTTCCCCTTTACTCTGTTCTTTCCAAATCTGGGCCTGTGAAATTGACATCTGTACTCCTGTTCAGTACGGAAACTCGGTTACAGTTTGCATTTGTGCAATAAAATAAAATGGGGTGTTGGTACGAGCGCAAACCTTTATGGACAGTCACATGCCACTTATTGATATTGGCCCTAGAATTTCCTGTATCATGTAATTACAAATCTGCGAATTTTATGCGGTCAGAATTGACAGAGGAGAAAATGACTGCTGATGTGCTCATCACACTGAGTAAGCCACAGAGTGGCTGTGAATCAGAACCACAGCGAAGTCGCCGTTTCAGTCTTTTGGTTTCTCGCAACTCTGAGGAAGGCAACGTGGAGGCTAAAGCTAGCCCGATATCGGACAGAACTGTCAGCTCGTTACGCTCCCGTTCCATCTGCAGTGGGCAGGACCCAGGCAAGGCCAAAGCATCGGTCCACCCTGCTCCATTGAATGCGCCCCGGGTCTTATTTCTGCAGTTTTGGCGCTGTTGTAGTTACCGCGGGTGAGGATTCCTTTCGCGCTCAGAAGCGGCAGCCGTGGTGTTCGAACCCTGCAGAAAAAGGGGCAGATCCCCACACGTTTCAAAACCAGGCCCGGAAACCTTGGGGGATTTTGCTTTAACGCCGCGTCCCCGTGAACGCCCTTCACACCTTTAACACACACGCGTGTTGCGTGCCGTGCGGTCACCTCGCGCTGCTCCTCTGCAACGCCCAGCCGCGGTCTGAAAGCAACGCCGCGCTTCAGGGGAATCCACCGCGACTTCGATCGGCAAAAAAAGCTGTTATTGCCTGCAGACTGTAGCAGAGCTGCCCTTCCAGCTCATCCCGTCCATCACTCTGCAGATACTCCACCTTTATCCTGCGAGCGGCGTTAGGAGCCTGCAAGTACATGAAGCTCCCATAGCTAATTATCTCTTTCTCTCTCTCTCTCTCTCTCTGTCTCTCTCTCTCTCTCTCTCTCTCTGTCTGTCTGTCTGTCTGTCGCTCTCTCTCTCTGTCTCTCCCTCTCTCTGTCTGTCGCTCTGTCTGTCTGTCTGTCGCTCTGTCTCTCTCTCTCTGTCACTCTGTCTCTCTCTCTCTCTCTCTGTCTGTCGCTCTGTCTCTCTCTCTCTCTGTCTGTCGCTCTGTCTCTCTCTCTGTCTGTCGCTCTGTCTGTCTCTCTCTCTGTCTCTCTCTCTCTGTCTGTCGCTCTGTCTCTCTCTCTCTGTCTGTCTCTCTCTCTGTCTGTCGCTCTCTCTGTCTCTCTCTCTGTCTGTCGCTCTGTCGCTCTGTCTCTCTCTCTGTCTGTCTGTCTGTCGCTCTCTCTCTCTCTCTCTCTCTCTCTTGCAGATGCCCCAGAGTTTCAGGAGAGCTTTGTGGCTTCGGGAGTCTTTAACGTCACGGAACTCGTGCAGGTGTCCAGAAGTAAGGCCGTCTTATTCAGCAAAACTGGAAAACTGCGGTGATATCATGAATTGCCATTGTTGTTTCAAAAGTGTGAATGTATGCACGTGTCCTATGAATTGTTTCTTCTGTTGTCTGTAATTACATATTGATTATATATATATATATATATATATATATATATACATAGATTTCTAGATATAAGCAATATATATATATATATATATCAGCTAATAAATACAGAGCAAGTAAAAATTATGCCACACGTAGACCATCTACACACACACACACACATGCACGCACACACGCATACACACACGCACGCACACATGCATACACATACGCACACACACACACACACACGCACATGCAGACATACACTCACGCGCACACACACACACACTCACACATTGAGCAGTACTGGCTGTTTCTTGTTTCATGAATTTAGTTTCTTTTTCCGAGTGAATTGAGACATCTTTTTTCCTCAGACCGTATTCCTGGGGTAATGTACAGCGGCACCCTTTCAGTAATGACATCACGATCTGCGGAGAGGGAAAATTGAACATTGCACAGCTTTCGCTGCAATCTGGCGTTAGCTGACGGAGTCTGCGGCTGTTTCCCTGAGCAGTGCACACTATTTACTGCGCTGTAGTGTAGTGTGAACGGGTCTGGGAGCTGGGCCTAGTTACAGAGCAGGCCATGGTTGCCATAGTGTTAGAGGCATGGAGCTGTGTAGGGCGGCAGTGTAGTATAACGGGTAAGGAGCTGGTCTTGTAACCTAAAAGGTTGCAGGTTCGATTCCCGGGTAGGACACTGCCGTTTTACCCTTGAGCAAGGTACTTAACCCACATTGCTTCAGTAATAATAATAATAATAAAACTTTATTTATATAGCACCTTTCATATCATAAAATGCAGCTCAAAGTGCTTTACAGGAGAAACAATAGAAATCAGTACCACAGGTATTAAGATAAGATAAAAATAGAAATAAAATAAATTGATAATGATAATAGCAGAAATTACGTAAAATTAAAATAAATAAATAATAAAGAAAAAAAATAATAGTACTAATAAAAATAAAAATAAAATTAATAAAATAAAAAATTAGTAATACAATAAATTGATAATGATAAAAACAATCCTAAGATATAAAAAGCATAAAACAAGTATAAGAAATAAGATGTATATATCCAGCAGTATAAATGGATGCAATGTAAATGATATGAAAAAAAAAAGTTGTGTAAGTCGCTCTGGACAAGAGCGTCTGCTAAATGCCTAAAACTTTGTAGCGTTTGGTTGGGGAGAGAGTGGACGGCTAAAGAGGAGATTCCAGGCCAGACTGCATAAGCCACTCGAAGCATTAGCTGCAGACAGCGTTCCCAATGAGCCTTCCCCCTCCTGCCACCAACATTGGACTGACCTTTGAACCCTGACTTTGATTTTTTTTTTAAAAGAGCGGTTTTGTGTTAGATGAATTCGATAGGAAAGG
>CM045886.1:3475000-3565000 GCA_025169545.1 Anguilla japonica
GGTACACCAGATAAGTTCTAATTTGATACCCCTTCTAAAAACTCGCTAAAGGGCGTGACCATGCACGATCCTTTGGCAGGTGATGCTCTGTACTGTAACATGGCACCGGAACGTTCTGTAGTTAAGAAGCAGAGGGGACAGAAGCAGGATCCCAGTGCCTGACGAAACTTTTTGTGTCACACCCACCCACCTGCCAATGCCAGTGAGCCAACAAACCAATCAGGACCCACGGTCAGCTAGCCATGCCAGGCGTATCACCTGAGTACAGGTGTAACAGTCCATTCCAGTCTGCTGAGCCGTGATCTCTGAGCTGCTTGTAAGTGGCTCAGGCCCCTCCCTTTCCCATGCTGGCTGCGGTGTGCCTGTGGGGCAGACGACACTTCGGGAATTACACGGTGGTCATGGCGCGGAGTTGATCCACTGGAAACATTACTTCTTTTTTTAAACTGAAACGGTGCATCGCAGGAGGGGGAGCTGGCTGAGCGGACGCAAGGGCGCACACACTGATAAGCGGAGGTGCTCTATCCGTGAGGAGGTACTCTATCAGCACGGAGGTGCTCTATCAGCGCGGAGGTGCTCTATCAACGTAGAGGGAGGAGCTCTATCAGTGTAGAGGTGCTCCCTCAGTGAGGAGGTGCCCTATCAGCGCGGAGGTGCTCTATCAGTGAGGAGGTGCCCTATCAGTGTGGAGGTCCCCTAACAGTGTTGAGGTGCGCACTCAAGTGATGATGTGCGCTATCAACGGAGGTGCTCTCTCGTGGAGGTGCTCACTCAGTGAGGAGGTGCTCTATCAGTGCGGAGGTGCCCTATCAGCGCAGAGGGAGGTGCTCTATCAGTGAGGAGGTGCTCTCTCAGTGTGGAGGTGCTCTATCAGTGAGGAGGTGCTCTCTCAGTGTGGAGGTGCCCTATCAGTGTGGAGGTGCTCACTCAGTGTGGAGGTGCTCTCTCAGTGAGGAGGTTCTCTATCAGTGAGGAGGTGCTCTCTCAGTGAGGAGGTTCTCTATCAGAGAGGAGGTGCTCTCTCAGTGAGGAGGTGCCCTATCAGCGCGGAGGTGCCCTATCAGCGCGGAGGTGCTCTATCAGTGAGGAGGTGCTCTCTCAGTGTGGAGGTGCCCTATCAGTGTGGAGGTGCTCACTCAGTGAGGAGGTGCTCTATCAGTGTGGAGGTACCCTATCAGCGCAGAGGGAGGTGCTCTATCAGTGCAGAGGTGCTCTATCAGCGTGGAGGTGCTCTCTGTGTGGAGGTGCTCTATCAGTGTGGAGGTGCTCTCTCAGTGAGGAGGTTCTCTATCAGTGAGGAGGTGCTCTCTCAATGAGGAGGTGCCCTATCAGCGCGGAGGTGCTCTATCAGTGAGGAGGTGCTCGCTCAGTGAGGAGGTGCTCTATCTGTGCGGAGGTGCTCTCTCAGTGAGGAGGTGCTCTCTCAGTGTGGAGGTGCTCTATCAGTGCGGAGGTGCTCTATCAGTGAGGAGGTGCTCGCTTAGTAAGGAGGTGCTCTATCAGTGAGGAGGTGCTCTATCAGTGCGGAGGTGCTCTATCAGTGCAGAGGTGCTCTATCAGTGTGGAGGTGCTCTCTCTGTGGAGGTGCTCTATCAGTGAGGAGGCGCTCTCTCAGTGAGGAGGTGCTCTATCAGTGAGGAGGTGCTCTATCAGTGCGGAGGTGTTCTATCAGTGAGGAGGTGCCCTATCAGCGCGGAGGTGCTCTATCAGTGAGGAGGTGTTCTATCAGTGAGGAGGTGCTCTATCAGTGAGGAGGTGCTCTCTCAGTGTGGAGGTGCTCTATCAGTGAGGAGGTGCTCTATCAGTGAGGAGGTGCTCTATCGGCGCGTATTGAGTGGAAGGCGCAGGCTTGCTGCTCAGTGGAAACGCTCCAGGGCTCTTACAGTCGAGAACAAAGGCTGTTGCTCAGGTGACGGCGGGCGAGGCGAGAGCCGCGGTAATTTATCTGGGCCTCAGCGCCGCCAAAAAAAATCCGCCTTTAATTTATTATGTTAATTTTGGCGGTGCAGCGGTAGCGGAGCTAGCTGCGGAGCTAGCTGTTAGCAGCGGTCGCGGCGCGGCCCCCTGCTGCTCAGTCCCTGGCGGCCTTTTCTGAGCTCCGTGCGCCTCCTCCGGCGCCAGCCTCTTCTCTCTGTGCGCCTCCTCCTCTCTGTCATTTTAACGTTTCTCCCACTGACTTTTTTTCTCCCTCTCTCTCTCCCTCTCTCCCCTCCCTCGTTTCATCGCATGCAGGAGTAAGAGGCACAAGTCCGGCTCCATGGAGGACGACATCGACACCAGCCCCGGGGGGGAGTACTACACCTCGCCCAACTCCCCCGCCAGCAGCTCCCGCAACTGGCAGGACGAGATGGAAGGAGGTGAGCAGCTTATACCGCCTTTACCTGCTAAGGATTCATCTTATACCGCCTTTACCTGCTAAAGATTCATCTTATACCACCCTGACCTGCTCCAGGCTATATTCATCTTTACCAGCTTTACCACCTTTACCTGCTCCAGTCTATATTCACCTTTACCACCTTTACCTGCCCCAGTCTATATTCACCTTTACCACCTTTACCTGCTCCAGTCTATATTCACCTGTACCACTTTTACCTGCCCCAGTCTATATTCACCTTTACCACCTTTACCTGCTCCAGTCTATATTCACCTTTACCACCTTTACCTGCTCCAGTCTATATTCACCTGTACCACCTTTACCTGCTCCAGTCTATATTCACCTGTACCACCTTTACCTGCTCCAGTTTAGATTCACCTTTACCTACTCCAGTTTAGATTCACCTTTGCCACCTTTACCTGGCTGCTGTTCAGATTCACCTTTGCCACCTTTACCTGGCTGCTGTTCAGGTTCACCTTTGCCAGGCCTCCCTCCGTCTGTCGCTGACTCTTTGCGAAACGCGCATTCCAGTACGCTGCTTTGTTTAGCTTAAATATCCGAGTGACCTCACTGTGTTTCAGTTTGAGTGACAGTCTGTGCGATGCGATGCCGCTGCCAAGTGCGCCACGGGGGAATTCCTGTCATTAAACCGATGTCAGAAAAACCCCCCACGCCACCCACGTGCTGCACATCCCTCTGTCATGTTATGCCAACAAATTATGCTTCAATCTGACACTTCAGAATTAAATAAATTCAGCAATTGCGTAATGACGTTCACGCGCCTCCACCAAAGCCTTCAAGTCAGTGTCAAGTGCGTTTTTATTTTAGCCTTGACTGCAGATCTCGCCTGAATGTAGGTACTGCCCCCCCCACCCCCCCCCCCCCCCCCCCCCCCCCCCCCTTTCAGATCTGCACACCCCTGCTTTTAACCCAAGGGGCTGGAAATAAGAGCTCAATCCCTTTCAGTCTGAAAGTGACGTGACGCTTTTATTTTGTTTTTAATTGCCGTCAATCACCCTGACAGCCGAAACGTGTCGCTCACCTGGGCCGCCGCTCAGGGGCAGCGGCGGCCGCCATCACGTCCCCCGAAGGTGTCGAAAAAGAACGGGGCGCAGCAAAGACGAATATCTCGAGTTATAAAGCGCCAGCAGAAGATGAGCCCCCCTAGCCGCCGGACCGGACGCTCACAGTCCCCCAGCTTCCCGGTTCCTAAACCCAGACTCCCAAGTTTTAATTAATTCATGAGCCCTCTTGTTTTTTTCTTTCTTTTTTTTTTTTTTTGCGAAAGTTTTTTTTTTTCTTTTTTAAAAAAAGGAAGTAACTCGCCCTCGGTCCCTCAAGTAAAGGTTTGAGGCTGAGTTCTCCGAGGGCCCCGGGGCTGTGTGTTCGTTATGTAAAACTCTCTGTCCGTTTTGACACGCTCCCTGTACCTGGTTGCTGCTGGGAAATAATGCGCAAACCCCTAGCTGTTCTGCTTATGGAAGTTATTCCGTGTTTTTTTTTTTTTTTTTTTAAGTGTTGTTCTGGTTTTTGGAGAGAGAGCTGGATGCTGTTACTTTGGGGCGTAAATCGCTTGAACCTCTTTTCCCCTTCGTTCTTAATGGCGTGCAAGAGTAAAATAACAGCGTGAGTGTTTTATTATTTCGAACAAAGCGTCTTTAAAGCGAATCCATTAATCAGGAGTATCGTCATGATTTATTAGATTAAATTATGAGTTCCACCATCGTTACCGTGCTTCTGAAATTAATCAAAGTGGCGTGAGTGTTCTCAGCGCTCCCTGGACACAAATATTCTTTTGTCACTTAATATATTTACGCAGGAGGGTAATTAACGAGGCCGTCAGAGAAATTATTATTGAGTGTGTGTGACAGTGTGTGAGTGTGTGTGTGTGTGTGAGTGAGTGTATGAGGTGTGTGTGTGTGTGTGTGTGACTGTGTGTGAATGAGGTGTGTGTATGTGTGTGTGTGTGTGTGTGTGTATGAGGTGTGTGTGTGTGTGTGTGTGTGTGTGTGTGTGTGTGTGTGTGAATGATGTGTGTGTGTGTGACTGTGTGTGAATGAGGTGTGTGTGTGTGTGAATGAGGTGTGTGTATGAGGTGTGTGTGTGAGGTGTGTGTGTGTGTGTGTGTGTGAGTGTGAGAGTGTGTGTGTGTGCGTGTGTGTGTGTGAGTGTGAGAGTGTGTGTGTGAGTGTGAGAGTGTGTGTGTGTGTGTGTGAGACTTTGTGTGTGTGTGTGTGTGTGTGTGAGATGTGTATATGTGTGTGTGTGAGGCGAGTGTGTGGGCACACAGACGCTGGCAGGCACGTGTGATTGTCCTGACGGGGTGCGGCTGGCACGTCAGGCGGCTCCTAATTGAGCCGGTAACTGTTGCAGTCCTGTTGCCGTAACAACAGAGCATGCACTCTATGCCCTGCCGCACGATGTGCGGAGGTGTCCGGGTGCAGAGGTGTGTGGGTGCAGGGGTGTGCAGGTGTGAGGGTGCGGAGGTGTGCGGGTGATGTCCCTCATTCAGTCTCAGGTTCAGAATGGTGTGAAGGCAGGAACAGGAGGGAGAAGGTGCGGCTGCAGTCGTGTTTATGGTGGTGGTGATCCTGTAACGCCTTTCGACACTCTGTGCTGTAGCTTACAGCGGTACCAGTGCTAATGTACCCCCCCCCCCCCCCAAATCCCCTGCAGGAGTCCCCCCCCCCCCACCCACCCCCCAAATCCCCTACAGGAGTTCCCCCCCCCCACCCCCCCAAATCCCCTGCAGGAGTCCCCCCCCCCCCCCTCACCCCCAAATCCCCTGCAGGAGTCTTCCTGCCCCCCTCCCAAGGTACTCTTTAATTGGATGGCCCGAAGTGGGACGGGTAAGCCTGTCCCAGTTCCAGCAGAATAAGCTTCTGTGTTTAAACACTGCAGCCATCGACCCCCTTTTTGCTGGAGTTGGAGACTTTCTCCCGCACAGTATTCTTCAGAAGCTGTTATTATTATTCGGCTCTGACTGAAAGGAAGCCCATGATTTTTTTATCTTATTGGCGTCGTGTTTTTAGAGCGCGGCCAGAATCGATCTGGCCCCCAAAAATGGCGGTTGGAGTCAGAGGCGGTTGTGCTTGACGTGTAGAGGAGTGGTGCGATGGCCGAGCTTTGGGGGCACCGAGAGCCAATGAGAGAGCGCGTTTAGCTGCGTGACCAGTCTGACGGTAAGATGCTGCTCTTTGATAGGGCATTACGGAAACTGTTTCTCACACATCACTGAGGGAGTGAGAGAGAGAGAGTGAGAGAGAGAGAGAGAGAGAGAGAGAGACTGAGAGTGTGTGAGAGAGAGAGAGAGAGAGAGAGAGTGAGTGGGGGGGGAGAGAAAGAGCATTGGCAATATGTATTTCAATATACGTCATGCCAACGAAGCATTCTGAATTTGAATTAGAATTTGAGCAGAGCAAGAGGGAGAAAGAGGGAGAGAGAATGAGAGAGAGAGGAAGGGAGGTATGACAGTGTGTATTTGAAGTATGGTGTAATCGGGTGTGCAGTGTGTTGAAACTTTTCTGTTTAAACATGGGAACTTAAAGCAAAAAAATAAAAGAAAAAAAAAGAAAAATCTGAAAGCACTAATCTGAAACAGATTGAGATTGGGTGGAGAAACGTGGCCTTGCTTTTTGCCACAGTTTTTGTCCTGGCTTTTGTTGCGCGTCGTTGTTTATAACCTGAACTTGAGCCAAAATGGTGTGTTTGAGTCAAAATGCTCTGACTGCAGTTCAGGCCAGAAGGATTTCAGATCCACTGGCCTGACTGCAGTTCACTGCAGTGATGGTGGCGTCATCTGGAATGCCTATCTATGCCCCCTTGTGGTCACGTACAGATATAACATCTTTAGGGTTCACTAGATTGTGCAGATCAGCAATCTGTCTAAATCTGATTTACACACCATGTTTGCTTTTCTTTGTGAGTGAATTTTTTTTTTTTTTTTACTGTGGCTTATTTAGGCAAAATATTTAATGTGTATGGAAACACTAAATACAGAATGTAAATCATCTCTGACTGGATCTCAAAATGTGCAGCCTTTTTTTCGGCTGGTACTGCTGAGTAAGTGGAAACAAACAGAACTATAAGCTCAGGACTTTATCAATTAGTCTGCATTTTTGACTAAATGAGTTATTTATGTGGGAATTTTTCTTGTTAAGTCTATTTTTTTTTACTATACAGCAGATTAAACAATTGAAATGATTGTTGTCTTTCTTTTTTCTTCTTTTTTTTTAAAAACAAAAACGTTACACCTGACAAAAAAATACGATGATATGAGACGTGTACGTTTTAACGCTGAACATCTCAGAATCTGCTGATAGGACCCTATGATTTTACGATCTTGGATTATTAGCTGCAGGGTTTGCAGAGAGCTCGTGGACGCAGGAGTGCAGGGAATTCCCGCGTTTAGCGGCGAGCGCTAACACGCACGCCCCCGTGCGCTGTCCCCTCCCCTCCGCAGGGATTTCCCCCACCGTTAAGAAGACGGAAATGGACAGCCCGTCTCCGCAGGACAACTCCCCGCGCCTGAGCAGCTTCACGCAGCACCACCGGCCTGTCATCGCCGTGCACAGCGGTGAGCCCCAGGAGAGCGCGTCCTCTGTCTGCGCGCCGCGCGTGGCCGTAGCGTAGCATCCCACTAAGCGCCCGGCACACACACCGCGCACGGCTATAGGATAGCATTCCATCAAGCGCCCGGCACACACGCCGCGCACGGCTATAGGATAGCATTCCATCAAGCGCCCGGCACACACACCGCGCACGGCTATAGGATAGCATTCCATCAAGCGCCCGGCACACACACCGCGCAGGGCTATAGGATAGCATTCCATCAAGCGCCCGGCACACACGCCGCGCAGGGCTGTAGCATGGCATTCCACCACGCGCCCTGCACACTGTCTGTGCACCGCACACTGCGCACGGCTGTAGCGTAGCATTCCAGCTAGCGGTCTACAACCTATATGTCTGCATACCGCGCAGGTACGTAGCATAGTATTCCTACTTAGCGGTCTTCAATCGATACCCACACGGCGCAAGGCCTTAGTTTAGCATTCCATCCAGTGCTCTACACCGCCCCTGTCTGCACATTGCGCCATGCACAGGGCTATAGCGTAGCATTCGTAGCGTTAGCTGTAAACCGTAACACTATGGCCTGAACCTGTTTCTATAGCGTAGGCGGGTTCGTTCGGAGAAACCGTGCAGTAACTCAGCCACTTCAGTTCAGCACGTATTCTATGGACTGTGTGACTTATACAGGTTTAGACTATTGAATGAAACTTAAGTGTTGCATCTGACATTTTATGTCATGTCAGTAAGTCCACGGTGCTTGTGGAGTGCTAGGTAACAGTAAATGCGATGATCCTGGTGTGGGTTTTCTGTATTTATCTTAAGACTCACGCATTGGCTCTCATATGTACCCCAAGTGTCAGTACATTTATAAAGCGTCTGGAGGAGAGGTTTGTCTGAACTGTAAGAAAAGCACAGACACGGTTATTTAGCATAGTTGATGTCCTTGTTTCAGCACAGAAAACCGATTGGAAAATAACTTCTTATTTGACATAGAAATTATACTTCATAGTGCAATACAGCATGAGTATATCTTATAATGCTCTAATGTTTAAGTATTGTTTACAGTGTAGTGTAGTTTAAGTAGGCCTACAGCTTAGAGTGTTGGTGAGTTCTTTATGTGTTTCAAGGAAATGCACTTTCTGTGCTTAAGAGTTTAGAGCCACGCTTAGAGATGAGAGGCATTCAGAAGTTTTTTTTTCTCTCTCTCTCTCTCACGGTCATGCTTGAGTGCCCATTAATCCAAACATCGCTAATGCGCGTGTTCCTGTTTAAAGCCATAACACCATTAACCAAGGGAGAGGGAGGCCATCCATCTGTGGATTCGTCTCTCCTTTTTTATTGAGTCGAACAGCAGGCAAGGCTGCCCAGGCTGGTCCGACACGTAATTGTTTGCAGGGACAATATAGAGTAATGGGTGACGGGCGATGCACGAATAATTAAAGCGGCCGTTAAAATGAATTGGCCGTGAATTAGCATATGTCAGACGCATTAGCGCGTTGCGCCGATAGTACAACCGGCCGCGCTAAGTGACATAAATTAACGTCTCTATAACGAGCGAGCGACTCTGTTCCCGTCCAGCAAACCAGATGAGCAAGCATCAGGGATAGAATCACTGTTAAAATGCGCGGCGTACTGAGTTATTATCAGGAGGTTGTGCGGGGTTTCCTCTGCATTGTGAAAGGTATAATGAGCTTCTCCTTACGCAGCGGACGTAAGAAATTAAATTACTCTCCTGCTGCAGGGGATAAGTGTGCTTTGGCTAACGATGCTCGCGCTGATGGTTAAACTGTGGAGTCGCTCCTGTTTAGCTTCGTTAGGCCCCAGTGTTAAAATGTGTATTCCAGTGCAACGCACTGTCCAGACCTGAAATTAATACGAAAAAAGTAAACGGAGTCAGCTCCTTCCTTATGGCCCGTCCAGTAGGCTAGTCTTACCTCTTACTTTGTACTCAATGAACAGAGCGCTCGGATCCGCCGCGCGACTGGAGCGTTAAGCGCGGCTCGAGGTGAACAATTCGCTGAACGTCACCCTCAGTCGCGAGAGACTTATGAACAGGCCTGTCGCGCAGAGGTTTCTCATTGTTCATCCGAGAATGCACTGATGAGAGTGAAAGTTAACAAACAGAACGGGGGCTGAGCTCGCCCATGCTTACACATATTGTGCCGCGAGACGTTCCTACGTTCTTAATCCATGGATGCAGGCAATACACGTTATACTTTTTAAACGGCTTTTTTTTGTATTTGCTGCACGAACGGCTGAATCGACTGAGACACTCTCAGCCGCGCCGCGCGCATTAGGCTTAACGAGGTACATCAAATTAAGCCAAATAAAATTAAATTAAATGCAATTATCCTCGGCGCTCCCTGCCAGGGCTCCTCAATAACTGAGCCCTCCTGCCAAAACGCACTTTTCACCGAGCGTCTCCCGCCTCCGCAGGTATCTCCAGGAGTCCCCACCCCTCCGCCGCTCTGCACTTCCCCACCACCTCCATCCTGAACCAGTCGGCCTCCGGCTACTTCCCGCACACGGCCATCCGCTACCCGCCGCACCTCGGCTCCCAGGACCCGCTCAAAGACCTGGTGTCCCTGGCCTGCGACCCGTCCAGCCAGCAGCCCGGCCCGGTGAGTGAGTGCGCTCGCAAGGTCGCATTATGGCGCCGCTACAGCACGCGCAAACGAGCTCGCGAGGACACAGGGTGCGATTGATTAGAAGCACCGTGAGTGCTAATAAGCTCCCCCTAGTGGCGAACCTTCAGCCTGCTAAACGTGAGTGATTAAGTGAGTGAGTTAATGAGTGAGTGATGTATGAGTTAGTCACAAGTCAGGTCCACATGGTGCTGCCCTGCCCTGTAGCAATGCAGTCAGTCTAACACAACCTTGGTTTTGGTTCCTCTACTCCAGGGGAACCGCAGCTATGGTCTGCAGGGTCAGCTGGTTCTCATTTTCACCAACCTCTGCCAAAATCTGCAACCAATTTAGGCCCAAGGAGCCGAGCGAGGTGTTGGGGGTTAACCGTGTAATCGTCCTCTTTAATTGGTCAATTAAACGCTTAGTCACAGCGAAAACCAGCAGCCGTGTGGTGTGGCTCTCCGGGACCAGGGTTGAGGATCACCTCTACCCTGGTCTTACCTCTCTCACCTCTACTTCCTGTGCACTGTACCTGCATCTCTCTCTCTCTCCCTCTCTCTCTCTTACCTCCACTTCCTGTGCACTGTACCTGTATCTCTCTCCCTCTCTCTTCCTCTCTCTCTCTTACCTCCACTTCCTGTACACTGTACCTGTATCTCTCTCCCTCTCTCTTCCTCTCTCTCTCTTACCTCCACTTCCTGTGCACTGTACCTGTATCTCTCTCTCTCTCTCCCTCTCTCTCTCTTACCTCCACTTCCTGTACACTGTACCTGTATCTCTCTCTCTCTCTCCCTCTCTCTCTCTTACCTCCACTTCCTGTACACTGTACCTGTAGCTCTCTCCCTCTCTCTTCCTCTCCCTCTCTCCTCCACTTCCTGTACGCTGTACCTGTAGCTCTCTCTCTCTCTCTCCCTCTCTCCTCCACTTCCTGTGCACTGTACCTCTCTCTCTCCCTCTCTCTCTCCCCTCTGTACCTGTATCTCTCTCTCTCTCTCTCTCTCTCTCTCTCTCTCTCTCTCCCTCTCCTCTGTAACCTGAGAGACCGGCTGGAGGCCGCAGCCATGTAGGAACGCCGCACGGCTTCAGGTTTCCACGGATACGCCTCTCTGTACGAGAGACCGGAGAAGAAACGTCACAAACACACACACACACACACACACACACACACACCGTCCTGTCTCTGGACACGGCCGACATGCGGTGCTGCTTATATAATATCAACACACAGTGCTGTGAGTGCAGCCAGCGGAAGATCAATGATGATTGATTATGAAATGAATACCAGTTGCAGGCTGTTTGGGTGCGTTGTGGCTGATAGCGGGTATGCAAACAGCTTTTCAGTCTGGATCGCTGTTTTTTTTTTTTTCTTCTTCTTCTTCTTCTTCTTTTTTTCCCACTAGCTGTTTTTTTGTGAATAAACTCTATCCGCCCAAATGTTTTATTCAGGCTTCTCTCCACCATGTTCAGCCAGTTCTTTGACCACACTGTGAGAAGCGTATTTTGCTTGGAAAGGTTTTTTTTTTTTTTTTGGATGGTCATGGACCATGAACTCCATTTCTGCCTGCCGAAGCTCAGCCTTTAATTTGGCTCCAGTTACCGGCTCTCTGCTGTGAAGCAGGAGGAGGGCTGGCGTAGGACCTCTTCGTCCCTCTGTGTGTGAGACTGCCCCCCCCGCCCCCCCGGTAATGTAATTACCAAGAGCACGAACGGCGCCACCCACTGGCCATTTACTGTAACTGTGTTTCCCCCAATAAAGTAGCAAAAATAATAAAGTAGATCTTCCAGCATATCCAGTTTTCACCCTAATTTGGAATGTCCCATTATCTGCAACCTCACTGCCCATTCAGGGAGAGTGTAGACACCCGCAGTTCCCCTCCGAAACACATGGTGTCGCCAGCTGTTCTTCTTCGGACACTGAGGACTGCAGCTGAGCTCGCATAGAGTGGAGTCAGAGGAGGACCTGTCAAATCTGGCGTTAATGACATGCTGTCCACGGGCCCACGATCGACCAGCGGGGGGAGGGGGGGGGGGGGGTCGCTAAATAACGATGAAATTCCGACCCCTGACTGACTGAGCCCCTCCCATGAATAACCCAACCCCCGCCACACAATCAGCAGTAGCACATTGTCCTGTGGTGTTACTGGGCCACAGTCAGCTCTGGGACGGGCCGAATTCGATCCGAGTCCGCGGGGGCTCGTCCGTGCGCCGCCGTGTGGCCCCTTAACCGAACGAGCCCCCCAGGAGGCGAGGCTTCGCTGGTTGCCGTGGTGACGCTGCACTGGGACTGCACCCGTCTGAATCTCTCAGCTGGGCCCGGACCACACGGGAGGCTCTCAGCTTCGACAAACAGGAAGAACGGCGGCGGTGTAACTGAGTCTTCCGTCGGGTCTGCTAGGCACGGGGTAACGCGCATTAACCTTTTTCAGCAAAGCAGTGGCACGTCTCGGGGAGCAGTATGGACAGAGCACGGTCTGAGAGGCCTGAAGGAGTCCCCCGTTTCCCACCCTGATGCCAGTGAGAGAGGGAGAGAGGGAGAGGGAGGGAGGGAGGGAGGGAGAGGGAGGAAGAGAGAAAGGGTGAGAGAGTGAGAGCAAGTGAGAGAGGGAGAGAGAGAGCAAGGGAGGAAGAGAGAGAGAGTGAGAGCAAGCGAGAGAGTGAAAGAGAGAGAGACAGAGAGAGAGGGGGGAGAGGGAGGGAGAGAGACAGGAGGGGAGAGAGGGGGGGGAGAGGGAGACAGCGAGAGAGAGAGAGAGAGATTGTTGTTCTTTGAAATATTTGCTTTGGCAACACAATGCGTGTCATGCCAATAAAGTGCCTCGAAATTGAATATCGAAAACTGAGAAAGATGGATAGGGTGAGAGACAGATAGGCAGAGAGAGAGAGAGAGACGGCGAGAGAGAGAGAGAGAATACATTTATCAGGCCGCTCGCCCCTCTCTGCAGAGTCATTGAAATTCTCCCTCTGCAGTGCGGCGGTGTCGGGACGTTCCCAGGCCGCGCTTTGGGGACCCCGCCCCCTCCCTTCTGTCCTCCCAACGTTCACATAATGTCGTTTAACCGTTTGAAGTGTAGCTTTTTCTTGGAATGCGTTTCACAAAATACTAAGTCAGTGTTCCAGAACTCCCATTGTTTTCAGTCCCCGGCAGTGATTGTGACATCAGCATTAGAATGTTCAGTTAAGAGCACTGTAACCACGTAGTAGTGATATAGCACCTTGGAGGGTTAGTGCTCATTAGGGCTGTCGTGTTCTCGTTTGTATAACACACTTTCATGTTCAGTTGAGCCGTTGGCAAGAAGGTGTCAGTGGAGGCTGTACTGCCTGCATGATCTGTCTTGGGTCTGTACTTTCCTCCTCTAGGGACTTCCTGCACTTCGAACCCTGATCTGAATGTTGACTTTTTTTTTTTTTTTTTTTGCATTGAAAGTCACCCTGGATGATGGTGTCTGTAAAACGGCTGTAAGTAAAAGCGATGCTTTGGAGAGGAGTTGTGTGGGGCTTCCCCCCCCCCATACTGCAGGTGTTCCACAGGTTCCCCCCCAATGTCCCCCTGCTCACCTGTGCTCTCTCTCTCTCTCTCTCTCTCCCTGCAGCTGAACGGCAGTGGGCAGGTGAAGGTGCCCAGCCACTACATCTCCTCCCAGATGCTGGCCCCCCCGCCGCCCCCCGGCATGCCCCGCCTCTCGCTGCCCACCGACTCCAAATCCAGCGCCACCACCTCCGAGGGCGGAGCCAATTCGCCTACGTCTCCCAGTAAGCCCCTCCCCCCTTCCGCATGCCCTAAGCCTGCTGCTCCAGCCTGTGGAGGACCGCCAAGCCCCCCGCCCTATTTCAACCCTCAGTCTCCTTCTCATAGCCTTAACTTGCACCCCCTCCCTGAAGATTAATATGTGGCTGATGTAAGTGTCTGTGTCATATTCCAAAAAATTCTCAAACAGTCACATTCACACTGTTTCAACTGCATGAAATGTGGCGTAATTACAGTGACGTGCAATTAGCATCGATTGAGAACTGCACCGCCTGTACAGTGTGTGTGTGTGTGTGTGTGTTTGGCTGAACGCTGTTAGTTTAATAGACGCGTGGTTGTTGGGAGCGGTTGGCGTTTGGCAGCGCAGAAATCTCTTTAAATGAAATGAGCCGGGTGAGGGGGGGGGTCCCGTGGTACCGACGGGGGCGGGAGATTGCGGGTTGGCTCCAAGCAGAAGCGTTCTGATTTAGTCGGATTTATACGGGTTAAAGTTCATCTGTATTTTAACACCGGATGCTTCGCCTCAGATAGTGTGTGTACGTGCATGTGTGTTTATTGCTCTTTTGTAAAACGAGACTACCAGGCGTAATATTGAATTTAAGTTGTGTGTTACATTCGAGAGCCGTTAATAACTGCATCGTTACGATCTCCAGTACTCCAGCTTTTTAGTTTTTTGTTTTTCTTGGAAAACGTCGCAGCAGCGAGAGGCACTTTTCTCTGGAGAAAACGATAGAACGCAGCCATCCGCTGCGCCGCCAGAACTCCCACTCCCCATTAATCACGCTAATTTAATTAAGAAGAGCAGAGGACAGCTCAATACGCTCACTGACAGCTGTGAAGACCGGGTTGCCGCGGACACGCGGAGCACTTGAATCAGGAACAGTGGCACTTAATCCTTGGCAGGTATTTTTTTAAATCGTTTTTTTTGTGAACCTGTCTCTTAATCCTGCCGAGTCCCTTCGCCAGAACAGCTCGCGTCATTCATTTCATTACCGAGGGGCGGGAGAGCAAGCGTTTATTAATATAGATTTATAAACCTGACTGAAGCGATGTTGCGATTTCTGCAGCAATAAGCACACCGGTAATTTGCAGAACCCTGGAGCTGGTTCTACATCAGTAGTCAGTTTATGAAGATGTGCTAAAGTTGAGTACTGTGCATCGTGGCGATTGGGAAGCGTTTCACACTGTGTTAAATTTAGCTGTTGAGCCACGCACCCTTGTATTGCTACATTTGTGAGGGCGTGATCACTGCCGCTTCCACAGCCAATCAGCATCCGGGATTCGAAACGACCCCTTTCATAATAAACAAATACAGGCCCCTTTTTTCGCCTTCTTGCAGTAATTTGTGGAATACTGTAAGAACCACCTGACTGCGTTATGTCTTTAATTTTCCCTGATCTCTGTTCCTCTCTCTGCCTCTCGCTTTCTCAGACATTTGTTTCTCAGCCTTGTTGCTCTCTTTGTTTTTTTTTGTTTGTGCAGTAATGCTTTTCCGTTAGTTCACAAAGAAAACACGACACCTTTTTTTCTTCAAAAACTGATGATGAACAACGCTTAGTAAACAATACTTCTTCCCGAACCCTGTCCCCAAAATCGGAGAAAAGAAATGATTTTAAAAGAGCTTCAGACTTTCAAGTTTACTAGAGAGTCAATGTCTTAAAAGTTATCCAGGGAGGACGGGTGGTATTCCAGAACCATGAAGTTACGCTTGCTTTGACACCGCTTGCAGTTACTATGGGAACTGCCCGTATTGCAGAACAGGCGATTCCAAACGGGCCAAGTTACGCGCAAAAATAGCCACGGGCCTGAATCGTTGTTGAGGTCCGGCTGTGGTTAACTGCAGTGACGGGCTCGCAGTCGGACTCCCCTCCCGTAGAAATACAGCGTCCGTCTGCGGACCGCGCTGCGCGGTCTTAATATACGGCCTTCAAACCCAGCGGTACTAATAAACTCAGACGCGGCATCCCTGGGAAGACGTCGCCGGGGAAGAGAAGTGGTCTTCTTAATTATCCGGCTCAGAAGGCTAATTGAATTTACAAGGGATTTAGACATGTTTTTCATTAACGAGGACCGTGATTTACATAACAAGTCATTTACGCTCGTAGACCGATCCCCCTGCCTCTCTCTCTCTCTCTTTCTCGCTCTCTCCCTCTCTCATACACACACGCACACACAGACACACACACCCGCAGACTCCTTCGGCTCCATCCTGTTTGTCGTTAGTGTAATTTAGCCCGACATCGGATCTTTAACGCAGCACTCTGAGCAGATGGTGAGGTAATCCCACCCTCAATGCATGCAGGCGGGCTGCAGTCTCCGGGCTCTTGAAAGCCCATTCACGGCCCAGCGAAAGCGGGATTGTTCGCAGATGCATATTTCAGCCGAGTGAAAAGCTAGTGGGACGCGTGACATTTCTGACACCTTGACTAATGGAGTAACAGTCTGCAGAGTGGCTCCCTGGTTGAGCCCCGTTGACACACATCCAATGGCATCTGACTCAATTACAAATGCAGTAATGTGCTAATGCCTGTGTGTGTGTGTGTGTGTGTGCGTCTGTGTGTGTGTGTGTGTGTGTGTGTGTGTGTGTGTGTGCATGTGTGTGTGTGTGTGTGTGTGTGTGTGCGTGCGTCTGTGTGTGTGTGTGTATGTGTGTGTGCGTGTGTCTGTGTGTGTGTGTGTGCGCATGTGTGTGCGTGTGTGTGTCTGTGTGCGTGCATGTGTGTCTGTGTGTGTGTGTGTGTGTGTGTGTGTGTGTGTCTGTGTGTGAGTGTGTGTGTGTCTGTGTGTGTGAGTGTGTGTGTGTCTGTGTGTGTGCGTGTGTGTCTGTATGTGTGAGTGTGTGTGTGTGTGTGTGTGTGTGTGTGTGTGTGTGTCTGTGTGTGCGTGTGTGTGTGAGTGTGTGTGTCTTTTTTTCCCCAGTTCTAGTTTTGCTTGCTGAATGCAAATATATTGTAGGATTAATAGTCTGTAATATTGATATTAACTATCGACTTTGGGCAAGATAAGATCTGTAAGCATTCATCTCTCTCTTTATCTCTCTCAATCTCTCTCTATCTATCTCTTGCATGGGTTTTTTTTTTTGTTGTGTGGGCTGTTTTTTTTCCATTGAAGTCTTGTATTTTTTGTGTTGGAACAATGCCTCCGTAAAAGGGGTTTTAAAAATCAAAAATCTCTCTCTCTCTCTCTCTCTCTCTCTCTTAGCATACTCGGCCCCCGGGACGCCCCCCGCCAGCCGCCCCTTCGTAGGTATCGGACCCCGGGACCCTGGAGGGCTCTACCAGGCGCAGGTGAGGGGGTTGGGGGGAGGGGGGGGGGGTCAGACTCTTATCCTTATGTTTTTTTTTTTTACACCTGTGACATCATCTTTTCCTTTCCTCTTTCTGCTAAAGTGCTTCTCTGTGCTCTCACTCAGAACCCCCCCCCCCCCCCCCCCCCCCCCCCCCCCCCCCCCCCCCCGTTCAGTCTTTCACATCTGAGTCAGTCTGAGTGACCTCAGCTCTACGGTGCTGTCGGTAGCACGTGATGAAGGTAGTATACTTCAGCGCACCTGAACTGTAATTACGTGCGCTTTAACGACACTCCAGGTGTGCCAAAGTGTGGGGTACTTAAAGTATCGTTTCGGCACGGTGTCAGTTTGCGTGGGAATTCCCGTTCCTGGTAGTAATATGGGAGTGAGAACGAGGGGAGGAACTGGAGCAGCTGGCTTCACCTGGAGCTTCGCTCTCCAGCGGTGCTGTAGGTCCAGCTCTCTCTCTCTCTCTCTCTCTCTCTCTCTCTCTCTCTCTCTCTCTCTCTCTCTCTCTCTCTCTCTCTCTTTCTCTCACTCCGACGTTCCTGTTTCTCACATTCACAGCTTAACCCTTTGAAGAGAAAAGGGTTTTTTTTTTGTGGAAATTCCGAGGTCAGCGTTCTAGAACTCCGGCGCTTTCAGTCACCCCCCCCCCCCCCCCTCCCCTGGGGTGATTGTTACATCAGCATTAGAATGTTCAGGTGAGAACATTCTTATCACATCGAGGGGGCTTCTCCAGCCAATCAGGATCTGCCGCTGCTCCTGCCCGCTACAGCGTGGCATCCGGGCACGTGCCCCTGTGTGTCTAGCACGGGCATCACACCTGGCTAACACCTTGGCCTTGGCCGTCGTCCTGAGCGCACGCCTTCCTGTCGCTACAGCTCCAATCCGATTCTCATACTAAAAACGAGGTTTTCCAGGCGGTGAAAACTGCAAACGCGTGGGTGCGTTCATGTTTCTGGCACGGCGAGTTCGTTCCTCTCGTACTCCCAGCTTTAATTTTGTATTATTGTGTATTTTGTATCGTGGCCTTGGCCTGTTGTGTGGCGATGGGCGTTACGACGGGAGCGAGACTCCAGCGCTCGCTCCCGGTGCCAGCTGGGTGATCTCCGCTCCCCGGCGACGGCTCGGACCGTGAAGAGCGAAGCCGTCAGAGGCGCGCGACGCGCTCGGCGCCCTTGACAGGCGGAGACGGTCCCGCTCGGCGGAGCTGGGTGGCCTCGTTCCACCTTTCGTGATGCGACGCTCTCCTCCATCGGATCGTTCGGTTTTAAATATTTTAATAACCCTTTAGACTCCAGCACTTCTTTCGCACAGCCGTACGTGTTGTTTTGAAATGCTTTTGTGTTTAAAATTCTGGGCCCGGTTGGAGTTTTGCCAACATTTACAGACATTTTATGTGTTTCAAATGCATATATCCATGATCTGTGGTAATCCATGATCAGTGTGTAGCCCATGATCAGTGCCAAGCCCATGATCAGTGTGTAATCCATTGTCAGTGTGCTACCCATTATCAGTGGTAATCCATGAGCAGTGTGTAGCCCATTATCAGTGTGTTACCCATGATCTGTGATAATCCATGATCAGTGTGTAGCCCATGATCAGTGCCAAGCCCATGATCAGTGTGTAATCCATTATCAGTGTGTTACCTATAATCAGTGGTAATCCATGGTCAGTGTGTAGCCCATGATCAGTGCGTAGCCCATGATCAGTGTGTAATCAATTGTCAGTGTGTTACCCATGATCAGTGGTAATCCATGAGCAGTGTGTAACCCATGATCAGTGTGTAGCCCATGATCAGTGTGTACCCCATGATCAGTGTGTACACCATGATCAGTGTGTAACCCATGATCAGTGTGTTACCATGCTACCTGGGAATCGAACCTGCAACCTTTAGGTTACAAGACCAGTTCCTTACCCATTGTCCTACACCACCCTGCTGCGGTGTGCCTACTGCGGTGGCCCTGCTGCATTGCAGTCCTGCGCACTGCATAAAAAACTGCAAGTGCACCAGAGTTAGGAGACTGCTGAGTAAGGGGAACAGCCCAGAGTCTGTGAATCTGTGAATGAGTGTGTGCTCTCTCTCTCTCTTTCTCTCTCTCTCACTTTACTCTCTCTCGCTCTCTTTCTCTCTGTTTCCCTCTCTTGCTCTATCTCTCTCACTTTCTCTCTCTCTCCCTCCCTCTCTCTCTCACTTGCTCTCTCTTTCTTTGTCTTTCTCTCACTCGCTCTCTTTCTTTGTCTCTCTCACGCACATTTACTATACACAGCACACCAGTGCACATTGCAGGCACACTGATTCATGTGATGTGTTTGTGTGTGCCTGTGTGCATGTGTGTGTGCGGGTTTGTGTGTGTGCTTATGTTTGTTCTGGGCTTGCCTGCACACGTGTGTGTGTGTTGTGCAGGTGCAGATGTTGTTCATGTGTACGTGCGTACGTGTGTGTGTGTGCACGTGTGTGTGCGTGCCTACGTCTGTGTGCATGCGTGTGTGTGTGTCTGTGTGTGTGCGTGTGTGTGTGTGTGTACGCATGCGTGTGTGCATGCGCGTGTGTGTGTGCGTTTTATTGATATGGATGGGTAGTTACTTAGTTCCGTGGCTGCTCCTCCTCATGTAGGTGACACACAGATGAGGCTCAAGCAGTCCAGCAGTGACACACCGGGGCGTCACATGATCACTGAGAGATGGTGTACACAACGAATCATCAAATCCGATCCTCGAATCCAAATCCGGCCCAGTTTTGCTTTCCTCCCAGGCAGTCAACTGAGCAGTTAGTCTTCCTGATTAGCCGGACGGTCTTGACTCCCAGGTAGTGTGGAAAACCGGCAGTTCTTGGCCCTTGGTGATCCCTGGAGTACGCGTTAACACGGGTACGAGGAGACCCGGAGAGACACAGCGGTGGGCTGGCTGATTTAAACGAGCGGGTTCGTCCAGAGTGCTCCATTAGAGACCCGCCCCGGCAGAGTGTGGCCAGGGCTGTGCAGTAGAGCTGTAACGCTGTGCTGGAGGACTTCTGCTCTGTGAAGCCTTCCCAGAGTTCCTCCCACTGTGGGCCTCAGCCCTGCTCATTCTGTGGAGTGGAGGGGAAGGGGAGGGGAGGGGAGGGTAGGGGGGTAGGGGGGGAAGGGAGGGGGTAGGGGGGAAGGGAGGGCCCTCGCAATGGGATGCTCACGTCCACGGCAGTCTGGTTGCTAGGGGAAACGAGACATGATGTAATTGCAGGGTGAACTTGAACTTCAGGGACTGAGAGAGAGAGCAAGAGAGAGAGTAAGAAGAAAGAAAGTAATAACAGACCAAACTAATCAAAGTCTGTCCTGCTCCAGGTACGGTTCTGACAAGTTGTTGGATGTGCACGGCGGGGATAGATTTTTCAGGCCTGTTTTGAAAACATACTCACATTTGTGCACGTCAGTGTGTTTGTGTACGCGTGCAGATTGTTAATTAAATTATTAAATATTATTAGAGTGCTACAATACAGGTGGATAATATTTTTTGCGTGAAGCTGCACCTTGAAGCTCTTTGTCACTGCCTCCTGCTCGCAGTTCACTTTGATAGCGCTGTTGAAAGTGCAGCGTGTGAGGTTAGACTACCGCACCACTGACTCAGAGCGCCCGCACACTTCTGTCCCCTCGCTCTCATCGCCTTGGATCCTTCCCGACATCGAGGCAAATATGCTCACAAGAACCAAATTATTTCAGAGGGCAGTTATGCCCTAGTCAGCTGTTAATTGCTCCTCAGTTGCTCCTATTTGTATGCGTGTGTGGGGGGGGGGCGAGCATGGCAGAAAAAGAAAAAATAATTAACAGATCAGCAGCAAAATTAAATGTTTACCCTTAAAGTGTGTTTTGAGGCAAAGAGTTGACCTGGGGCCTGAAGGAGGTGGCAGGAGCAGCGCGAGATGGAGGGTGGAGCAGTCTGCAAGGACAGGAGCAGGGAGAAAGGGAGCAGCAGTTAGACAGAAAGGAGGAGAGAGGGAGTGAGGGAGGGAGTTGAACACAGGCGGAGGGAAGGAGCAATATTTAGTCTTTCCCTCCATTTTCTGGTGCGCAGTGCAGTAGCAGCCCTCAAAGCTAGCTTTTTATTCATCTTTTCTGAGCAGGCATAAAGCACTCATTTAGGGTAAACCTGCACATCAATAAGCCGTATACGTGGGCTCGGTTAAAAATGGACAAAATGCCCAATCCAGCCCTTACTCTCCTCTGTTAAAGCGCCTCGGAGTGAACTGCAGGTCTTGCAAAAGAGTGAGGCGATGGCGTACAAATCATGGAAATGAAAGTCACTGATCAGCATTTTTCGTTAATTAGGCATTAATAGGCATGATTGCATTGGTGTAATTATGCAGGGAGGCAGGGGATAGAGGGAAGGAGAGATGAACGATCGGAGCAGGACTCCATGAGAGTCCAGATGTTGAGAAGCGCAGGGACGAGATAGAGAGGAGAGAGAGAGAGAGGGAGAGAGAGAGAGAGAGAGAGAGAGAGAGAGAGAGAGAGAGAGAGAGATGCAGCAGGGTGGGAGGAGGGGTGTGCAGACAGAACTTGGTGGTGGCGCCCCCCTCCCCCACCCCCACCCCCACCAGACATCTGAATACGGGGAACACAAAGGGTTTGGACTCCGGAGATGATGAGAGAATTTGTGTTTCAGGATCATGAAATAAGTGAGTGAGGGAATAGTTGGATTTTTCTCATCTGAAGCAATACCCTGCCAGCCCCCCCCCCATCCCGTTCCTGTTTCTCTCTCTCTCTCTCTCTCTCTCTAATGCAGTTAGTATAAGCGTACTGATCTTGTAATTCAGCGCACCATACAGAACAAGGGCCCTTTGTGTGTGTGCACACTGCAGGTCACGCCGTGCGTGAGCGTGTGCGAGCGTGCACGCGCACGGGTGCGCACGTGTGCACAAGTGCTGAGCTTGCACTCCACACTTACAGTTGGTGGTGAAGCGGTGGTGAAGAATGCTGCCCTCCTGAGGCCGTAGTGTGTATTACAGCCAATGAGAATTTATCTCTGGGCCCACATAGCATCTCTTCCACCCTTCCTTCCTTATTGGTATAGATGAGCGAATGGAGTGACTGAGACAGGCACTCAGACAGAGATGCTGACTGCTGTTTGATTCTCATCGCAGTTATATAGGGCTGGTTTCAGATCCCCATTGCTCATTTACAGGATGTTTTTAAAAACTGGTTTCACAAATGCTTCACTGTTGCTCACTGATCAGCAGCCGCACTGTTTTGCTAGCAAAAGTAGCAGTGCTAGCGGTGCTTGCTTTACCATTGTGAATGTAATGCAAACATAAACCGTTTTAACGCCAGTACGGGGGGTGGGGAAGAAATCTGGAGAAAACCTTGTACTTTGCTGGTAAGGTGAAGGACCTAGGAGGTGGCCAGAGAAATGCCTGAATGAAAACCTGGCCTGAAAAGCCCCCAGCTCCCAGTCAAACCGACGTTCGGCTCCTCTAATGTAAACCAGAGGAGCGCTGGCTCCTGAGTTTCCCCTCTGGCAGGGGATGGATTATGTATTTATGCGTCGCGCTGGCTTCGCTCGGGAGATGGCACGGAGTCATAAAACGGGAGGCGTGGATGTAAACCAGAGCTGCGGCGGCCTGTGTGTGCGCGCCGCACTCCAGTGATGTCAGTGATGTCAGCGGAGAGCCGGTGTCTCTGGGTGGTTTGAGCTGTTTGCTGAGGATGATCAGCCCTGATCAGGGATCCTGGAGCTGAGCGGGAGCCGGAGAAATGCAAGCGCTGTGTGGCGTGTGTCTCCGTGTTGCGTGTGTCTGTGTGTTGCGTGTGTTCCCCAGTGTCCTGGTTAAATTCCCGACCTGGCACTCGCAACCTAACACCTAATCATCCCCTGGTTTAATTGGGTAAAAATCATTCTCTCCCGCTCCTCTCCACCTCAGCTGATGTGTGGTGAGTTCTGGTGCAAAATGGCTGCCGTGCATCACCCAGGTGGGTGTTACACGTTGGTGGTGGTTGTGGCAGGTTTCCCCCTCATCACTGTGAAACGCTTTTATTCACCAGCCGGAAAGAAAAGCGCTGTGTAAATGCAAATAATAATAATAATAACAATATAATAATAGTGTTCTCATCTCTGGAAAAGCAGGAGAGATTTGTGGAGCTGGAACGTACTGAACCACATGCTTTTCTCAGTCCTCTCCCAGAGGAGGGAATGGGCGGGGCTGTTCTTTTTTGTTTTTCTGCCGGGTCGATACCGTGGGGGGCGTTTAGAGACGGCTGCAGTGAGGGCCACTAAAACGACCGAAGCCCGACCTGATGCAAACGGAGGAGAGGAGCGGAGCGCGTCGTTTGGCCCGCCCCCCCCCGTTTTTTTATTTTTTATTTTTTGGTCTGTTTTCGATTTTTAGCGGCGTCACATTTTAAACAGACTTCAGCGACGGTCTCTGCAGCTGAAAGCCAAACTCGGATTTTGCCATGTTTTTTTTTTTTCCCAAGCTATGGTTTGAATCCTGCTGGGATCTCTCTCTCTCTCTCTCTCTCTCTCTCTCTCTCTCTCTCCCCCTCCCTCCCTCCCTCTCTCTCTCTCTCTCTCCCTCTTCCTCTCCTTCTCTCTCCCCCTCTCCTTCCCTCTCTCTCTAGCTGCAGAATCACTTTTCCTTCATATTATTTTTATTAGCAGCTCTTTGTTTCCTGGTTTTCTCTGGTCTGGTGGTGTTTGGGCCCAGTAGGGCAGAAGGCACTCATTTCAGGGCTCTAAGAAACTCAGCTGTGGGTCAGAATAATGGATATTTTCAGACAAACAGAGTTATACACTCACGCACACATATGCACACTTACACACGCACACACACACACGCATGCACACACACACACACACACACGCACACGCAGGTATATTCTTTACTGAGACGGTACAGTGAACTGGGATTCACAGCTGAGGTTGAATGTGGCCTAATCAGTAAGCAATAGGGGAGTCTGTGCACTTGCAGTTGCTTACATGTACCGCCCTGGGCAGGATATGACACTGCAGAGCCATTAATCTTCCTGCAGACTGCAGCCCATCTCCATATCACAGCACAGGGGCAGCGGTGCTGTTCCTCAGCTAGTTCTTAAACCTGTGCTATTTTAACTCTGTGAAGAGTAGGTTTTTTTTTTTTAATGTTTTTTTTTTTCTTTCTTCACAATTCTAAGCCAGTGTTCTAGAACTCCACCGCTTTCAGTCTCCACTGCTGATTGTGACATCATCAGCGTTAGAACGTTCAGCCGAGGGCATTCTAATCACCTGTTTGTGATCTTGCGCCTGGCTTGAAGGGTTCAAGGTTAAAAAAACAAAAACAAAAGAGACCACGTTCTGTGGTGTTCGACAGGAAGTGTTGTGAAAATGAACGCGGTGGCGAAGCGCGTTATGTAGGAAGCCGGGTGGTGTCACCGCGTTCTTCATTCTCTCTGTCTGTTGTTTGTTATTTCCTGTTTTGCTTCTGGTCTGACTTTTGCTAAATAATGTTTTTTCCTGTTGTTTTTTTTCTCTCTCTCTCTCTCTCTCTCTCTCTTTTAGTCCTGGTATCTGGGGAACTGAACAAGACAAGGATGGGCCCGAGGGGCATGGACATAAAGATTTGAGATTCTAAATTTTTTTTGTGGAATTAAGAAAAAAAAATTGCAAAGGAGATGCAAGAGGGAAAACACATATATATGTGTATATATATATACATATGTGTGTGTGTGTGTGTGTGTGTGTGTATGTATGTGTGCATATGTATATATACATATGTGTGTATGTACGTATGCATATGTATATATATATATATATATATATGCAGAGATGTAAAAGATACTGCAGCTGGCCTTTTCGAATGGAAAGAGTGAAAGAGAAGATGGAGAGAAGAGAAGAGAGAGAGAAGAGGATGCTTGGGGGTGACTGGGATGGACAGTGGGGCAGAATTTCTACCCCCGCCCCCCCACCTCCTCTGCAATGCCCCTGCCTAATCATCCTTCCTCTGCTACAGGTGCTCCTTCCTCATATATGCAAAACAAGTATCCTTTATTTTCTTAATCGACGAGAGAGTGAAAAGTGAAAGAAATGTTTCCAAGCGATTATATTTTTCCAGAAGTTTTGGGACGACGCTGATGGTTCCTGTATTGAAGCTAGGGAGGGGGAGGGGGAGAGGGAGGGGAGGGGGGAGGGGAGGGGGAAGGGGGGATTTGGTGGGATGGAAAGTTGACAAATGGTCAAGACCCTCTTTATCCAACATTGTGACTATAACAAAAAAAAGGTCTGTGTTTTATTGAGTTCCTTAGACAATCATTTATGCCTGTTCATTTTTATTTCTTTTAACTTTTCTTTTTTGTTTAAAGGGGGGGGGGGGGGTGTTTGGGGGGGAAAAAAGGTCTCCTAGTATGCAGCCAGATGTATTACAGTAACTGGTTTGTTGTTGTGGAGGGGGTGGTTCTGTCTTCGTCTTCAGAGACCAGTACTCAGTGATGACCAATGACAGGAAGCTGACCCTCATAGCAGGGGAAGAGGGTGGGGGGAGTTAGCCGTGCGCTGGTTAGCCGCTAGGTTAGCCGCTAGGTTAGCTGCTAGGTTAGCCGGTTCGCTGCGTGGGTGTGTTGGTGAATGGAGTTGTGCACGGCAGTAGCTGGCTCGCTGCTAGCCTGCGTGGGCGTGTTGGTGAATGGCAGTGTGCCACTGCAGCTAAGGGCCCTGCTGTCTGACGCTAGGCTGAAGAACTGAGCGGCAGCAGGTAGAAAACGGAACAGGTGAGGAGCGGACAGACCGTAAGGCGGATATTCAGCCCGTGTGCACACACACCTGTGCTTCCGGAAGGTTCACCGTACAGGAGAGCGGGGCAGGTGGCGTAGTGAGTCTGAGCTGCCCATATGCACTTGTGACCTGAACCGTGAGCAGTTGGAGAGCTAAACATTTTGATTGGTTCAAAACAGAGTGATTGACGGATCGTTGTAGCTCCGCCCCTTTTTAAAATTTCATCGCCACTCCAGGAAGTGGCGGGTCGACGCCCAACCCCTCTCCCGTCCCGGAGATTTTTTCCGGCTTTTGAGCATCTGGGAATCGCCTGAATGTGCAGCACTAAGCAGAGGCACGAAGCTTGGAACGAGGCACTTTTTAAACTCTTTTTTTCTTCCAAGTGTTGAGGAACAGCCTGTGCCCCCCCCCCCCCCACTTCCCCCCCCCCCCCCCTTCTGGCAGGGAGACCTGGCCCTGTTTCATCTGTATTTTTAATTTCTGAGGCCAGATTTTCTGACCTTTTGAAGCAGATTTTTTTTTTTTTTAAATTTTTTTAAGAAAACTATTTGGTAAATCCGGGGAGAACGTGTTTCTCTCCTAATCAAAAGCTGCTCTCTTCTCCTAGTTTGTGTAAGATCCCAACAGCCCCCCCCCTCCCCGACCTCCTCATAGTCACAGACTTGTCTCCCTATTACAGTTTTTACTGGGGTTAATTGACAGGGTTTATTTTGCACGGTGAAGCAGTGACTACTACAGTAGTTATGTCACTAGTGCTGCAGTATTGAGCGTGGAGGATGAATATTCTTCGTTTTGTGTACTTAGTTTAAGATTGCATTGGAAATGAAAGGCGTTGCACTACTCTGATTTTAATTCTCTTCTTTAGCAGCTGATTTTATTCTATTTTATTATTTTCATATTTTTATTTGTTTGGCGCAATCGATATGATATGCCGCAAGTCAGAAGTAGGTTTTTAGGGGTTGTTTTTTTAGGGAGTAGTGTTTTTTGTGTTCATTTGGTAGCAGGGTACATGATGTGTGAGTGTTGGCTTTCTGAAGTTATTACAGTGTATTGCAACTTTTTTTATCCCGCCCTAGTGTACTTAAATATTCTGTATGTTTATCCAGAAGATGTCGTGTGTGTAGAAGTACAGGAAAAATTAACAGATTTGGATTGACTGGACTGTCCAACCCAGTTTGCTTATATTTAACTGTTTGTTCCCACATAATGGAGACTCGATATTTCCCCTTTTTTTTAAAAAAAAAAACAAAAAACGATGCTCTCTTTATGTAATTCTTTAACAAAAAAGAAAGTAATTTATGATGACATTTTTCAAATCACATGTCG
This sequence comes from Anguilla japonica, assembly GCA_025169545.1. Taxonomy (NCBI): domain Eukaryota; kingdom Metazoa; phylum Chordata; class Actinopteri; order Anguilliformes; family Anguillidae; genus Anguilla; species Anguilla japonica. The sequence goes on from CM045886.1 coordinate 3,501,649, forward strand.
CACACTGATGGGAAATGGGAATGTGAGTGAGTGGATTATCTGGGTATCAGCTTCTGAGGCAACCCCAGGTGTACTGGCTGCTGTGCTAAGCCGCTTGCACATTAGCGCCCCCAATAGGCCAACAGCGGTATAGAACAATTGAACATTTTTATGAAGAGAAAAATCAGATACTTGTGCCGTTAAAATTAACAGCCACAAACCATTTTAAAATGGCACAGAAACCAGAAGTATTAAAATTACCCCAGAGAAAGGTTAAAAAAAAAAAATTTTTTCCACGTAAACACTTTATAATCGCCAATTGGAATGATATATTTGCAGTTAGCAAGCTTTCTAAATTGCTATTTGAAAGCATACATGTAGCTGTTGAATAACACTAACTAACCCGTAATTTTTCTGGAGAGAAGCCCACGCGGACCTTAAAAAAGAGCAGGCAAAATCGCATCCATAGTGTGCGCCCTAAATGTGAGTTTTCACGCACGAGGATAAACAACGATTTCATATCGCGGAGGTATCCTTGTGCAGTTGTCGCCTTGTGTACGCGCATCTTACTGGTGTAGCTCGAGAATACCAGTATGAAAACAATTAAGAATAACATCAGGGCTAATGATTTCCAAACCAAAACCCAAACCGTGAAGCCATAACAAGTGCCTAAAATAATGATTTTTCCCCCCATTTTTCTCTGTAAAGTTTTTATTTTTTTCTGTCTTTGTGTGTTTGAGTGTGCGTGAAAGAGAGGTGAGCCTCAGTTAGCTCCTGCTAGGCTACAGGTGAGACAGGGAAATCGTGTGAGACTGAGAGAGGTGGACAGGTTCTACAGCGCTCTGAGTGCGCTGCACCTTTCCAGAGGCTACCGCTACCGGCGGAGACAGTCGAAGGAAACAACACGCGAAACGCCCTGTGTTTGCGCTAACAGCGCACGCATAATCGAACTGACACACATCAAACATTCATACACACGTGCCTGCCTGCCTGCCTGCGTGTGTGTACGTGCGTGCGTGTATGGCTTTCATAAGCAGCTTTTCAAAGTAATACTGTGCATTTAGCATTTAGCTACATAGCGATAACCTTCAAATTGCAGCTTGGCAGATTGCAAACTTTGAATTGGTGTTGACTGCTGCCGTTCAGCCTTCTGCCCCTTCTTTAAAGACAGAATATGACGACTTTTTAAAGGTGCTGATATAAAATTGTACTGAAAAAAAAAAAATATATATACAATATATAATAATGCATGGTGCTTTCAAACAAGAAAATCAAGTGATTTTTAGCCGTACTAACCAGCGTAGCGCTGTTGTGGGTGCATGGCTGAAACGCGTTCGTTTGGACCCCCCCACCCTTAACCCCCAACCCCGCCTTGATCCCAACCCCCCCCCCCCCACCCCCCCCCACCCCCACCCCCCCCCCACCACCCGACCTTCCAAACAGGGGCTCGCTTGCGCGACAGGGTGTCCTTTTTGCCTCTCGTTGACTCTGGTTTTCTGGCTGTGTCGTTTTAGCTACTACTTTGCACGATGTTTTAATACTTAAAACCACATTATGTGCCTTGCATTTGTTTAAAAAAACAAAAAATAATAATTAATAAAACTGTTTTTTTTAAAGCCATTGATTTACTGTCCATAAAGACACAAAATAATAAATAATAATAATAATGCTGCATGTGTGATTGCTTGCCATTATCCAGTTATCAAAGATAAATAAATTAAAGGTTGCCATTTGTATAAAAGCAGAACTTTCAAAAAGAAACAGAAAGACGTGATAAAAGGACGCCGGTAATTCCTGAAATAATGTAGTGGCAATTAACGGGCCGGATGCCCTGTTTGTTGTTTTCTTCCTTGTTACCCATCTCATTGATGCTATGAGTCCAATTCATTTGATCATTTCATCTTTTTAAAAAAAAAAAGTGTTTTTTCATAATTAACATTCTGGCCCGTTGTCTGTCTTCCATCCAACGTTATTGTTGCAATGTATTAAAATATGCAATACCAGGTGTGTCCACTCAGCGTTCGGCTGGAGACGAAGTTGAGGAGTTCAGTGTTTCCCTGTTTTCGATATCGTTCTGATATAGAAACCGCAGAATAATGAGTATTGTGTAGAGAAGTGGTTGGTGTCAGCCAAAGTATTGACCATCAGCAGTGATGAGTATGTACTAGTGGAAAAGAATTTGCAATAGACGAACTTGACTGACTGAGTCTAGTTTGTTGTTCTGGCTATGCAGATTGGAGGGCGAGTGAGAGGCAAGGTGATAAGCAGTGCGTAGGAAAGAGCCATGTGAAATGTCTTAACACAGAACAGAGCCTAAACAATCCCTCTTACCCTCCCACCGACTAAAGCCCCTATTCGAGGGAAATGGCTTTGAGGAGTTTGCCACGGAGTGGCTGAAAGCTTGTGGAGACGGACGGTAGAGGCAGACCTCTCTTTCTGGTCGGTTTTCCATTCGACAGCCATTGAATCTCACCCTTTTGTTTGTGAAAGAGAGTGTCTGGATTAATTACTTTCATAGCAATGATCTCCACAGCCACCGCTGAAGACACTTAAATTGCAATGTGAATGTTTCCTGTGCAGTCCCCTGCTGTGTTGGAGTTTAATCGTATGTTTGGAAATGGAGGAAGGTGTACATCAAAACAGGGTAAATAAAGTGGGAATATTTTTATTTTATTTTATTTTTTGGAAGAGTGAATACTGCACGACACACTACGAAGGTGTAAGGCTAATTCCCTGGGAGGAATTCGTCCCCGTCCTCCTCCGTGGGTCCCAGATCCCCGCGCTCGTGTGTGTGTCTGCTGATCTCCGCAGAGTCAGCCTACATTTTGGCTTCCTTGGCACTTGGCTTTCTCGCTCAGATTGTACTTAGGAGAGAGAGAGAGAGAGAGAGAGAGACCATTATGGAGACAGGAGTTTGACCCAAAACAGTCCTGGTGAGCACAGTTAATAAAATTAATGAATTAATAATAAAAATGCTGGACAGACAGGTGGGAGAGGAGTGTGGAATGACCTGAGATTAAAATGGTTGAGTTTTACTGACAGTCGGCGGGGGGAGGGGGGGGCGGCAGAAAGGCATATGAACAAGGTTTCTGTCACCCCCCCCCCCCCCCCCCCCCCCTCGTTCCAGTTGTGCCTCTCTAACAGGGGAGGGGCGAGGAGGGGGGGCGGACACCGGGAGGCAAATTCTGTCATTTGTAAGATGTACAGTTTTGTTAAGTACCTAACTTACCCTTTTTGTAAAAATGATTTTTAAAATGATTGGGGGGGAGGAGGAGGAGTACAAAAACATGTACTTTACACTGGCTTCAGTAGAATGTTTAGCAGTATGTACCATTTGTAGAATTTTCTAAAAAAAAATAAAAAAAAAAAGCATTTATTAATTAAAAAATTTAATTAGTTGACATTTAGGAATCACCATATGTAGGCCTGAGGTGCATCCTCATATAGTTTTGCATATTCCTATACTTCATCCCCAAGTGTAGGCTAAAGGTGTTTCAACTGATGCAAAAGATGAAAAATGGATGAACACACAGTGGAAAGAGAGTAGTTTTCATGGGGGGGGGGGGAATTGCACGTTCATGTTTAATTTGACCTGTCGATTTTTTTTTTTTAAATGTTACTTTTTCTCTAAGCGATGCAAAGATGCTTCAGTAGTTTTTTTTTTTTTTTAGGCGATAATTTATCAGTTGTTACTGCGCAAATTCGCTGGGTTGAGAGAGTCAGTTTTATTTGGGCGATCGTTGAGGGTCCGGAGAGGCCACGTTCTGAAAAGACTGTTATGCAGTGTACTGTGTTGATTCTGCAATGGATATTGCAGGTGCTGGTAGCTATTGAGATTGAACTCAAGAATTGTAAAAAAAAAAAAAAAAAAAAGAAAAATTTTAAATAAAAAAATGGCCAAGCGAGAGGTATTGTTTACATCCCCGTCGCAAGATCCTGGCGGGGGACGGTTTTTCTGCACCCCACCATCGCGGTTCCCGGCTGAAGCAGTGCAATAGTTTTAGGCATTCCATCAAATCCATCATTCCCGCACGCCAAACCCAAACGCTGCCGCCAACCAGGAAGCGGCTTCTCGTATTTAAACAGGACGTGTAATGAGACCGGAGTCTCACCCCGTCGGGCGACGAACACGCGAGCCGTGCTCAACCCTGTGCTCCTCTGTTCACTATTCCGAGTATTAGGGGCCTGGGGCCTGGTTTTCTAAGACCTTCAGCACGTGCAAAACCCTTATAGCCACACACGAAACCAATAACGTGACCAACGATTGGTCATGGTATTTGTTTTTGCCCCATCAGTGGTTGTGTTATTAGTTTTGCGATTGCTAAAAGGTTTTGCCTTGTGTTAAAGGTCTTAGTAAAAAAATTTTTTTTAAAAATGGCTCTTAGTATTTCATTTTTTATTTATTTTTGAAGCACTCTCCAGAGCTGTGTGCCGCAGTGCATTATGGGCCACGAGGCCCCGGCGTCCACACGTAAAGCCTGCTGTGATTAGCAGCCGTGTTACACATCTCCTCCGACACTCGTTTAATTTCATTCAGCTATTAATACACTACACACCTCAGCGAGAGAGGGGGACCGCTAGTGGGCGATGTAGCTGGACGATTTCTTCAGCTACTACGTGCGGGAGGTTCACTTGGACTCCTTTGGGCGAACGTAAGCGCAGGTACGCGCGCGGCTTAAGACCTTAAACGATCGCCGCTTGAAACCGGAAGTTCCAAAATAGTCGTCTCGCCCCCCTCCCCCTCCGCTGTACCCCGTCCGGCCGTTTCCTCTGAAGAACGGGGGGAGACCCAGCCGTCTCTGTACATGTCCTGTTGAAGATTTGCACTGTTCCACTCACACATTTTTATGATCCCGACACACATCTTCAGCCGGGCACCAACACCTGGGGGGTTGCAGGGGGAAGGGGGGGAGGGGGGGGTGCGTGGGTGGGTGGGCAGGGTTTTCATTGTCTGGCACCTTGGTCTGGTCCTGTAGCACACCGTTGTCTTTTCAGTAGTATTTGGTTCCCGACCCAGCTGAGTGAGACTAGAAACACAGGGTCATTCCCCACGGCACACTCTTATTTTAATTTTTTTTATTTTTTTGAAGTGGCCACAGGTGATGATTGAGCTTGCTTTGAATGACATTAACATGCATTTCAAAATCAATGCATGTAAAAAAAAAAAAAAAAATTTTTTTAAATTTTTTAAAAAAAAAAACATTTATTTTTTATTTCAATGCCCTTTTACTAATATTTTTTCTTTTGTAGTAATTGTTGTTATGATTATTATAGGATTGTTTAAATTCGGACACGTTAGCCTGTGTATAAACGCTTCTGTTGCAGTATATCGATTACAGCGCCGCACGAAAATGTACATATAACTACCATTCTTCTCTTCTTTTATTTTTTTTTTTGTATGAGAAAATACATGTTTGTGTTTGTGTGTTGTTTTAGTTGTCATAAGCGTGTGGCCAAGCCACAGTATATTAGAGTTCCTTCGGGGGGGGGGGGATCTTATGTGGATAGCGTGAGCACATTACCGATGCTTGAAGAAGGGTACCTGTCTTGCGGTTTTCGACTTGAAACATTGACTCCAGTAATTTCAGCTTCACTCATCGTCATTTTAAACAGAGAGATTTTTGTCGTCTTCTTCAGGTCTATCCTCGAGGGAATATGCAAACTCCATTTGCCTTTTTTTCCCCCACAGTCTGTTTACCAGGTCTGTGCTTCTTTCATTTTTGGCATTGTCATACAACCCTTCAAGATCACTCAGCGCAATTATTATTATTTTCTTCGTCTTTTGTTCTCGGCAGATTGCACTAGATATGCTGGTTATTGATGTCTCGTTGTAGGAAAACCTCCTTCAAAAGTTTTTTTTTTTTTTTTTGTTTGTCTGAAAATACCTTCGATCCTCTACCTGAGAGATGAGGAGTTGAGGCAGTGGGAAAGAGAGAGAGAGAGAGAATTATGAAAGAGTGAGCAAGAAAAAAAAAAACAGCTGCTTTAAATCCAACCGCTTTTTTGTATTATCTTTGGCCTCGTTTCACTTACATAGCTAGCCAACGGGAATAACTTTATTTAGCCTGTTATTGTATTTTGTCTTGTGTTTCACTGACTTTGCAGAGCGAATGACTTGAACTTGAGCTTAGATGGTACATATTCTTTGGACTTGATTTAGTTGTGAGATCTGTGTTCTGGCAAAGCCAAGCTCTTGGATCAGTCCTTGACAATCATTGGAAGTGTCTGCTTTTTTTTTCTTTTTCTTTTTAAATTTTTTTTATTAAACTGGTTCACATGAAATGTGGACACAGTGCAGTTAAATGTTGTTTTTAAAAAGCCTGTTTTTGTGAAGATTCAGTCGCTAAAAAGGAAGTGTGTGTGTACCAATCAAACGTGCTCTGCTGGACGAGTCCAGGTCCGAGGCGCCCTCGCTTGGCTTCGAGTGCCTTTCTTGTGTCAGCCAAGCTGTGAATGTTACTGTAGTTTTACTCAAGGATGGCCTTGTTCTGCTCTGGATGACAACATAGTGGCCTGTTTCTGCTAATGAGAGTATGGGGGGGGGGTGTGTTTGATATCTTCAACGCCAGCTACGCTTTTGTATTTTTACTCTTTTTTTATTTTCTGAGGAGAGAGCTACAGTAAATATAGGCTTATTGAAATCACGGCTCCAGAAACCCGTGTTAAGCTATATGACAGCAGAAGATGGAAGGAAGTAAAATGGCTGGTGCCTGGATTCTCTGAGTCTTGATCCATGGTCCTTTGTAACTCTTACAAGTCTTATAAAGTTATACAGTAAGCTGAGAAATTAACAAAGAGCCCCCTTCTTTTTTTTATTACAAACTCAGGCAATCGGAGAACTAATTTCGCCAAGAGAATTTTGAAAATTATAATTATTGTTATCATTATTTACGTTCCTGTAATACAATTTCATTTTTGGTTTCCAGTTGTGATTTCCTGATCTGTACGGCCGTGCGAGAGAAACAAAATGGCGGGATGTTTTTTTTTTTTTTTTTTTTTTTAGCAGCTTTTTTTTTTTTTTCAGTACTCTGGTGTTACCTTATGCACAGGGCGGGGCAACTCGACTGGGTCTGTGGGTGACCGGTCTTGCACTTCCTGTATTACACGTAAGATCACATGAATTTAACCAGTCTTGAATCTGCTAATCAGACGGTACATGTTTATGCTGGAACCCACTGGTACCGGTGGAGTTACCCTTTCCCTGACCCAAAACAAGGGCTATATGGACTGACTACATGCCAGGGCCAAATGTATATCTCAGCCTATGTACAACTTAGTACTGCTTATTTTAAGATATTAACATTTCTGCTGTGAAACAGTCACTACAGTGAAAGCCTTTTTGTGTGCATTAGCTCAAATCTAACAATCCCCAGCAGGCAGAGTTTACTGAACAGTACAGGACAGGAGATAATCAAATTTTGATTTAAAAAAAAAGAACTCATGATTTTTTTTTTTACTGTTTAAAAAAGACAGTAATGCACTTGGGAACTGGAAGTGAGATTTTTCCCCCACAGATCTGTTTTTAAAAAAATACCTGAATTGAACACATAATGCTAAATGCAGAAAACTTTGTGCACGAAAAGCTTCAGGCAAATGTATAAATTTGCTCAAACTGTGCATTTTCCTTTGATCTGTAGTGACCTCGGGCTTTTCCTGTTTAAGCTTCTGTGAGGTCACAGCCGCGACGAGGCCTATCAGATTCCATTAGAACCTCTGAGCTGTTAGGATTCCTTGTGTGTACTGGGTACCTTTTTTTTTTTTTTTTTTTTTTTTTTTTTTTAATTATCTTTCTTCTTTTGAATAAGCCAGCAGGTAAACAAAATAATAAAAAAAGACAGTGAAATAGATACAAATAGTCAATACCAAAAATGATTTCAACAAGCAGTGCCTGTCATTTTACTGCAAAATCTTTTTATTGTCCAGCAACCTTTGTGCTCTCTGTACAATGAGCTACAGTGTCTCTTCTCACTTTCCTCAGAGTTCAATGTCTTTTTCATTTGTGCCGGGGTGGGCGTGGCTGTAGTTGTCTTGGCCCCGCCCATCCCGCCGTGTTCTGCGCGCCGTTCACCAGGCAAGCTGTCATGATGGGACTCCCATCTGGAGGTTAGAGGCGCAACAGTCTCCAGCTGAGGGTGTAGAATCAGAACCGGAATCTGTCCGGTTGAATCTCCACGACAACATTTTAATGTTTCCCTCTGAAGAAATTCTCCAGTAATATGCCTGGGAAGCAGAGATGCACATTTTCATTCCACAGATTCAGTGTTTATTCATGAGGTTGTTTTTTTTTTTACTGTTAAGCTGGGCTGTGAACCGCTCGATGAAAACCTCAACCTATCATGACAACTTGCGTGACTGTGTTTCAACTTTTTTTTGTTTGTTTGTTTGTTTTTGTTGGGTATTCCGTTTGGTTGATTAAAGCCTTCTTTTAAAGCATGCTGTTTAAATTTCTCGAGTAGAAGTTGGTTTTATCGGAGGTCGCGTGAGGTCGAGGTGCTTCTCAGAGAACACTCTAATGCAGTGTTACATTTTAAGGGGTTTTGCTTCTCACATTATACTTTACAATATTACCATAGTAGTTTACCATTAATCGCTTGCTTGCTGCACACATACACACTTCACACCAGGAAAGAGCATGTGGGCCTTTAGTTCTGGCCTGGCCTATTGAACCAACCAGGAATCACGCTGGTTCATATATAGTATGTGGATCACTAATCACAGTATGTTTGTTTTTTCTTTTGCTTACAGAATTAAAAGCGCTTCTTCATCCAAATGTCAGTGATCATTTCTCACTGAAACAGCTGAAATGTAAAAATGCAAATGCTTTTTTTTTTGTTTGTTTGTTTGTTTGTTTACCCCTCTTTGTCATACGGTCAAAGAGGGCTTTTTTTGGGATGCAAAACTAATTTTGCCACGTGTTTTTTTTCAACTGGTGTGAGGGAAGACTTTCGAGCTCAGTTCCGACCGAACATTCGCGACGTGATGAGCTGCAGCTGGCGGCTCTTCGCAGCGTTCTAAAACTCGCCAACCTGCTATTAGACGAGTTGGATCGCGCGCAACGGCGAGCGCCGGCATCGGACGTTCAGAGATGGGGTAGTTCGCGCCGCTCGCGACTTCTCTCCGCAACGCTCTAAAATTTTCCGTTGCTTCGCGAATCTTCGGTCCGAACTGGGGCCTTTACAGCTTTGACAATATTTGATTATAACATTATATTCAGCCGTCGCTGTTAGCATAAAACTCATAACTGCATTACTGGAAATGAGGATGTTCCCCTATGCAAAAAAAAAAAAAAAGTATAAAAATAATAAACAAGCTATGCTACAACTCAGAATTGCGGTCTTGGTTTTTATTTGTAAGTCCAATCATTTCTGTCTGTGATATAGAGAATCTGTGATATATAGGTACAGAGGACAGAGTTCGGAGAGCAACGACAAGGATTTGAGCACCGTGAAAATGCAGCCAAATCATTACAATATAGCTGAAGTCCTGACAGAACACAGCCGGAGAAACAGTCACATTCCAATAGCCTTGAAATCAACAGAAAGACCTAATTCCAATTTATGAGTGTATCATTTTACTCTCTCATTATATAAATGTAATCAATCAGATTAAATACATTACGTTGCGTTCCTTTAATTGCATTACGTTTAAATGCGTGTAAGAATGTACAATGTTTGCTTTTGTGAAAATGTAATTTACAATTCACTGCGAGTACGTTTCTAAATAAAAAATAAACCACACTGATTGCAGCACTTGGTTAAATTAACAGCTTAATCAAGAAGCGAACATATATTATCTGTATGTCTGTATTTTTTTTGCATTTTCAGGACAATTTATCAAGCAGTTGCCATGACAGTTAATCACTGCATTTCCTGTGTAACTTACATGTCCCTTACAGACAAAAAAAAATCTAATTTCAAGGTTATTCTTTCTCTCTCTCTCTCTCTCTCTCTCTATATATATATATATATATATATATATATATATATATATACACACAATTATGTATTCCCATGTGTTACAGTATCTGGCAGTACATTCCATTTTTCCGTAAGAGTTTTCGGACGGTCTCTCAGTACTCCGGTCGAGGCCCAGCAGCCCGTCTGTGTTCCACAGCCGCCGCCCCTCAAACTTCAGCGTAGACTCCGTCTGACGCAGGGCCCTGTTCCCCGAAAACTGCGGCCTAATTTTAGCACCCTGGGCCCCTTCACCGTGACCCTGACCTGTCGCATCTCACGTACGCTGTCTGGGACCCCTGAAAGGGGGCAGGCAGTGGAAAAGATAACAAATGAGCTGCTTAATGCAGTACAGTCAGTACTGCAGAGTGTTGTACAGCTTCTCAGAGGACCTGGGACTGCCTTGTGCGAGACACTCTGATGTGCGTTAGCCCTCTGAAGAGTAGGGTTTTTGGAATGGTTTTTTTTTTTTTCCCCAAAAATTCAGAAGTCAATGTTCTAGAACTCCATTGCTTTCAGTTACCAGTGGTGATTGTGACATCAGCATTAGAATGTTCTGTTCTGTTAAGAACATTCTAACCAGGTATTTGTGATCTTTTAAGGGCTAAATGGCTTATAAGCAAGCAGAACTGTACAATGTAAAATAGACATTATATGCAGTAAGATGTCCAGTGTTAATTTAACTCTTACAAAGTACATATGAGTTCAATATGGACCATTAACAGTTGATTTGACACTGAACGTTTTGCTCTGTGGGATTGAGAATTTCATTTTTTAATTGCATGCAACTGCACTACTTGATTTTGAGAATCATTTAAACAATAACTTAAATATAGAATAATTTCAGTAAATAAAGAATATTGAAACTTGAACGTGCTCATTTATGTAATAAGCAACTTGCTAAATTGTTTAGATTTATGAAGTGCTAAAATGCTTCGTGCTTTTTCAAGCTTCATGGTTCAGGTTTCGTTTTGAACATAACTTTTCTGTTGCGGGAGCTCATGGAGAGAGAACGGCGAGGGACCACCATTCTCTGGTTTCAAACGGATTCCTTGGGAGGTAAGGATACTTTCGCAATTTTTTTCGTTTTATGACCCCGTTTTAAGAAACGGTCAATTTGACTTTCACTTGAGCGGAACTTCGATTGCTCACCGAAAGTCGGCAAGTGCGTTTGAACCCCGCGACCCCTTGTCCCCCCCCAAACCTTGACCGACCGATCCCGTTCCCGCCGTTTCTCCTGTTTCTCTGCCGCGGGTGAACGGACTCGGAACCCAGACGATAACTCCCAGGTATCGGTGGCAACTTTCGATTCCTTCCTCCGATGTCCGGCAGCGTTTTCCAAGAAGGCGAAGGAGAGAGTCCTGATTCAAACCTGCACAAAGGAAAGAAAGCCCTGCACAATTGATGTTCGGGGGTATGGTTTCAGTTAAGCTTGGCCACGGGGCCCAACACACCTGACTCTAATCAGCGCTCAAGCCGCTACCCCTCATGTGTAGGTTTGCTGGAACCGGCGATGGAAAAATACAGTCTTCGGTTTGGAAAGGAAGTCCGCTTTTATTTCATTTTAACGATTTGAATAAAATGAAGAGTGGAGACTTTTTTTTTACGGATGGAAGTACGGTAACGATGTTGGCACCGGTGATCCCTCCTCCATCCAGAATAAAATCTCAGTAGAGAGTTGGGTTACGCTTTAATGTACATCGAAATATTCTGCCATAAGCCTTCAGTGCAGCGTTCATACTTTCATGTCGAGTGACACGAGTCAAAATGTGATATTGCGTGTTTCATAACAGGCTCTTTCCTTACTATGTCAGCCTTCATAACACCGTACAAAGCATTAATAGTCTGCTTATGAAGGCTTTAAGCAGGATTGTGAAGGGGCATAAACTATATGACCAAAAGCATCTGGACGCCTCAGTCTGGGGCAGTTGCTCATGGTTTGGGCTAGGTCCCTTAGTACCAACGAAGGCAAATCTTGATGCTACAGCATACAGTCACATTCTAGATGATTCTGTGCTTCCCCAATAGTTTGGGGAAGGCCCTTTCCTGTTTCAGCATGACAACGTCCCTCGGCACACTGTGAGGTCCATATAGAAATGGTTTTTGTCGAGAACGGTGTGGAAGAACTTGACCGGCCTGCACAGAGTCCTGACCTCAACCACATCCAGCACCTTTGGGATCAATTGGAAAGCCAACTGCGAGCCAGGCCTAATCGCCCAATCAGTGACCGACCTCACTAATGCTCTTCTGGCTGAACGGAACCAAAACTCCATATTGATGCCCGTTTTTTTGGAAGAGATGTTGGATGTCAGGGCGGCACGGTGGTGCAGTGGGTAGCACTGTCGCCTCACAGCAAGAAGGTTGCGGGTTCAAATCTCGGCTTGGGGCCTTTCTGTGTGGAGTTTGCATGTTCTCCCCGTGTCCGTGTGGGTTTCCTCCAGGTACCCCGGCTTCCTCCCACACTCCAAAGGTGCAGGTAGGCTAATTGGAGACTGTGTGTGAATGAGTGTGTGAGTGAATAGGGTAGATTGGCGACCTGTCCAGGGTGTATTCCTGCCTCTCACCGAATGCATGCTGGGATAGGCTCCAGCACTGGCCCCCCCCCCCCCCCCCCCCCCCCCCCCCCCCCCCCCCAACCCTGCTATAGATAATGGATGTATGGATGTTGGATGTCAGGTGTCCACATACTTGGCCATGTAGTGTATTGCTGTGCACCTGGAGTGTGACTGAGCGAGTTATAAAACACCCCTGACGGAGGAGAGTTCATTGAGTCGAGGTGTAAAATGTGGCCATTGCTGTGAAACAAAGCCATTATACCCACACATAATGAGGCAATTCCCCGTAGGGGGAAGGCTGTTTGCTTTGGCTCTTTCTAGCTGAAATTGGACAGCCCAGACATCCTAAGAAAATTTCTTATAAATTACACCGTTGCTTATAGATGGAGTGAAATTGAGCTTTTTTCATTTAAAAAACAAACCTATATAAATTTTCAAGGGAACATTTTAATTACAGACAGGGCCATACAGTGGCTTTCAATCTTGATGGCAAAACTAGGCCGCGTTATGAAGCCTGTTGCTTGCGCAAGTGTGATGTATCATTGCAGAAGCTTTACTTAGCCTGCTAAAGGTTATAGCTTTGCTTTTCCTACATCAGCATAGAATGGATCGGGGGGGATGGGGGATGGGGGGGGGGGTTGTTGGAAAGTGATTATTGTAGAGCTTGAAGTAATGTCCCTGGATGATTTTAATGAAAAGGGGCCATCATTTGCTGCATGAAGATTCCGTAGTTCCTGATAAATGATGTTCCTTAGTTATTCCATATGTTTCTTCTGGTTCTACATGTGGAGTCTTATTTCTGCTTTTTTGTTTTGGCAGGAGTTAAATGAGGTTGAAGGACTGGCTGAGCAGAACTTTGATGCAATCAAAAGTACAAATGGAAGACTGCAGTAATTGCATGTAAAACAGATGAAATGTGTTGCTGTAGTAAAACAGACCTGCTTGTGGACTGTCTGGTCTTGATCTGTGTGGGATTTGGAGGGCATGGAAAATTGGTGCATTATATAATAAGGAGTTCAAGATTCATGTTTAAATTTTGAATTATTTTTTCGTCTCCAAGTGGAAATTTCCTGGACATGATCTTACTGCATAAATATCCCCTGTGGCAAATGTCTCAACAAACATTGAATGGGCCTCTATCTGACATAAGCTTTTTGTAAATCAAATTACCTTTATTTTATGTTTATACATTATTGTTCATCATCAGGAGGGTAGGAAGTATCCAAGGCATTGTGGGAAACATTGGTGGAGGGGGCCAGGTCACGGTACACAGCAAAATGTTCAGTGTTAATTCAACTCTTACAGAGTAGGCTACATATGGCCCCATTGTAATCATATGCACTCCGATAGAGTTAAATTGACATTGAATATTTACAGCGTATACAGTTCGTGGTGGGAAGGCTGTGACGTAAGACTTGAACTGGTTAACCGCTGTCCTTAGCCCACCTCCTGTGTCGCTCCGATGTCACGGGGATTGAAAAATGGCTCGCGGACCGCGCGGATTCCCCTGGCGGTTATGGACGTTCGTAAAGTTCAAAGAGCGTTACAGTTCGTCTGGCCAAAGATGAAATACGGCGCACAAAAGCGCCAGCCGCAGCCAGGAAATTTGAAGTCGCTGCCGCCATTTAAAGCAATTTGACTCGAGACCCAACGTAGAAAGCGAAGTTTCCACATATTATGAAAACTGTATTTTTGGCTCGGAAAAGGGGAGGGGGGTGGTTACACATGTTTTAAAAGAAAAATAGAAAGTCAAATCAATTAGAGATGGATTAGAAAAGTAAAACTCCAGGAGCCATGCAGTTACGAAGAGTAAAAATATGGAAAGCAGAAGTTTTCAGTTTCGGTTAAAAAAAAAAATAGAAGTCTGTCCTCACTTGACATCCATTCGTCACACTTTTAAAGTTTTTTTGATGATAGCCATGACAGGTGGCTTTCCTATCGTAGTTCCACTGATTTGTAACTTCTGTGTTAAACCGTCCTCATGTGTAATGTCTCTGTTCTTAAATTGATAGCCTCCGCGCAGACACACCCATTTATTTCTTCAGAGAGACAAGGGGTGGCCTCACTCCATTACCTCGGATCTGTTGATAGAACTTTGGTCTCGGGCTGCGCAACCGTTGCCTAAATCGCGGGAACTCCGTCCGTAAGGAGCCGTTTAAATTAGCGCCGAAAAAAGTATGGACTTGCCGTCTCTTCCCTTTCCAAACGTGGGCCGAGGAAGTTCACTGGGCTGTTAAAAAGTCAAATTGACTGAAGGCAGACATAAATTTTGTTTTGCACTTAATGCCATTAACGATTATGACTGGTGTATCAGTATAATAATAACATTGATATTAAAGCCAGGCTGCCTGTTTGGAAAGTTGAACTGAACCTTTTCACTGGCAGTGCATCTTTGTTCTTCAATTAAATGTGAAATCCTCACCATAACTAGTCACAAAGTAAATAAATCGTGACCTGTGACCCCCTCTTAATACAATTTGGGGTCACAAAGAAAATGTAATGCGAGTTTTCTCAGCAAATTTAAAATGGCGTCGGCCCTACCGCTCCAGAAAGCCAGTTTGAAGCTTCACCAGGTTTTCAGTGGCTGTTCCCGCATATGTGTGTTTGAGCTTGGGCATTCCTTAGCTGTCAGTTCGGTATTAAAAATAATATTCTGTCAGGCTTCAGTGTACTTAGGCCCGTGCTCACAAATGTAATAACTCAATTCACAGCGTGGCGTACGAACAGCTCATAAAAACCGCACACAGATGGGCGCCAGATGACCGAACAAAGACTTTAATTCCTCTTTCTGTTGCACAAGACCAATTAGGTGACAAAATGAGAGCAGAGGGATCGCATGTTGGTGCATTAAGAATCGAGAAAAGACAAATTGAGGAATTAGTTCAGTCGTGGAGCAGGAGGCTGTGACGTTCCTGCTTGAAAATAATCTTGAAAAATCTTTTTTTTTTTTTTTTTAAACCCCCATCAGCAGCTGCAGAAACACTGACGTGCATTGTGGGAAAATGGAGGCCAGACAGCTAGATTACTGATGACAAAATATGCTCAGTCTTTCACAGGGCCTTTAAATCTCTAGGTTTACAGTGCTGCCACAGATAATCTGACGAGCCACGATCTACTTCAGGATAATGATGAACTTCTACGCTTCCAAAGGTGAAATTGTAAAAAGTCAGAATGAGAATCGGGCCTGAATTGAAACCGAACTTGATTAAAAAAAAGATTTTAAACTTGATGAAACTCCGTGTGGTGTAGCGCTAAATGTAGCGTTGTAACTGTGGCTTAAATACTGCTGGTTTTGCCACGTGGTGGTCAAGGCTGTCCGTACGGCCTTGTGGATAGTTTATAGGTTCTGCCGTTCTCCGCTTTGGCTTCCGATTTCAGATGCTGCTCTTCTGTGTCGAGCCCAAGATGACAGCGCTATGAAACTGCGACAGGAGGGAAAGAGATTTCACAGAAGGTTTATTTCCGCGGGTTGCCGCCAGGGTACCTATTCATGAAATTAATGTGGGCTTTTTTTTTCCCTGGGTGGTCCTGTAAATCAGCGTAAGAGTCAGATAAAAAATTGGCAACCGCCTTTTAACCACTGTTATTCTTTTTCACAGCATAATTTAAACACGCAGTTGGCTTCGGGGAAAAAAAAAAAGATCTTGGCCATACATTCCAAAATTCAGCTGAATACCACTTTAAGTGCTCTCAAATTAAATTAAGAAAGTTAAAGAAAAATTGTGGACAGGCCATTCAATGTGTGTTGATATGAGTGGTCTAAAATGACCTTTGAATTTTTGAATTTTTGTAACTGGGCTTTGAGGTTGCAGGTTTGATTCCCAGCAGGGGCATTGCCATGTACCTTTGTGCAAGGTACTTAATCTAGATTCATTCAGAAAAATATCCAACGGCAAAAATAAAACCATACAAGAGCCTGCCCTTCACATTTAGGCCAAGAGTATCCCAGGGCTCCCCAAACCCTAGTTCTGTGGAGCTATAGGATCTGCTGTTTTCCATTGTTATTCTGTACTTAATTGACCAATTAACCCTTTGAAGAGCTTTTCTTTGGGGGGAATGTTTTTTTTTTTTTTTTTTTTTTTTTCAAAATGCCAAGTCAGTGTTCTAGAACTCCACTGCCTTCAATTACCAGTAGTGATTGATCATTCAGTGCCAAGGTAATGTCTCCATCTTACTGCCTTTACAAATCTCTGATTGGGTAGAAAAATAACGGAACAATCGCCCTCATTATCATCGTCACCATCATTATCGTCATCATCATCATTGCTGGTCTGAACCAATTCACTGCCATTCCTGAATTTACCCTGTCAAATACCTGCTGACTTCCATTCATTTTTATGTAGTCTGTCTGAAAATGGCCGGTGTGGGTGCAGGCTTTTGATTTTCAGCCCAGCATTACAACACCCCATTCAACAAATTAACTAATCCTGGTCTTCAACCAAGACCTTGATAAGTAGAATCTGGTTCGTAGTGCTGTGCTAAAACAGAAACCTGCACCCACACTGGCCCTTTTTGGTTAAGACTGGACACCCCTCTTCTATTGTCTATCTTCCATTTCCCTTAATTTAAACAGTACTTTAAATGTTATCAGAAAGTTTTTGTTGGCAAAGCGATGCTTTATTTGGAAACAATGTGGGCAAAATAACATAACAATGCTAAGGATATAATAGCATAATGGAAACTGGAAACATGATCCCAGTGTAGCCCATCTCTAAAAGTAACATTATATATCGATGCATGATAATGACGTGGTTCTTCATCAGAAGCAGCAGCTAAGCATCTGGCTCCCTCTGGTGGTGGTAAAGGCAACCGTCTTTTTTCAGTCGATCGTTTCGCATACATATAAATACATACTGCACTCCCGGTCAAGATTTGTTGCTCATTTATAGATATTTCTCCTGTTGAGTGAAGGCATGTGCTTCCCTTTGGGTGAATTTGTTTACTGGTGATGCAGCTGACCAAGGAGAAAGACGGTTGCACTTGCAGTAGATCAAATACATGCTTATGCAATTGTCTGAGAAGCCTTTACGGTACAATCTGTGACTATCTTTCCCATTTCCCGTTCACCCTATAGGTTGGTCTGTTTGATTTCAGGTGCCTCTTCAATTCCCTTTTCCGAGCGATTGTCACACAAACTTTCCTCTTCGCCTCTGTAGAAAGGAAAATCAATTGTAAAAATGAAACTTGTAATGGCTGTCTGGGGACCAGGATTATCAATATTACCTGCACATATTAAAACATTTAGAATATCTGGCCTATAGAGTCATACAATTAAGTATCAACAGCTTAATTATTCCTCAATTAAAAGAAAGAGCAGGACTGGGCTGTAACTTTTAAGATCATATAGAGAAAAAAACAACCAAGAACATCTTAATACCGCTTATCTCAATTAGGCCATAAACCTGTGGCGCACCATGGTTACTCAGTAATTATTGATTATGTAATGTTCCCTGAAATACGCTTGCATGACTTGCACATTCTTTTGAGCCAGTTCTCTCTCTCCATTCTGCTAATTCCTTTGTCCCTACACCTGAATTTAAAAAAAGACATTATAGCAGGAGAACGGTGAATAACCAAACATTCTGGAGGCGAGTTTAAAATGGCCGCCCCGGTACCAAACACTCTGGAGGCGAGTTTAAAATGGCCGCCCCGGTGAACGGAGTGGACTGTTTGGGTGAGGGGCCTGGTTCTGTGGAAGCCGCCCGGGCTGACCTGTCCTTCTTCAGCAGCCTCTTGATGATGAGCAGGGTGAAGACGATGAAGAGGAAGCCGACCACGGCGGCCATGCCCACCAGCCAGGGCTTCATGGCCCCCCCGTCGCCGGTCGTGCTGCCAGTCAGTCTGCCTGGGGGGTGGAGGTGGAGACAGGGTAGTATAATGGGTAAGGAGCTGGTCTTGTAACCTAAAGGTCACAGGCTCGATTCCCCGGTAGGACACTGCGACTGTACCCGTGGCCAAGGTACCCAACATGCACTGCACTGCCTCAGCATGCATAATTGCATACAATGTAAATGCTGTGTCAAAAGTTGCTCTGGATAAGAGCGTCTGCTAAATGCCTGTAATGTGACAGCTCTACGCCCAAAACACAAAACCTGCTGCAGAGTTAAAAAAAATAAAAATAAAGTTTAATATACAACATTTATGGCTCCCAATCTTTGGAATATAATGTCCTCTGGAAGGATTCTATATTGTGCAGGAATCTCTATATTGTTTTGGTCGTTAAAAACTACTTTGATGAGTAGGTTTTTTTTTCTTTCTCCTAGCTAGTGTTCTAAAATCTAGAACATCATTGCTTTCAATTACCTGTAGTGATTATTAATTATTACATCAGCATTAGAATGTTCAGTTAAGAATTCTAATCACACATTTGTGATCTTACACTTTACTTCTACATCCTGATGAACCTTTTAATCTTTTTTTTTGGCCTTTCAGCCAACACTTGCCCCCTGTAGTCGAAGTCTATACCCTACCTGGGTTTGTCTTGTTCCAACACAACAGGCTGACAACTGCTGTGGTCACCAGGGAGTCTGAAGCATTGTGTGAGGACTTATTGAACTTAAACAAGGAGTGACTGATTACACACTGAGAGAACAGCTTGTGTACCTTATGTCATTATGAAATGCATTCATGTTGCAAACCTACAATTCAGGTATTGGTAAGGCTACATTAACATTAAATTTGGCATTCAGCAGACAATCCTTAACCAAATTGACTTTCATGAATGTATAGCAAGGTGGCAAACAACAGTGCTAGATTTAGAAAATCAATTAATTCACAAAAAAATCTCAATTTTATGAGAGAGAGAGGCAAAAAAGATGGACTTACCAGTCTGTGCTTGACAGACAGAAACAGCCACCAGCACTAAGGCTAGGATACTTAGCTGGAGAGACATTATTCCGTGCCGTGAATGTGACTGTCTGTAAATGTCTGTGTGTTTTTTTTACTACTAAATGGTAGACGCTTTCATCCTCAGTGACCAAAGTACAGACCGCGTAAAAGTGCCCAGAGATTATGTGGCCATATAACAGCATTTTATTGCCCTGTAAAGGAAGGCATTTCCCAACAAATCTGATCATTGGTTTGTTTTCTCTCTCTCCCTCTTTGGAACGCCCGATCATATTCACGGCTGTGTTTATCATTGCAGCCACGGCTAAGAGTTTGAGAGAACGCACAGCACGTGCTCTCATCCAAAACACGTGATTCAAGGTGCTGCTTCTTGTTTTGCCTCCTTCTGGGTAAATTCCCGTTAATTTTCAAACCAGGTTCTGCAAACAGACGGCTGCAAATAGTGCTTGAGCAACCTTGGGGCATACGTATTGACTAAATGTACTGTACACGGTAAGTGCGAGGTAATTTATCATAATAACTGTCATTGTTCTATCGTTCACCCATAACCCTTATTGCATCTAACAAGCGTTTTTACACATAACAAGCGTTTTTACAGGTAACATTTCTTATTACCACTATTACCCCAAATTCAAGTAAAATGTGTGTTGTAAATAACACCATAAAGCACACAAATACATTTTAGACACCAGGACATGACAGAATCTACAAACAAATCAAACTGAATTTTATTTTAGTGTTTTTTTCTTTCTGTTTTGTGTGTACACTTAAGATGAGTAGAAATGTACACAGTTTGTGAATATTTTTAGAAAAAAAAAGACAGAAAGAGTATAGATCTGTTCAAGTGTCAGTGTCAATGTCTGTGCCTTTATCCATGTCAGTGGCAGTACTTTCATCTGTGTTTGTGTCAGTATATGGGTCTGTGTTTATGTCACATGCCTGTCAGTGGTTTTGCATGCCTCTCTGTTTTTGTCAGTATATGTGTCTGTGTGTCAGTGGTTCTGCATGTGTCTCCGCGTCAGTATATGTGTCGGTGTGTGTGTGTCAGTGTCTCTGCATGCATCTGTGTTTGTGTCAGTATATGTGTGTCAGTGGTTCTGCATGTGTCTCTGTGTCAGTATATGTGTCGGTGTGTGAGTGTCAGACTTGACTGTGTTTGTGTCAGCATATGTATCGGTGTGTCAGTTACTCTGCAAGTGTCTTTGTTTGGGTCAGTATATATGTCCGTGCGTGCGCTTGTGAATGTGCCTCACTCTGGCTGTGGATGTGAGAGGGCCTGTGTGTTCTCATGCATGTTTAAATTATCTTCCCAAAGGCCACCCTGGGCCCAGCTCGGGGTGGGCGTGGCTCAGCACAGTCAGGAATGGCCCAGATGGGGGACAGTTTGCGGTTGCGGTCGCTCTCCATCTCCTCCTGGATCTGCTCGGCCCTGGCCAGCTCCTCCAGCTCCGGCACGGCCCTGGCCAGCTCCTCCAGCTCCGGCACGGCCCTGGGGCTCCAGTCGACCCGGAACTTGTCTCTGCATTCCCAGGGGTTCACCATCACCCCCGGGGGCTGCTCCCCAAACAGGCAGTCTGCCGGGAGACAGCAGTGAGACGGTACGCTAGGGTAATATTCGCGTGTTTGCACGATACGTGGGTCAAATAATTATTCAAAATACTGCACAAATCAGACACCAGTACAAAAACAAAAAGGCCGTAGAGTAGGATACTAGCAGTCAACAAATAACAATGAATCTATTGTCAATATTCAACATTCAGCATTCTTATTTCATATGATCGTACGTTTTGGTTTGGTTGAATGTTTCATGTGAATTCCCAAGGATCTGCAGCAATTATTTGACCCACCTCTGCTTTGTGTACATATGTCTCGTGTGTTTCTGCATGCTGAGCTGTGGACGGGTCATCATCATGTAATTTATAATTTCTTATAAATTTATTAATAATTCCCTCCCACGGCAGTGGAGGCCAATGTTCTATGTTGTTCAAGCAAATTTAGTGACACAGCAGTTGAGTTGAGTAAAGCCATGGGAGAGTCATGGTTATGTATTACCAGGCAGTTTAGCTGGAATAAAGATGAATTAATTTACAACATTAATTATCATTAACGGTTGAGGGCAGAACACGTGCATGGATATTTCAGCCAATCCATAAAGCAATGAAGACCTACCCGTAATGATTTTTGTTATCTGTTCATGGAAAATACCAAGCATGGTAATCTGCCTGTCTGAAGGTCAAGCAATAAATCCTTCTAGTGGACCTCCTCCAAGAACATTAAATACTTAAGTGTATTGTTTTTCCCCCTATAAAAAAACTTTAAAAAAGTTGTTTTTACATTTATTTAAGGTGCAACTTTAAGGTTAGCATCCTTAGTGAAATACTCTGGGGGCATAAATAAGGCAGAAATTTGGTTTCATACATTTTATTAAAAACGGACTATTATAATTCAGCTGTATTTGATTTTGTAAGGTTATTAGCCACACACAACTCAACCCACAAAACCTGATTGAGATCAAAAGGCCGGAAGTGATGTGACTGAAGGGAGTCTTTAGAGTGGGGGTAATGGGATGGCAACTACGCAGTGCATTGTAAAAGTAGAAAGAAGCTACACAGCAGTAAAACTACACAGCACAGGTTTCCAATGGAAACCTGTGCAGGCTTCCTTCCAAACCTGCACCTCACGGTGATGGTGGCATGGTTATTTGTTGAAGGACTGTGAATTGACATCGATGTCCACCTGCTCGTACATAAGGTCTGTGGGGTAAGGAAGCCATGTTAAAGAAAGGTACAGTAAAGTAACTCCCAAGTACTGACACAGGATGCAGTCAACTTAGCTGCTGGCTGGTGACTAGTGATAGCTGATACAAGTATATGCCTGTATCAGGATATTTGTATGCTTTTCTACAAAACCACACCGGTAAATCACATGTTTTTCAGGGTAGATACTGTTTAATAAATATCAATTTTTATGATAGATTACCACCACTTAACTGTAAAACCACCATGGTAGTCAATAGTCACTGTTTCATATTTAAGTGGAAAGCATTTTGTATTTAGAATATATTATACTTGCATGTTATACACTGATAATGACCTTCACTGAGATAAGAATATATTGGATTTGGTGTTGCTGCTCTGTCTTCACAACTACAAGACAGACAGATTTCAAGAAAAACAAAAGTAGGGACACGTGCGCGCTTTTTTCATACCTGTGGACTCTCTGTGTTCTCTCTTTCTTTTCCTGTTGATGAGAGAGGACAGTACTCCCCCCCCCCCCCCCCCCCCCAGAAGATAAGAACCAAAGTTTCTCTCCTGATTCACGCCGGCGTCTCGAGCCTCTGATGACCGTCATCCTGTGGATTTCTCATCCCCCGGCGGTAACTCCGCGCGCCGCGGGGAGTTCGTGAAGTTGCCATGGCGGCGAGGCGGACCCTTAGCTCCCAGTGTTCCGGAATAGGAACCTGGCCGAGGCTGAGTAAAGCCCAGGGAGCTCAAGTCAGGTTCCTGAGCACCCCCGGGTTTATCTTAACGGCAGGGGGTGCATTTTAAGCTCTACGTGACGTTCACCTTCTGCCAGCGGGAGTTAAAAAAAACAGATTTTGAATTTAAATTGAGAAGAGGGGTGAGAGAGGGTGCGCAGTAAAAGATTACTTTGTGTCTTGGCTTAATATCGTCGGTTTATGTCGTGTGTAGTTAGTGATGCCACGCTGAGGCTGATTAGTGTTAGTTGCTGTTAATGCAGTAAGCCACAGCATCAGCAGGCCAGAGCACTTTAGTCTCTACTCTGGGCATTATAATGGTAAAGGCTTGTGTTTCATAGGTTTATTTGACTGGATATTTGTGGCTGGAAATAATGCTGTTTTCAGTGTCAGTTAGTAATAGGCACTGGTTTAATTCAGCCCTACATGCATTTTCTGAATTCTACAGGTGGAGTTTTAATGAGTATTTTTTTAAATGTTCGAAATCTTGTTCTATAAGTGAAGGGCAATAGATTGAATGGTTCATTTAAATATTTAAAGACAGTACTGCTCAAGCAGTCTAGTTACACTGCTGGAGCAGTGCTGTGTTTAAACATTCAATAAATTTATATTTCTTTTATATTTAAATGTATTTACTTCGGAACTTATTTAGGAATTTATGAGATGCTTTATCCAGAGACAATAAGTAAATAAGTACCTCTCTCTCACACCCCAATTCCCCCCCCCCCCCCCCCCCCCCCCCCACGCAATTATATAACATCATTGTGTTAATAATGATACATAATCTGATTTACATTATAATTAATCAATATGATAAAGTTCACAGTAAGCTTCTGAAATATTGGTTTTAATTAAGAGTCCCAGTTTGTAAGAAGCTTAGGGCCTTTTAGGCTAATTTGCCTGCCTCTTTTCATAGGTAACATAGGTAACATGATTGTAAACAGGCCCCCAAAAAGACCTTCCTGCTGTTGTTATGAATCGTGTGATCTTCCTGTGTTCACCAGTGTACCCACCGCACCCTTCTCCTCAAACACTCGCTGATTAAATAATTAAGTACCAGAATTAAGAAAAGAGATAAGCACAGCAATCAGATAAAATGGAAAGGGATAAATCCCACTCCTTTCTTTATTGCAGCACTGGTAAACCACTTGGTCAGCTTAATTGCAAGTACAGATTAATCTACCTCTACTGCACAGTAAAGCAACGCAGCATGTTTGATTAATGCTTATAGTGCAGAAAATGTGTACTGCACAGCCGTAAGCTAGCATATTCAGTTCTACTTAACAGCAGTCTATTGAAGAATCATCCACAGGAAGATGAAATTCTATGGGAAATTATCTTCGTATTATAACCTCAATATTATATGATATGTTGTTACACCTGGGGGGTATTTCACAAAGCAGGATTACTGAGTTAGATGGATAACTGTGCCGAGCGAAACCCAGAACAGCTCTTTTTACTTCAGTCCATGTTCCAGATTTGGGGGGTTATTCATTCATCCCTCAAGCTTCTCTTCTTCCAGGTGGGAACATCAATCCCTCCTTCCCATCAGGGAGGATGAGAGCTCTGGCTGGGGCTTAGAGAGAGATGAGAGAGAGAGAGAGGGAGGGAGAGAAAATGTGTAAGATATTAATCTCGGCCTCACACCGATAGTTGTTTCTATACAGTGGGGTCAGACCTGGCTTTGGACATGTCACTTGAAATACTCAAACTCTTTAGTCACCAGTAAAATTCCTGGCATATTACTTAAAGACAAAGATGTAAAAAGAAACATCTATTTTCACCAATTTTTCAGAACAAAATTCCATTTGTTTGTAAGTTTTTGTAGCAGTAACACATTTGATTGAAGATGAGGGAATCAGCAGACATGGTTTTAAATTGTGAACCTCCATTTTAAGTATTTCTCATATTACACTGTATTCATATGTTTTTGACTCAGGTTTGGTGGTGGCCTTTGCAAGTTAGCACATACAGATACCTCCTCCAAGTGGCAAAAAGAATAGATTATCACAGCTATTTGTGTTAGGTGTTTACACCCATGTAGTCACCTTTGCACACTGGGACATTTCAATGGGCCTCTCAAAATGGAGACTTTGGAACCAGAGAACTATAAATCCCATAGTGCACTGCTTCCACCGTGTTTATAAACAAAGCCCTCTCGAGGAGGAGGTTCCCTGAAAGTCTCTGAAATCTGCAGGTAAATCCATGAGCACTTTTCCAGCTGACACTGGACATCGTCTTTCCTGTTGCTAAGTATACGCTGCGTGACGATGGCGGCTTTGCCTCTCGGGCGATCGAGGACAGCGGGGTTTACGCAACCCACTAATCTCCCAATCAGAGAACGGTCTGTGCCCTGTGCACTCTGTCAGTGAGAGAGCGAAATCTTCTGAAATAAGATTTGTTTTTCTCACGTCAGATTGCAACTATTCTCATTTTCCGCTTCCATATCTCCCCCCTCTATCTACCCTGTATTCCCCTATGCCAGAAAACAGTTGACCTGCCCTTCCACAAGTCAGTTGTAGTGACACCTGTCGCCAGGGTATTATGGCTGGCCATTGCACTTCTCATTAATTGCTACTTGCTGGATGTTGGTGATTTACGAATCTAAGCCTTTTTCTAATTAACACTCATTATAAGTCACTCTGGATAAGAGCGTTGGCTAAATGCCTAAAATGTAAACATAAAGTTTTTAAGTGAATATGATGTCATTGGCAGACTCCGATCTGTGTTCTTTTGTGATGCTATTTTATTATCACAACATTTTGCTGATATGGAGTATGACATAGCAATAACCAAAACATTAATATCTACTGTAGTTCTAGTGAACCGAAGAGTCACACACTGATTTTAGGTGGCTCAGGCTTTTCACAGGAAGTAATCAGAAGACATTACCTGCTGTCTGGGTGGAGACCATCTTTAACAGAGATGATGGATGCAGAAAAGGAAGGAATAAACTACTCCCGAACAAAATGGTGCTACCTGCCAGCCAGTCCATGACTTTTTAAATATTTGTTTTAAAAAATGCTTCACCTCGTGCTAACTCACTAAACCGGGACCACCTCATTGTGCGGTTTATCCTCGATCTTCTTGCAGAAGACCTGAGACAAGATGAAGTTCCAGAAGATGATGGTGATGGAGGTGTTGGCAGTTACGATGCCAATCATGATGGGGTGCAGCATGTTGACTGAGTGTGACTGAACGCCCTCTCTTCCTGGATCGCGCTCTCTGCCTGGTGTGTTTCTGAGCTCTGGGTGCGAGTGAGTGCCCTCTCTTTCTTTCTTTCTCTCTGTCTCTCGCTCTGTCTGTCTAGTTCCAAAACTCCTCTCCTTTCCCCCTGACCCTAATTCTCTCGCTGTCCCATGAGCAAATCCTGAAGGGTGTCCTCCTCATTCATAATGTTGCTCATACAGTGACTTGGCTTACATAGTTACATGACTGTAAGTCTATAAGATGAGTCATGGATTAGAACACAGTAAACCGTTTAATATTCATTTAACTGTCAGTTGTAAGCTCATCAAAAAAAAAAAAAAAAAAACTTTTTTAAAAGCCTGGGTAAAATGCTAATTAGCAAAAATTACTGGGCTAATTACTGGGCTTGTTTTGCTTTTTCCAGAAAAGTCGAAACACGGCTGATGTATAATCAAAGTGTTTGCACGTGTTTCTGTATAGGCATATGCCTTTTTATCAACCATTGAATCTTGCTCTCATACTAAATTTCCACCCAACCAATTATATGCTAAGTAGCAATGATAATTTTGCAAACTGTATTGTTTTTTGTTGATATTGTTGTGTCTTTATGTCTGTCTCTAATTTTTATTGTTACTCAGTCATTGGCCGAATGATTGCAAGCAGCCCAGGATGCAGATGAAAATTAGCTTTACCTGTTGTTTTTGGGTGAAATTCTAAAATTTGATATGCAAAATTTGGTATAAATTCAGGAAATAGATATAGCCTACTTCTCCCTGCTGTAAAGCCAAACATGAGTCAAAAACAGCCAGAGGTAAAACTCCTGCTCCTGATTTAACTATGGGACCGACAGACGATGCCTCTGGGCTCTCAGAATAAAAACATTAGTCATGTAAATGCCATAGAAATTTGAGCTCGAGACGGCATAACATAGTATTTCTTACCTGGAGCTGGGTTGGGAACTCCGGTCAGGAAGCAAGCAGCAGAATACATTGTGCAGAACCTGAAGCGTAAGAACAGCTCCACCTAGTGAGCATCTACTGCAATAGCACTACAAGCCACACACTCTGAACTGAGCCAATACTCTGATAGTTATAGTTAAGGTGGCTAAGTTAGTTATAAATGGTTGTGTTCCTTTAAGCAGGGTTGTCATTTGCCTTGGCCTCGGCGTTGATCTTCTTGGAGAAGACCTCGGTGAGGATGAAGGCCCAGTACAAGATGGTGATGGAGGTGTTGGCGGTGACGATGGCGATCATGACCGGGTGCAGCATGTTGGCTACGCGTGGCGGGATGGGATGCGCTCTCTGTCCCGGAGTCGCTGGGCTCCTGCTTTTTGGGGTCTGAGTGAGTGTGGGTCCTCCCTCTGTGGCTCTCCAATAATGAGCCTTTCCTCACCCCTAACACCACCCCTCCCTGCCCCCCCCCCCCACCTCCTCCACTTGCTATGATGCTAATTAATTCCCTGTCAATTACTCCCGCCAATCCACACAGGAGGGCCCATCACATTTGTGCTCGCGAGTGGCTGAATGAAGGACGGAATCCTGCAGCTCTCAACATTCTGTTGGCGCGTTCCGTTTCGTTCTGTTTTAAGTAAAGCAGAACACAACTGACTGTCCGGACCACATAGTACTGCAATGTCACATTTCATGACAGTGGTTTTTTTTTGTTGTTTTGTATGTGGGCTGAATGCCACAACTGAGTTACATTTATGCGAGTGGCATGCTGAATATGAACTGATTTATGACGGGCTCAGAGCATCCTAAGGTTAGGCTACAGGGGAACACGCACAGGGCCCAGCATCGCTCTCTGACCACACCTCGATACCTCCGTCGACTGAGGCGTGTCATCACTTCCTCTCTGGAAAAACCACAACTTATTCACCCACTTTATTCACACCATCTCACTTTAATGTGTTTGATTGGGCCATTATAAAGCTGTATAGCAATAAATTAAAACGGGATAAAAAAAAACAAACAAACAAGGGTAACAACTTGTTAATACAACTTCCAGGTTTCTTTTTCATCTACCTGATTTTCGAGTTCATTGTATTTATGCATCCAGTATGAGTAAGGTTGCCATGGTCATTCCATTTCATCGAATACACTGAAAACTCTTGAACGTCATTCAATTCAAACATTCTCAATGTTTAGCTCTAAAGGTAAGAAAGAATGCATGTGTTTATAGTGAATGAGAGGTTCCACAGCTCATGGAGACACTGATTTAACAGAAGCAAACAAGGTATTTTCAGCAAGCAGGTCTAAAGCTTTGATGACTGAGACAGTGTGACAGACGTGCGAGCTGACTGGTGTTTTTTTTTTTGAGCAAGTTTTGTAGAGTTCTGAGCATGTCTTATCGAGCACAGGCGCAGTCGTCCCCCCATGCCCCCGCCGTCTGGAGCTCCCCCCCCCCCCCCGAAGCTCCCCCCCCCCCACCCAAAGCTCCGCCCCCTTCACTGCGCCCCCTCAGGCGCTGCAGCCCGTCGGCGTACTGGAACTGCCCGCTGTTCTCGTACTCGTGCATGTCCAGCGCCACCTCGCAGCTCTCCTTGACGACGCGCTCGCCGTCGCCGCGGAAACGGCGCAGGACCTGCAGGCAGGCCTCGGCCCCGATGGCGCCCAGCGCCTCGGCGCACTCGTGCCGCACCATGGCGCTCTCGCCCGCCCGCTCCAGCGCCGCCCGCAGCTGCGGGACGCTGGCCTCGTGCTGCACCTGTCCCAGGACGTAGCCGATCTCGTGCCTGAAGAGGGCGCTGCCGCACAGGAGGCCTGGGGGAGGGGAGAGGCAGAGCGTAAGATTCATCTATTATTATTATTATTATTATTATTATTTCACAAAAATGATCATTCCAAACGCAGAGGCAGAGCTCTGTCATCTTACGGCTTCTGAGAAGCAGTATGTAAGTATCATCTATTATTATTATTATTATTATTATTATTATTATTATTATTTCACAAAAATGATCTTTCCAAACGCAGAAGCAGCGCTCCGTCATCTTTCGCCACAACATACCACGTCTTTCGGCTTCTGAGAAGCAGTATGTAAGTATCATCTATTATTATTATTATTTCACAAAAATGGTCATTCCTAGAGCCACTAACCCATAACTTTAAATCAAGACATGAACATATTTGCACTGTCTAACTGTTATTTTATGTTGCGTATAATCTTGGGTGCTGTGAATTCACATTTCTGCAACTTCCTTCTGGAGACCTGCTTCCCCTCTGTCCCCCACTCTAACCCCACCCCTCACCCAACCCTCTGCCCCCACCCCGCCCCCCCTCGCCCCCCGCCCCCCTCACCGTCGCCCAGGGCCAGCACGGCCTCCTCGGTGCCCAGGTTCCGCAGGGCGAACATGGCCCTGTAGCGGTCGAACAGCGGCAGCGCCTCGTCCAGGAGCTGGGCCCTCAGCTCCGCCACGCCCTTCCTGGCCGCGGGCGGGGCGGGGTCCACGGAGGCGTACGGGCTGCCGTCGGCCGCCTCCTCCCCCCGGCCCCCCCCGCCGGCCAGCCACTCCAGCCGCCTGACGGCCAGCTGACACGTCTCCGCCACCTGGGAGAGGAAGCAGAGCATGCTGGGTAAAAAATAAAACATCTGGACATCTGGAAGTTTGTGAACCAGTCTCACCAACATTAGCCTGTTTAATCAGAATGTGTTTAACTCAGTTCTGTGTCAGAAATGGACACAAATTTGGATCCCCGATACCAGCAGAAATTTGCCGTTTTCTTTTCTTGGCCTTTACGAGAATCCTACCTCTACGACGGGATCCTCGGAATACTCCTTCAGCAGGTCGAGCACTTTGGGGTTACCGATGGCCCCTAAAGCTTCACCTGGAGAAAGGGGCAGCAAAGCAAGAGGTTTAATACACAACTCTAACCTGTCCTTCGTCTTACAAATATTTGTTAGAAAATTCTCCTTCCAAATGACAAATATTTAAAATTTTGGTTAGTTATATTGGAAATTTTCGGTGATGTGCATGAGCGTTTTAGTATTCCAAATGCATATATGACCCAGGTATTAACACATTGCTGTATAGTGCAGCGGTTACCAACCCTGTTCCTAGAGATCAACCGACCTGTAGGTTTTCACTTCAACCCTAACAAAGCCACACCTCATTCAACAGCGAGAGATCTTGTTGAGCTGCTAATTATCAAGAGTCAGGTGTGCCAAATTAGGGTCGAAATGGAAGACCTACAGGAGGGCAGATCTCCAGGAACAAGGTTGGTTTACCACTTGCTGTAGTGTGAACAGGTGGGGGCGTGCCTTGCTCACCAGCTTCGTGTCGCACCATGGGCTCCTGATTCGTGTCCTTCAGCACGGTCTCCAGTATGGGTATCGCGCGCTCATCCTGCATTTGCCCGAGACAGTAGGCCAGCTCGTGCTTCAGAAGCGCCGAATCGTCCACAAACGTCCGGCTGATCCACTCGACGGCCTCCGCGCCGCCCAGGTTGCGCAAGGTGAACAGCGCCCGAAAGCGGGTCGTCAGCGATTCCTTTGGGTTGGCCAGAATCGCGCCCACGGCGTTCACCTCTTCCGTTCCGGCCATGCTGAGAGTTTAAACGTTCCCAAGGATAGGAGGAGGGGAAATTAAAGTGGGGTCCGGCCGCTCAGCTGTCCCTGGAGCGTACCTGCGTTTCAGAGCTGGAGCATTGAATGGCTACAACCTCCAGATAAGTTTCGGTGTCTGCATTGTGAAGGAAATGGAATAACTTGTTAGATTTCATTACAAATCAAATGCAGAAAAACGGTTTTCTAGTTTTGGCAAAGTAGCTACGCATTTAAAAACATTATTCATCAACTAAATGTTGAGAATGAATTTTGTGTTGTTTGGAGGAACGGACATATCGCTTGCTGGCTACAATCTGAATTTAATCTATAAATGAGTGTAGTACGATTGGTTTTCAGGCCCATGTCGATACATCTGTTAGCGGTTAGCTAACTAACTAAGAAAAAGCAGGTGCTAGAAAAGTAGCTAACCAGCTAGCCCTCTCTCAAATTGCAGATCTAACGTTCCAAATTGAAACAAGTCTTCTCGCAGTTGTCGACATAATGTTACCCCACCACTTTTATATACTAGCTGCTTAAATACTGTACATTAGTTAACATAGGCTACAGTTTATATGTTCGTTAGTTTTCATAGTTAACCATGCCAGCTTGTAAAGTTAACTTACTGATGTTGGATGTCTTGCTAGTTAACGAACTGCGCCATATATTCAAAATACGTGCATATATATATCCAACACTCCGACGCCGCTTGTTGTTTTGTAGGCTTACTTACTCCGTATTCTATATAAACCGTTACTATATTAGTAAAATATCTATACTTACCGGTTTCAACGCAACATCAAGTGACAGGGCGACACCATTTTGTTCCACACGTGTGGCACGACGTAAGAGCGAGTCTACGCACTGCGGAAGAGGGAATACCAAAACAGTCAGATTTCTTTTTTGTGTTTTGCGCACATTTTGTGGACAGTGTGTTGTGCTTAGTGTTACTTGCATTTTTTGTAATGTGTGTTATACACGCTACTCTATAATAGCATCTGCATGTATATTTGTCAGACTAGTAAATGATAACCCCCCTCCCACATACATTTGGATTTTCCTTTAACGTCACGTAGGTTCTACACAGTCGGATTGGCATCGGATCCGCGTAGGTCCACAGATCCCTATATTGTGCGGATCGACTCGGGCGACGGCATGCAGCAGAAGCGAATCCAGGTATCGTTGATCTTCGTGTTGCCCGAATTCTGCTTCGGCATGCGGCGGATTTGCCTGTTTGGTTGCTTAGAATTAATGGAGATGGAGAGATGGATGTAATATTAGGGACAGGGCTTATTCTTAAAGTTTCTCAGGGCAGGGGTCCTCTGTCCACATCCCCAGTTTATCCGTTATATGGGTAAAATTAGACCATGGTCCATGGTCCATGGTCTGTAATAATGTCCAGCTTTACTTTGATTCTCACTCTTCAAAAACATATCACACTTCATGCCTCATAAAATATATTTTTTCAAACATACTGGCTGAAATGTAGAGCACTCATAATGGAAATGGTTTTAGAAAGGACCATGTTTATTTATTACAAAAAAAAAAAAAAATGCAGTATACAATTTCATATGTTGCTGTCAAAAACTTGAAATGACCAGCTATTTTACATTTAATCATAATGGGTTTTATTTGACAAGGAAATGTTGTCAAACTGAACTAAAAATGAATGCGCACATTTGAACATTTGGATACATTATATCGTACAATATATTTATAACTGAATGTGATTTTCACTGTGCAACAACATTTGTGTACAAAAGGGACTAAACCATGAAAATATATGGATTTTAATAGCCCTGTGTCACAGCAGTAGACTGGACAATTTATATTCCAAAACCCCGCAGAAAAACTGTTAACCTAAGACATCTTCAGAATAATTTATTTACAAGGACCTGAGAAAAAGGTTATGCTGTAAGTTTAGATACTGTTATCAGAGATAATATTCACTCATTTCAAATATTACTGGCAGTAAATTACTAATTTTATTTGAAATATGAAATAATGACATTGACACCTTCCATACAGAAGAGGTCAGCCACCCGGTCTAGGAGAACTGCAGAATGTGCTGTTTTTGTTGTTACCCATCACTCACTTAACTGATCATTTAAAAGTAGGCGATTGCACAATTGACTCACCTGGTTTCTCATGTCAGAACTGGCTGCTTATTTTAACATGGAAACAAAAAATAAAAAATCAGACAAATCAGGCACCAGGTTTGCAAGCCCCTGACACGCTGGCTGTGTTCGAAATCACATACTATGTACTACATACTAGATTTTGTTTTTTAGCATGCCCAAATTAATAGTATGAATGAAATATTTTTGCAAGAAACCACCAGGTTCAGGATCACAGTTCTGACTATGGCCTACACTGCAGCCAACAGGGCAGCCCCTTCAACGAGACGCTCGGTGGTCACAGGCTCTTCTCTAAGTCACATCTCTTCAGACTCTACCATGACTAGCATTCACACTACACCTCTCTGCGGGGCTACCCTGATTGTGTAACCAATCAAGTAGCATGTCCATGCAGCACTTGTATCTTGATCATGTTTTAGTTCTTTTTTCATGCTTATGACCGTGCCTCACCACTTTGTCTTAAGACTTAGCCATTAGCTTTACTGACTCATATTTAGGACTGAGCCATTACCTTTACTGTGTGAATCAGACTGATGTTCCTGGCTGTGGATAGCTGCTAACTTACAGCAGAATTGTATATCTTTTATCTGACCTGTGTTTGTATTTGTTCCAGTGTTCCATGTACCGACTGCACGTCGCTTTGGATAAAAGCGTCTGCAGAATGAATGTAATGAATTCCAAGGCCGGAACTCATGGAATGAAGTAAACACTCCATTACTATAACCAGCAAACAAATACGACAAATGTGGCTGGAACAGAGATTCAGACGTGAATCTGCCTCCGATCCAACAAAATAAAAAACTCTGTTGGGAAAAAAAGGATGTTGAGCGAGCACAATGATCTTTAGAGCTACAGTACACATACTGCAGACCACTTTCCCTCCGTGCATGCGAGAAATGAGTCAGACAGAGCTTCGAATATGAAAAAAAATAAAAAATGGACCGTCTCCATTATTTATTCATGTTCACGCATTCAAGTTAGGAATTGGTAGCTGTGATAAGTCATCATAAGATACAAATGTAGACAGAGAGGACATGTTAGAGCAAGAATATCATACTCCAGTCCTGGATGGCCTCAGTATCTGATGGTCTTTTTTGGTGCATTTCAGCAGCTGAGCACTTAATTTAAGTCACCGGCCGGCGAAAGAGTCCACACACCTCGTTTCCAAGGCCTAAACTGGTTGTTGATCGAGAGGAAATCACAAAAAACCAACATGCACATTTTTAATCAGTCAAGAGCAGCTAATGCTTTCATTCTTAGAATGTGTAGGGTGGCAGACGCTACCTGTACAAAAAGAGCTCCCAGTTTTTAAGCTGAGCAAATCAGAGGCTGACAGGCATAATCAGTGGGATCCTTACAGCTGGAAGCGTAAACTGAATCCAAGGCATTTGTGGAAAAAAAAAGAAAGAAAAACAGTTGAAAGACAAAGCAAATGGGTATCGGGCAAATCTGTATTGTGCTATCTGGTTTCAGGAAAAACATTACTAGAGAATCCAAGCATATTTTTTTCAACAGGTTTCATTGACGGACAGACTGGCTGTAATTACACAACTAACACATGTGGTGGGGGCACTCAGGATCTAAAGAAGTGGTACCCAGCCCTGTTCCTGGAGATCTACTGTCCTGTAGGTTTTCACCCAAACCCTAACAAAACACACCTCATTCAACAGCTAGAGCATGGCTGCCCAACCCTGCTCCTGGAGATCTACTGTCTTCCTGCATGTTTTCATTCCAACCCTAAAAAAAGCACACCTCATTGAACAGCTAGAGATCTTGGTCGAGCTGCTAATC
Organism: Anguilla japonica; assembly: GCA_025169545.1. NCBI lineage: Eukaryota > Metazoa > Chordata > Actinopteri > Anguilliformes > Anguillidae > Anguilla > Anguilla japonica. The sequence continues at coordinate 3,536,117 of CM045886.1, forward strand.
AGTAAGAGTCAGGCGTGCCAAAGTAGGGTTGAAACGAAAACCTACAGGAACGTAGATCCCTAGGAGCAGGGTCGGGCAGCCCGGCTCTAGATGCTGAATGAGGTGTGCTTTTATTACCATTGGGATGAAAACCCACATGGTCGGCAGATCTCCAGGAACAGGGTCGGGCCGCCCTGCTTTATCTGCTGAACGAGGTGTGCTTTTATTAGGATTGGGATGACAAACCCACGGGCTCGGCAGATCTCCGGGGAACAGGGTCGGGCCGCCGCCGGCCTAAAGCAGGGTCAGCAGCTCCGCCGCGGCGGTGGTCTCGGCCACGTGGAGGAAGGAGGCGACGGAGCGGTAGGGGAGGTGCTCGGGGAGGTGCCCGCCCCCCTCCTGCTGCTGCTGCTGGCAGAAGAAGTCGCAGAGCAGCGAGCGCACGCGCTCGGCGTTGGGGTCGTCCATGTAGGCGGGCAGCGCGTCGCACGGCTGCACGCACTCGGCCTGGCTCACCTCGTCCGCCCACTCCTCCACGAAGGCGTCGCCGTGCACCTCGCACATGTTGTGCAGGATGCAGCAGGCCAGCACCATGGTGGGCACCAGGTCCAGCCGGCAGTCGTTGCGCCGGTGCAGGCACTGCCAGCGGGCGCGCAGCCGCTGGAACGCCACCTCCACCACCGAGCGGGCGTGGCGCAGGTGGTAGTTGAAGCGGCGCTGGCGGTGGGTCAGCTGACCCGACTCCGGGTAGCACTTGAGCAGCCAGCTCTGCAGCGGGTAGGCGGCGTCGCCCAGCAGCAGGTAGCCCATGGGCTGGCCCAGGACGTTTCGGCGGCGGCTGCGGCGACAGCGGCCCTCGCTGGCCATGGTCCACAGGGTGGAGCTCTGCAGGATGCTCACGTCCTCCGTGCTCCCGGGGAAGCCCGCGCACACGTCCCAGAACTGGCCCAGCCCGTTAACCACGCCCTGCAGCACCACCGAGTGCCAGCCGTTGCGGTTGCAGCAGTGCGTGGCCTTGCTGGGCGGCGTCATGATGGGGATGTGCAGGCTGTCCAGCACCCCGACGCAGTGCGGGAACCCCCAGCGCATGCTGAAGAGGCGCACCGCCTCGTCCAGCTCCTGCTCGCTGGGCTGCTGCAGGTACACGGGCTTCAGCAGCAGCACCACGGCGTGGCACACCTCCCGCACGCACTGCCCCACCGTGGAGCAGCCCACGCCGAACAGCGCGCTGATGGTGCGGTACTCCACGTTGGTGGCCAGCCGCCACAGCGCCACCGCCACGCGCTTCTCCAGCGGCAGCGCCTGCCGGAAGTTGGTGTTCATCCGCGTCAGGCGCGGCTGCAGCTTGCCGCACAGGGCGAAGAACGTGTCCTTGCTCATGCGGAACTTCTCCAGCCAGTCGCGCGGCTGGAACTCCTTCATCACCACCGCTCCCACCAGTCCGTGCTCTCCGTGATGCTCCAGGGCCGCGTGTGCGCTCTTGAGGCCATCTGAGAGGGAGGACAGGGAGAAAGTTAGCTAGGTGAAAAGCTTAAAAAATGGCTTCATATTCAACGGGGCATTGTCACGTTCATCTCAAGGGAAACACTTGTTTATTCAGAAAAGAGAAGGTCAACTAAAAACTCCTCAAACATTTGGACTGTTATAAATTACACAATATAATGTAGGCAGCCCTTTTGATATACAACATTATTTAAAGTTAATTTATAACATCACTTCGCTTACCGCAACCGAAAATATACATAATTACAGGAGCCGGCAGGCGCTAACCACCAGAAAGAACTTAATATGCTGTCTAGCTTGCAGATATTGCGCTACATACCATGCGCATCCTTTTCATTCTCTGTAAAAGGAATTTTCTGTGTCTGATTCGCCTGTTTATTTCATTCCGCCTCTGTACGAGTGCATTGTTTATGTACTCTCGTCGCTGGCGAAGCAAGTGTACAAGCAACGACTTTATGTGCCGCGCAGATTCTTCCCTTGTCATTTTCAGAACATGCACAAAACATGCATTTGACTCGGAACAATTGATCGAGACGTTTCGACTAAACTAAAACATTAGACGTTTTACTGCAAAGCGGAAGATTTTGATAACTCCTTTCTATGCTAAAGCTAAAGAAATCAAAGGCGCGACTTCAAGCATGAAACCTCGGACTTCCGGCGTTCGTAAGGCAGTGACCCTGTCAAAATAAGAGTGATTTCTGCGTTCAGAATATAGTCCTCTCGCAATGGTCGAGTTATACAGCTATTCCCATTGCTGTTTAACTCGGTCATACAACCTTTATAAATTGTTGTGCAAAACCAATCTTAACCTTCCAATCACTTCCAGCTGAACAGTACTGACGACTGTTTGTGGTCGATGTTTGTAAAGAATAATTACTAAGATCTACTGTTGCGTTTGTTTCATTTCATTCAAGCCGAGCTTTCCAATGAAAGGTTTGACCAAACTGGTGATTTCATGCTGACCTGGATTTGATGCAAGCAAATGATATAGCTTGTTGCTGCTGTTCTTTCTTAAGTATGATGTTTACGAGAGCGAACTCAGTCAGTGATCTTGACTGCGTCCCTATATAGTGAACTAAATAGGACAGGGGTGTCAAAATTAATTTTGAGGGGTGGGGGGGCATAGTGTCTGACAGTTTTTGCAGTTTTCTTTCACTCAGATGCCAATTAGAGCCTTGAGAACAATGTGTGTGGGTTATTTAGCCAATCAATGAATTAAGTGCATCTCTGCTGCTCAGAACACCCCCCAAAAAAACGACAGACACTGTGGTCCTCCAGGGCTGTAGTTTGACACCTGTGAAATGGGGTGTCAGACACACACCATTTGCTAGAAATTGGCTGACACCCAAGTTAGTCCACTGTATATAGGGAATAAGTGGACCATTTGAGACACAGACAGTATTTGTGTCAATCGTAGTAAAATATTCACATGTTGCACTGGGCACTACATGCTCTTTTACTGCAGTGGCACACAATTGTGTTCCCTTAGCAACGTACCTGGCTTTTAAGTTGTATTTATTCGAATTTCCTGACACCGGAAGTGTAGTTCCCAGAATGCACTGCGATGCGAATAATAACATTGTGCAAGCCACCATATTGGGAGAGTCAGAGCAGGGACGACTATCAATGGAATATATAACGGTTATATTTTCATTTCTGCCTTGCAGATATTCCACTGCCTTTCGGGTGTAGAGGCGGTAACTGAGTACACGAACACAGCTCATTTTTGGGTGAAAATTCGAAGGATTACATATCAGTTGGCTGCAGAATCGCCAAAATCCACTTGAGGCAAAACCTGTTTGTTTTGTAGTACTAGCTTGGTTTGTTAGCTAAGCTCAGGTCGCCGGTTGACCAAATACACAACAAAAGTGACCAGTGTGACCGTAAGTATGTTGGTTTGGTGATGATTTTTCTATTTTAAAATGTTGAAATTCTCATTTAATTCAAATGAATGTATTAATTCACTACGTTCTGTTCTACATTTTTTGTTAAGCTAGCTACATAATGGTAGATACTGCTAGCTAGACTAAGCATTTGTTTCTAAGTTAGTAACATTAGACTAGCAGGCAGTTCACATTAGCTGTCCATTTAAGCTTGATATTCATTCAAATCTTTGTCATTTTCCTACGTTAGCAGTTGTCAGCTAACTAGATTAAAATAGCTGTCAGTCTCGGCAGATAAGCTAACTGGCTGGTTAGGTACCGTCTCTTTTCATTGGAATCATTTTCATCAATAAGTTACTCATTAACTGTTAACTTGGCAAATCCTGCATCTGGTTTTAAACCTATAATTAGAAAAATTTACGGTCTTTAAGTCGTGTAGTCGCATCACTTCTTTACCCAATACAACCACACGTCTCTCGAAGTTCCAGTTTGTGAAATGTGTACACTTGGAAATGCTTGTTTAGCTTTGTCTTTATCAGCGGGCAATTGCTGATAATACTGTTTATTTAACTGTTTACAGCAACGTAATAACCAATTGAACTACAGCTGCAAGCATTTTGTGTTGATGCCCTTAGCAGCAGCAGTAAGATAATTGTGCCTTGTCTATACAATTAAAAGATAAAGGAGTTATCTTTTTTTGTGTCTGCTGTCTTGTTTGTTTTCCCTTTGGGAGTGTAGACAGGTGTCTTGAACGTTGGTGAACTGTCTCCATCCAACACTGCCATGGACCAGGATTATGAGCGCCGGCTGCTTCGACAGATCAATATCCACAACGAGAATGCCAGCCCTGTAGTGAGTCTTCCGCTCCTTACCATTGAGTGAATGCACGCCTAGACTCAAAAAATTCTCTCACATTCCTACACAAACAAATTTTTATTTGAGAGACATCCATAATTTTTTTTTTTTAGTTATGCGTGTGTTCGAACACTTCTAACCTCTCCACCGCACACACACGCACACACACACACACACAAACGCAAGCATAACCACATTTCTGTAGATTTTGCATGGATGGATTATTACAAAGGGGCTACAGGTGAGCCACCCAGCCCATGTTGAAACCGGTTGTTGAAATAATACACTTTACAATAGCCCACACACTAAGGTGTGACAGGATTAGCAGAGGCGCTAGTGAATTTGCATTGGTGGGAGTGCTCTTGTGTACCAGAGGAGTTTCCATTCTTCTGGGGTGGGGTTCTCAGTGCATTCTTTTGTTCGCCCACAGGAGGGAGGTGTAAGAACAGAAAGCCATGAAACTTCAGCTGGGTTCACTTAGCATTTCCTTGACTTCGCCTTGCGAATACATTTCAGCGTCTGTTTTTCACAAACACAGTTCGGCAAGATGATTTCGGTGAACAAAAAATTGCTGGGCCAAAGCTAAGGAATGGTTATACACTTTGTTGTACGTCGCTCTGGATAAGAGCGTCTGCCAAATGCCTGTAATGTAATGTAACGTAATGTAAAAATGGTTGAGTCCAGACCTTAATCCTACATTTGTGCACACTGTATGTTTATAGAAGTATTTTTATATGTTTTATATGGGACAAACTTTACAGAAACAAGGACTTTTACAGAACAAATGTGTTCACGAAATACAGAATTGTGAAAACTTTAGAGTGACTTGCACAATTTTCAGACCGTAAAAATGAGGCATCTAATTTTCAGTCTTTGTCCATGCAAGTCACACATTTTATACAGAATTAAAGGGAGATGTCTGGGTTGGAACAAAATGAAATCATACCAACTGGGTAAACTTTTTAGTGAAGAAAAGTACACAGGGCTCTACGCTAACATTTTTGTCAAGAAGCTCCTGTTGTCCCAAGTCATCTCAATTAGTAGATGTGCACCTAAAGTACTTTTTTTTGTTCAGTTAGCACACACAAAAAAATGGGGGCATTGTAGGGACCTGGTGTACTGTGAGCTAGGCGGTGGCAACATTAACGCCTGGTCCTCAGTGACAGTTAAATTTTGAATGGGAAAGCAGGCCTTTTCTTGTCTCCAGAGTAACGTGTTTCTGTTAAGCGTCTGTCTCTTCAGGCGACCTGGCGTAATGTGCCGGTTTTTTTCTTCTTCTCTAAATCCTGTGCAGAAAGCAGCGGATTCGAGGAGAACCCTGACGCCCACCAGCTCGCCCGTGTCCTCCCCGAGCAAACACGGCGACAGGTTCATTCCGTCTCGCGCCGGAGCCAACTGGAGCATCAACTTCCACAGGATCAACGTGAGTCCCGCGCGCTGCCCTGTCGGCCAGAATTCAGACTGCTAGCGCGTCACCGATCAAACCCAGAGTTTCGGTTAGGATTTACGTGTCATTGCCTGCTGCCATTTGGCCAGCACTCTTTTCCAGAAAGACGTGCGCAGATTACGTTTTTACGCACAGTCCGTTTGTGTAGGTGGATATTTCACTGAAGCAAAGAATGGTTAAGTGCTATGTTCAGGGGTACAACGGCAGTTTTACATCTGGAAATCAAACCAACAACCATTGCGTTACAAGCCAAGTTTCCCTACCATTATACTACAGCGATACTTTTTTATTGTAAATAATATCATGCTGATTCGCTTGCGCTGGATATTGACGATTGAACTGCGGTAAATGTCAGGTGTTCTGTCACGTGGAGCGCTGCAGTATGCAACAGCGTGTGAGCATCTCTTCCGTTTATTTTAGCCAAGAAGCGCGAGACGGTAACTGAAGTGGGGGGCGAGACCGCGAGACTGCGTTCGGTCGATGTAATTGCGGGGTCAGCTGTTCTGCCTCCTGGAAAATCCCCCGCGGTCCACAGCATTATATTCCGCGAATGTAGATTAGAAACCGCGCAGCTAGGGTGCTGCCCTCTGTTCTCGAGAACTGCCGAAAGCGAGACTGCTTGCCTTTCATGCAGCGACAATGGCGACAGACGCTATTTGCAGTAGCCCGCAGAGGCACAGGAAAGTTAGAAAAATAAATCTGGATGCTAGAGACTGACTTCATTTCCTGTAATGACTCGAAGTGTTAGTCTGGAAACCCGAAATTGGCTGTGTTTTGTCCAAACCTCATTTTTGAGTAAATTACGAGCAACACAATCAATTTTCCTTGCTTCTCCTTTGTCTTGCGTTTAGGAGAACGAGAAGTCGCCCAGCCAAAACAGGAAAACAAAAGACGCGACGTCGGATACCACCAAAGGTAAGCCGTCACTCGAGGTGTACGTACGCCTCCAGCAGTTGGATGGTAGCTTGCATGTGTGTTTTTTTCCTGGAGGTGTCAGTGCCGGCTGGTGAGGTGTGTTTATGTCCCTGTCCCTGTGCCGGCTGGTAAGGTGTGTTTATGTCTGTCCCTGTCCCCGGTGGTGCGAACAGCAGATGGGCTGGCCTACTCTGCCCTGCTGAAGAACGAGCTGCTCGGTGCCGGGATCGAGAAGGTCCAGGACCCCCAAACCGAGGACCGCAGGCTGCAGCCCTCCACCCCCGAGAGGAGGAGCCTCTTTAGTGTCAGTGTAAAGCCCTCTCTCCATCCCTCCCTCCCTCTCTCCATCCTTCCCTCCATCTCTCCCTCCCTCTCTCCATCCCTCTGTGCTTCCCTCCCTCTCTCCATCCCTCCATGCTTCCCTCACTCTCTCTCTCCTTTCCCCCCCTCTCTCCATCCCTCCATCTGTCCATCCCTCTCTCCATCCCTCCATGCTTCCCTCCCTCTCTCTCTCCAAACCTGAGAGCTTTCGGTGCTGCTGGAATGTCCGTATAGATAAAATGTGTGTGTGTGTGTGTGTGTGTGTGTGTGTGAGAGAGAGTGTGTGTGCATTTGTGTGTGTGAGAGTGTGGTTGTGCGTTCGTGTGCGCCTGCCTGCCTGTCTGTGTGTGTGTCAGAGTGTGTGTGTGTGTGTGTTGGTGCGTGCATGTGTGTGTGTGTGAGAATGTACTCTCAAAAAATGAATGGTTGGATTTTCTCAATAAGCTTGTGGACACTGGTTGCACAAAATATTAACAACAATTCATTTTTTTGAGTGTATGTATGTTTTTAAAAATCATTTCTAATAGCAGCAGTAGTGTAGCAGTAGCAGTGGTAGTGGATTATAGTTCTTTTCATTGCTATTGTTCCTCTTTATCCTCATGTTGATGTGCAGAGCCATAATGGCCGCCCGTGCTGACTGTGTGCTTGCCTGGTTTCATGTGCAGTACTCCCTCAGTGCCAAACGCTGTAGCCCCGACGATGGAAAAACGGTCTCCCCTTACTCCCTCTCCCCCGTCAGCAGCAAGAGGTACGTGGCGCTTCTGCGTTTTTAATCTTCCATCGAGATGAGTGGAAGGGCGGCCATTTTGGTGCCTTGCCTTCAGACCAGTTTGGCTTCAGCCTTATTCGCGTGTCAAAAAAAACGGTCCCGGGTGACCCCAAAATGTGAGGAAGAAGAGTCAGGCTCTAGGATTAGTGCTCCTCACAGTGCGTTTGGCGTGAAGTGGTTTAGTGGTGAGTGTGAAGTTGTGGGTTCGAGCCGCCTGAGGCCGCATGGTTGCTGTTAAAGATGTATGCAGTGTTACGGTGAGTGGCAGTTGCTTTGTTAGCGCGTTTGACCGCCGCCGTCCTCGTTCTGTTTGCAGCCAGAAGTTGTTACGGTCGCCGCGGAAACCCACGCGCAAGATCTCCAAGATCCCCTTCAAGGTGCTGGACGCCCCGGAGCTGCAGGACGACTTCTACCTGAACCTGGTGGACTGGTCGGCCCTCAACGTGCTCAGCGTGGGCCTGGGCACCTGCGTCTACCTGTGGAGCGCCTGCACCAGCCAGGTGGGGCTTCCTGCGTGTGTGTGTGTGTAAGTGTACTGTACGAGTGTGTGTGTGCGTGAGTGTGAGTGCACTGTATTTGAGTGTGTGTGTGTGTGTGTGGCGCAGTGCACTGTATTTATGTGTGTGTGTGTGTGTGTGCGCATGTGTGTGGCGCACACGTGTGTGTGTACCTATGGAGCGCCTGCACCAGCCAGGTGGGGCTTTTTCTGTGTGTGTGTGTGTGTGTGTGTGTGTGTGTGGCGCACACGTGTGTGTGTGTACCTGTGGAGTGCCTGCACCAGCCAGGTGGGGCTTCCTGCGTGTGTGTGTGTGTAAGTGTACTGTACGAGTGTGTGTGTGTGTGAGTGTGAGTGCACTGTATTTGAGTGTGTGTGTGTGTGTGTGTGCGCACGTACGTGTGTGTGCACGTGTGTGAGTGCGCTGTATTTGAGTGTGTGTGTGTGTGCGCACGTACGTGTGTGTGCACGTGTGTGAGTGCACTGTATTTATGTGTGTGTGTGTGTGTGTGTGCACATGTGTGAGTGTACTGTATATTTGTGTGTGTGTGCGTGCGTGTAAGTACGTGTGTGTGCGTGCAAGTGTACTGTACGAGTGTATGTGTGTGTGTGTGTGAATATGAACATGAATATGGAAGTACGTTGGTATCACTGTCTTTTGTCTTTCTGATTATAGCTGTGCTGTTATCGTTATTAGAATGCCCCTGTGTGCTGTACGTGTGTGTAGGACTTTTACTAAAGAATAACTATTGGTGTGTCGTGGATGGTCGTTCAGTTTAATAACGCTGGTGTCGTACAGTAATAATCGAAGCTTTGTGAGCGGTTGCTTACAGTGCAGCTCACCTGGCTGGAATGGCAAGCTCACGGCGGTGGTGTTTTTGTGCGAATCCTCAGGTGACGCGTCTATGTGACCTCTCTGTGGAGGGCGACTCCGTGACGTCAGTGGGCTGGTCCGAGAGGGTGAGTCCGGCCTCGCTTGCGTCTGCGTCTGCGTCTGCGTCTGCGTCTGCGTCTGCGTCTGCGTCTGCGTCTGCGTCTGCGTTTGCGTCTGCGTCTGCGTCTGCGTCTGCGTTTGCGTCTGCGTCTGCGTCTGCGTTTGCGTCTGCGTTTGCCCGTGAACAGCGGCCCGCGCTAACCCGCGACGAGCGGCGTCTGCAGCAGGCTCTGGCGCCTGGACGCTGCCGCACTGGGGCGGCATAGCTCAGGAGGTAAGCGCGGTTGTCTGGCAGTCGGAGGGTTGCCGGTTCGAACCCCGCCCTGGCCGTGTCGAAGTGTCCCTGAGCAAGACACCTAACCCCTAACTGCTCTGGCGAATGAGAGGCATCAGTTGTAAAGCGCTTTGGATAAAAGCGCTATATAAATGCAGTCCATTTACCATTTACACTGCTGCGTGTGATCCCTGCAGTTTTCTTTTTGTTATGATGTGTTTTATAGACAGCACGCACACAAACGCACACACGCACGCTCACACACACACACACACACACACACACACACACACACACGCGCGTGCGCACGCACACGGCACACACACGGCACACACACAGAACACAATAGCCACTGCATTGGCTAGACCATAGAGAACGGCCTTGAAGGGAGAAGATTCTGTCTCGTAATTCAGCCAGCGCAGCAGCCATGCTGTGAAAAGCAGACCAAAATAATGCCTTTTCTGATTTGACTGACATTTCGATCTTTGCTTTGTTCAAAAGTGAAGGTATCCGCTGCTAAAGAGAAAGTTTGGGGTCGGGCTCCATCGCAGGCCGTCTTTTTAATTAGTGTGTGGGCGGCTGCCAACACCGTTCTGTTTCTGGTGTGCGCTGGTGTGTTTGAGAGAGAGGTGCTGGTTTCTGATGGTGTATTCTGGTGTGTTTGAGAGAGAGGTGCTGGTTTCTCATGGTATACGCTGGTGTGTTTGAGAGAGAGGTGCTGGTTTCTGATGGTATACGCTGGTGTGTTTGAGAGAGAGGTGCTGGATTCTGATGGTATATTCTGGTGTTTGAGAGAGAGAGGTGCTGGTTTCTGATGGTATACGCTGGTGTGTTTGAGAGAGAGAGAGGTGCTGGTTTCTGATGGTATACGCTGGTGTGTTTGAGAGAGAGAGGTGCTGGATTCTGATGGTGTATTCTGGTGTTTGAGGGAGAGAGGTGCTGGTTTCTGATGGTATACGCTGGTGTGTTTGAGAGAGAGGTGCTGGATTCTGATGGTATATTCTGGTGTTTGAGAGAGAGAGGTGCTGGTTTCTGATGGTATATTCTGGTGTGTTTGAGAGAGGTGCTGGATTCTGATGGTATACACTGGTGTGTTTGAGAGAGAGAGGTGCTGGATTCTGATGGTATATTCTGGTGTGTTTGAGAGAGAGAGGTGCTGGATTCTGATGGTATATTCTGGTGTGTTTGAGAGAGAGGTGCTGGTTTCTGATGGTGTATTCTGGTGTGTTTGAAAGAGAGAGGTGCTGGTTTCTGATGGTATACACTGGTGTGTTTGAGAGAGAGGTGCTGGTTTCTGATGGTGTATTCTGGTGTGTTTGAGAGAGAGGTGCTGGTTTCTGATGGTATATGCTGGTGTGTTTGAGAGAGAGAGGTGCTGGTTTCTGATGGTGTATTCTGGTGTTTGAGAGAGAGGTGCTGGTTTCTGATGGTATACGCTGGTGTGTTTGAGAGAGAGGTGATGGTTTCTGATGGTGTATTCTGGTGTTTCAGAGAGAGAGGTGCTGGTTTCTGATGGTATATTCTTGTGTTTGAGAGAGAGAGGTGCTGGTTTCTGATGGTATACACTGGTGTGTTTGAGAGAGGTGCTGGTTTCTGATGGTGTATTCTGGTGTTTGAGAGAGAGAGGTGCTGGTTTCTGATGGTATATTCTGGTGTGTTTGAGAGAGAGGTGCTGGATTCTGATGGTATATTCTGGTGTGTTTGAGAGAGAGAGGTGCTGGATTCTGATGGTGTATTCTGGTGTGTTTGAGAGAGAGGTGCTGGTTTCTGATGGTGTATTCTGGTGTGTTTGAGAGAGAGGTGCTGGTTTCTGATGGTGTATTCTGGTGTTTGAGAGAGAGGTGCTGGTTTCTGATGGTATATTCTGGTGTGTTTGAGAGAGGTGCTGGTTTCTGATGGTATACACTGGTGTGTTTGAGAGAGAGAGGTGCTGGATTCTGATGGTATATTCTGGTGTGTTTGAGAGAGGTGCTGGTTTCTGATGGTATACACTGGTGTGTTTGAGAGAGAGGTGCTGGTTTCTGATGGTGTACGCTGGTGTGTTTGAGAGAGAGGTGCTGGTTTCTGATGGTATACACTGGTGTGTTTGAGAGAGAGAGGTGCTGGATTCTGATGGTGTAGTCTGGTGTGTTTGAGAGAGAGGTGCTGGTTTCTGATGGTGTATTCTGGTGTGTTTGAGAGAGAGGTGCTGGTTTCTGATGGTGTATTCTGGTGTTTGAGAGAGAGGTGCTGGTTTCTGATGGTATATTCTGGTGTGTTTGAGAGAGGTGCTGGTTTCTGATGGTATACACTGGTGTGTTTGAGAGAGAGAGAGAGGTGCTGGATTCTGATGGTATATTCTGGTGTGTTTGAGAGAGGTGCTGGTTTCTGATGGTATACACTGGTGTGTTTGAGAGAGAGGTGCTGGTTTCTGATGGTGTACGCTGGTGTGTTTGAGAGAGAGGTGCTGGTTTCTGATGGTATACACTGGTGTGTTTGAGAGAGAGGTGCTGGTTTCTGATGGTATATTCTGGTGTGTTTGAGAGAGAGGTGCTGGTTTCTGATGGTATACGCTGATGTGTTTGAGAGAGAGGTGCTGGTTTCTGATGGTATACGCTGGTGTGTTTGAGAGAGAGAAGTGCTGGATTCTGATGGTATACACTGGTGTGTTTGAGAGAGAGAGGTGCTGGTTCCTGATGGTATACACTGATGTGTTTGAGAGAGAGGTGCTGGTTTCTGATGGTATATTCTTGTGTTTGAGAGAGAGAGGTGCTGGTTTCTGATGGTGTATTCTGGTGTTTGAGAGAGAGAGGTGCTGGTTTCTGATGGTATATTCTGGTGTGTTTGAGAGAGAGGTGCTGGATTCTGATGGTATATTCTGGTGTGTTTGAGAGAGAGAGGTGCTGGATTCTGATGGTGTATTCTGGTGTGTTTGAGAGAGAGGTGCTGGTTTCTGATGGTGTATTCTGGTGTGTTTGAGAGAGAGGTGCTGTTTCTGATGGTGTATTCTGGTGTTTGAGAGAGAGGTGCTGGTTTCTGATGGTATATTCTGGTGTGTTTGAGAGAGGTGCTGGTTTCTGATGGTATACACTGGTGTGTTTGAGAGAGAGAGGTGCTGGATTCTGATGGTATATTCTGGTGTGTTTGAGAGAGGTGCTGGTTTCTGATGGTATACACTGGTGTGTTTGAGAGAGAGGTGCTGGTTTCTGATGGTGTACGCTGGTGTGTTTGAGAGAGAGGTGCTGGTTTCTGATGGTATACACTGGTGTGTTTGAGAGAGAGGTGCTGGTTTCTGATGGTATATTCTGGTGTGTTTGAGAGAGAGGTGCTGGTTTCTGATGGTATATTCTGGTGTGTTTGAGAGAGAGAGGTGCTGGATTCTGATGGTGTATTCTGGTGTGTTTGAGAGAGAGGTGCTGGTTTCTGATGGTGTATTCTGGTGTGTTTGAGAGAGAGGTGCTGGTTTCTGATGGTGTATTCTGGTGTTTGAGAGAGAGGTGCTGGTTTCTGATGGTATATTCTGGTGTGTTTGAGAGAGGTGCTGGTTTCTGATGGTATACACTGGTGTGTTTGAGAGAGAGAGAGGTGCTGGATTCTGATGGTATATTCTGGTGTGTTTGAGAGAGGTGCTGGTTTCTGATGGTATACACTGGTGTGTTTGAGAGAGAGGTGCTGGTTTCTGATGGTGTACGCTGGTGTGTTTGAGAGAGAGGTGCTGGTTTCTGATGGTATACACTGGTGTGTTTGAGAGAGAGGTGCTGGTTTCTGATGGTATATTCTGGTGTGTTTGAGAGAGAGGTGCTGGTTTCTGATGGTATACGCTGATGTGTTTGAGAGAGAGGTGCTGGTTTCTGATGGTATACGCTGGTGTGTTTGAGAGAGAGAAGTGCTGGATTCTGATGGTATACACTGGTGTGTTTGAGAGAGAGAGGTGCTGGTTCCTGATGGTATACACTGATGTGTTTGAGAGAGAGGTGCTGGTTTCTGATGGTATACGCTGGTGTGTTTGAGAGAGAGGTGCTGGTTTCTGATGGTATACGCTGGTGTGTTTGAGAGAGAGGTGCTGGTTTCTGATGGTATACACTGGTGTGTTTGAGAGTGGTGCTGGTTTCTGATGGTATATGCTGATGGTATACGCTGCTGTTTCAGAGAGGTGCTGGCGAGAGAGGTGCCGGTTTCTGATGGTATACGCTGCTGTTTGAGAGAGAGGTGCCGGTTTGTGATGGTATACGCTGATGGTGTATTCTGGTGTGTTTGAGAGAGGTGCAGGTTTGTGATGGTGTACGCTGATGGTGTACCCTGCTGTTTGAGAGAGGTGCCGGTTTGTGATGGTGTACGCTGATGGTATATTCTGGTGTGTTTGAGAGAGTGGTGCCGGTTTGTGATGGTATACGCTGATGGTGTATTCTGGTGTGTTTCAGGGTAACCTGGTGGCGGTGGGGACTCATAAAGGGTTTGTGCAGATCTGGGACGCGGCTGCTGGGAAGAAGATGTTCACCCTGGAGGGTCACACAGCCAGAGTCGGTGAGGACAGACCCGCACTGGACCGTGCCTACACTCACCCCCCCTGCCCTCCCCCCCTGTCAATTTCACATATATACTTCAGGCTTTTAGCCCAAAATGCTATCCAGAGCAACTTACACAGCCTACACTGCTACATTCAGTTAGTTTATACAGCTGTGCATTTACTGTAGCAGTTTATTTTAAGTACCTTGCTCAAAGGCACAAGCACAGCCACTCACACTGGAATTGAACCCGCAACCTCTGAGTTACAAGCCCAGGTCCCCCTCTGCTTCTCTGTTTGCCCGGGTCCTTCATCCACTTCCTGTCCCCCCCCCCCCCCCCCCCCCCCCAGGCGCGCTGGCGTGGAACGCGGACCAGCTGTCTTCGGGCAGTCGGGACCGCATGATCCTGCAGCGGGACGTCCGGACCCCGCCCCTCCAGTCGGAGCGGCGGCTCCAGGGCCACAGGCAGGAGGTCTGCGGCCTGAAGTGGAGCACGGACCACCAGCTGCTGGCCTCGGGGGGCAACGACAACAAGGTACCCCCGACCGTAACCCTGCGACCGTAACCCTGCGACTGTAACCCCCGACTGTAACCCTGCGACTGTAACCTGCGACCGTAACCTGCGACCGTAACCCTGCGACTGTAACCCACGACTGTAAGCCTGCGACTGTAACCCGGCGACCGTAACCCTGCGACCGTAACCCTGCGACTGTAACCCCCGACCGTAACCCTGCGACTGTAACCCTGCGACTGTAACCCCCGACTGTAACCCTGTGACTATAATCTGCGACTGTAACCCTGTGACTATAATCTGCGACTGTAACCTGCGACCGTAACCCTGCGACTGTAACACTGCGACTGTAACCCTGCGACTGTAACCTGCGACCGTAACCCTGCGACTGTAACACTGCGACTGTAACCCTGCGACTGTAACCCTGCGACCGTAACCCTGCGACTGTAACCTGCGACCGTAGCCCTGCGACTGTAACCCTGCGACTGTAACCCGCGACTGTAACACTGTGACTGTAACCCTGCGACCGTAACCCTGCGACTGTAACCCGCGACTGTAACACTGTGACTGTAACACTGCGACTGTAACCCCCGACTGTAACCCTGCGACTGTAACCCCCGACTGTAACACTGCGACTGTAACCCTGCGACCGTAACCTGTGACTGTAACACTGCGACTGTAACACTGCGACTGTAACCCCCAACTGTAACCCTGCGACTGTAACCCGCGACTGTAACCCTGCGACTGTAACCCTGCGACTGTAACCCTGTGACTGTAACGCTGCGACTGTAACACTGCGACTGTAACCCTGCGACTGTAACCCCCGACTGTAACCCTGCGACTGTAACCCTGTGACTGTAACCCTGCGACCGTAACCTGTGACTGTAACCCTGCGACTGTAACCTGCGACTGTAACCCTGCGACTGTAACCCTGGGACTGTAACCCTGCGACCGTAACCTGTGACTGTAACCCTGCGACTGTAACCTGCGACTGTAACACTGCGACTGTAACCCTGTGACTGTAACCCGGCGACCGTAACCCGTGACTGTAACCCTGTGACTGTAACACTGCGACTGTAACCCCGCGACTGTAACATCACAAGTGACATCAAGTAACATGATGTTACTTGTGATGATGTCACTCGTGATGACATCACTCCTGATGATGCTGTTCCCCCCCCCAGCTGTTGGTATGGAACCACTCCAGCCTGCTGCCGGTGCAGCAGTACACAGAGCACCTGGCGGCGGTGAAGGCCATCGCCTGGTCGCCCCACCAGCACGGCCTCCTGGCGTCCGGGGGGGCACAGCCGACCGCTGCGTGCGCTTCTGGAACACGCTGACGGGCCAGCCGCTGCAGTGCATGGACACCGGCTCCCAGGTCTGCAACCTGGCCTGGTCCAAGCACGCCAACGAGCTGGTGCGTAACCGCGGCGACGCAGGGCGGGGCGACCGTGTCCCCCCCCCCCATCTCTCCCTCTCCTCTTCCCCTCTCATCTCTCCTCTCCCCCTCTCATCTCACCGTCTCCTCTCCCCCTCTCATCTCTCCCTCTTCTCTCTCATCTCCTCTCCCCCTCTCTCTCTCCCTCTCCTCTCCCCCCTCCTCTCTCCATCTCCTCTCCCCCTCTCATCTCTCCCTCTCCTCTCCCCCCTCCTCTCTCCATCTCCTCTCCCCCCCCCTCTCATCTCTCCCTCTCCTCCTCTCCCCCTCCTCTCTCCATCTCCCTCTCCCCCTCTCATCTCTCTCCCCTCTCCTCTCCCCCTCTCCTCTCTCCCTCTCCCCCTCTCCCTCTCCCTCTCCCTCTCTCTCTCCTCTCCCCCTCTCATCTCTCCCTCTCCTCTCCCCATCTCATCTCTCCCTTTCGTCTCTCCCTCTCCCCCTCTCATCTCTCCCTCTCCTCTCCCCCTCTCATCTCTCCCTCTCATCTCTCCCTCTCCTCTCCCCATCTCCTCTCTCCCTCTCATCTCTCCCTCTCCTCTCCCCTCTCTCTCTCCCCCTCTCCTCTCCCCCTCTCATCTCTCTCCCTCTCCTCTCCCCCTCTCATCTCTCCCTCTCCTCTCCCCCTCTCATCTCTCCCTCTCCTCTCCCCTCTCCTCTCTCCCCTCTCCTCTCTCCCTCTCCTCTCCCCCCTCTCATCTCTCCCTCTCCTCTCCCCCTCTCATCTCTCCCTCTCCTCTCCCCTCTCTCATCTCTCCTCTCATCTCTCCCTCTCCTTTATGGTGTGTCTGCTTTGTCACCCGTGAATAGTTTACAGTTGTGATGTGAGGTTTAGTCACTGTGCAGACGCTTTTATCTGGATATATCTTCATTGTGTGTGACTTGTGCTGTAATGGTGAGGAAATGTGTATATAAATAACCAGATTTACAGCAGTGTGCGGATATTACATTTATTTGGCAGACGCTTTTATCCAAAGCGACGTACAATACAGATGTGACTAGCTGTATATTGCCTTTTCCTGTAACACCTCCATTTATACTTAATCTTCTTGTATTTTTTTGGAGGGAATTTTTTTTTTGCAAGTCTGAGTTTTTGCTCAGAGGCATAAGCTCCAGCAATGATACAATCTTGAATAAAATCGAATAGCTCTTGGAGTGCGTGTTTAAAACTCAATCACTTTGAGTGAAACAGTAATTTAATTTCACAGAGGTTATGGTGTAATATGCTAAATGCTGAAGAAATCATTAATTAAAACACTGACTGTTTGGGAATAGAGTGAATTCATTTTTTTATTTATTTTTATAAAGTACGCTACAGTGGATTTTTCTAAATGTTTTGGTCGCGTTTGCCCGTTCCCTTAGCAGTAAGCTTTGAGAGCTCCGTTGCTGGTCCCACTCTCTCTTCCTGTCCCGCGCGGGTGAGAGTTCCGTTTCTGATCTTCGCTCTCTCCTCCTGTCCCGTGCAGGTGAGCACGCACGGATACTCTCAGAACCAGATCCTGGTGTGGAAATACCCGTCCCTCACGCAGGTGGCCAAGCTGACGGGCCACTCCTACAGAGTCCTCTACCTGGTGAGCGCCCCGCCCCGCCCCTCCAGCCCTCCGTGTGGCAGGCGGGGCCGGTACCCGGCCCTGTGTGAGAGGCACACCTGTGCATTTAGTACACGTTTGCAAGTACACGTTTGTGCTTTAACTCTTTAGGAGGTTGAGAGGCGGGCAGTGAGTGCCGCATCCGTTACTGGTTTCCATGCCAACTTCTGGCCTTAATTACTTTATTGACTGAAACATTTATGCCAACTGACTGTTTTGGGCTACATTTCTTGATGAGCGCATGAATGACAGCTGGAGACTGCTCTTGTGTCCCTGTATGAAACGTTTACTGTGAGTTAATCCTGGACTGAACCAGTGGTGATTCATACAGCCAGTTAGCTCATTTAGCCAGGGTAACCGGTGGAAACAAAACCTGTTTACGCACCGGCACTCCAGGACCGGAGTTACTCAGCCCTGCTTCAGCTGCTGGTGTACTCTGAAAACAGTAGAATTTAACAAAATTCAGGGCTGTGAGGTGCTCTCATTTTAGGAGCATTTTTCTCCTGCAAATTGACGTGTGCTAACTGGGAAAAATAATTTATCCCTTCTGCTAATTGGGATGCAGTAGTGTTCTCCTTTTGCCACTTAGGAGCACATGTGCTTCTTGGAGAAAAATCTTAGCGCAGAGACCCAGAATTGTGTCGCCAACCAAAATCGCACCAAAGCTAAAATTCTGTCTGTATTGGTCTCTGATAGTTTATCTGACAGCGAGTGTGGCGACACATTATTAAAGCGTATGATCTCATTTGAATAATGACATTTTTAACATTGTTTCTGAAGCAGGTGTGTATGAGAGCAGTGTAACGTGTGCTGCGTGGCTCAGTAGATGTGTCAGTGCTAAGCCTCACTCTTTAGCCTGATGGCTGCTGCTGCCTTCTCACCTCTGTGCTCTCTGCTTCATCTGACCTCTACTTCCTTTGACCTCTGAACTCTGACCTCTACTTCCTTTGACCTCTGAACTCTGACCTCTGCTTCCCCTGAAGGCCATGTCTCCAGACGGGGAGGCCATCGTCACGGGCGCCGGCGACGAGACCCTGCGCTTCTGGAACGTGTTCAGCAAAACGCGGTCGACGAAGGTACGCCGCGGTCGCCAGTCTTTTAAAAGCAGGGGACTGCGACCCCCCCCGGTCCCAGAGAACCTCAGGGGGTTGGCTGGGCTTGACCGTCACGCAGCACTTAGTTGGCCCTGTTAGCCTTTTTAAGATGTAAGACATGTCATTAGAGTGTTCAGAACTGAACATTCTAATGCTGATGTCACAGTCACTGCTGGCAGTGGAAAAACAGCAGAGTTCTAGAACACTGACGAGAAAACATTCTATAAAAAAACGTTCTGTAAAACCCCACTCTTTCAGAGGGTTAAGGAAGTCGGCTTCACAGCTGGACCCACCTCACCTGCTTATCTGGGTCAGAACTGTTTGCAGGTAGTACCGAGCTGAATGAGTCGTGTCATAATTTGCCTGCTCTTGTTTTCCTTTTCAGGAGTCGGTGTCGGTGCTGAACCTGTTTACCAGGATACGGTAATATTAGGACTGGGTTTGGGGGGCGGGGGACGTGAGAGAGGAAGGTGCACAGACTGCATCACACAAAGCTCAGATCGTTCTGCCAGAGACGGACCGAACTACAGCTCCTCCTGCACGTCCTTCCGGAGAGGAACGCTGAAGGAAGAGGAAGGCCGGAGTCAAAATGAAAAAATCCATTTTCCTCGATATTTGTTTACACACACGTGACTTGTTACCAGGACCGCCAAATGAGTATTTGGATAATTTTTTGTTGGTTTTGTTTTTGATGTTCTTTTTTTTAAATGTTTATTTTGTTTTAAAATATCAACGTCTTTTTTTTTTCTATTTTTGTGTCCTCTGTGTTCACTTAAGTTTGTTGGAAACAGCCTTATTCACCAACGCCATTTAACCACTGGGAGAGAGAGAGACTCGGGCGCCATTTTAGTTTTCTAGAATTCTAATTTATTTACTTTGTAATAATACTTTTGACAATTATAATATAATTGGCCAAACGTGCATAAATGGAATTTATGGAAGAACAAATGTTTTTTACAATGGGGGAAAAGAAATATTTTTTAAAAACAAACATATGAATGGATGTTATGAAAATTCAAGCTGCTCTTGGAAAATCTTTGGAACTGAGGAACTGAGATCAATCAAACCGGTCTTGTTTTTATGGAGTACGGCGAAGCACGTTACCTTTACCACTTCGTTCATGGCATGCAAAAGCACTTCATTTTAAACAGGACATTGAGAGATCTGTCAGCCAGTGTGTGTAAACGTCTTATCGGAACAAGCATTGGTTGACCTTGTGTCTTAAAGGATGTAGCAGCTGCTGGTATTCCAAGGGCCATATGCAGCATATTAGAAAAACACTTCTTTTCTTTTTTTTTTTACACTATTGTGGGTGCTTTTTGACATGTTGGAACAACGGTTCAATGCGTTTACCCTTCTGACCTATGCCACCAGTGTTCTTCTGTACCTGTGCATATCTGCGTATGGAGAGACTGAACATGTTGTGTCTGAGCAGTGGTACCTGTGTCAGTATTCCATTTACATTTTTTTTCCCGGAGTGTTTGAGTAAAATTTAAACCAACAAGGCGTAATTTTTTTACGGAACACTGAACTGAAAAAGATATCGTGATGATTGTATAACTAGGAGACGGTTAAACTGGGATCTCAAAAAGCACGGTGTAGCCTGTATAATTTGGCCGGAGAGTCTTGAACACGAGTGGTTTTGAAAGTCCGTGTCCCAAAAGATACTCTGTTTTTATTTCTGATTGAACCGAGAGGCTTGATTTCCCTCTGAAAGTTTTGTCATGTAAAAATACAGTTTAGCTCTTGTTTGTGGTGGCTTGTTTCTTACTGTACAGCTGGAATGAATGCTATTTATTTGAGTTCTGAATCAGTGTTATCTTGTTGGCTTGAGTGAAAAGCTTGAAAAGAAGCATGTTGAATGAATGACGACCTATTGTTTGTGCATCCATTTGTATTTTCCTTTTTCACTGACGACAAAAAGTGGGTAAGCCTGTTGAACAGACATTTTCTATTCCTCTTTTCTATCATCGACAGAACTGCAATTATAACTGCCAACTCGAACAGCGTAAAGAATGTAAAATAAACAGAATAAATTCTGACTTGTGACCCACATACAGCGTGGAATGTTTTTTCAATGCAAACTGATCACAGCGGATGAAACTAATGCGCCTCATTCACAAAACCTTCTTAAATTATTTGTACTTTTGTTGAATCCTGTTCATGTGATTTGCATAAACAAATGCAGCCATGAACAAATACCAGATAATAAATAAATGATGAATGCCAAAAAGTTCATGGAAACGTTCTTACACACAGTTTACAATCAAGTGATCGTACGCATGTTTCCTGAATGAGGCCCAAACCTATTAAGGTTTAGGCGATTAAGAATTTATGGCAGGTTTGATAGCAGCTTTTGCATAATTCACTCAGAAGTGCATAAACCTACTCACAAAAGTGAAAGGGTTTTTTCACCCCAATTTTCATCCCAGAATTTAAATTGCCAGTTGCTATGGGTTCCTGGTGTTTATATTGATGATGCTAACATGGCTTAAACTTGAATTAGTGATGTCTAGGGTACAGGCGTCAGTCTGAAGTCACGGCAAGCACCGACTGAACCACTCGGACGAATCTGGACGTTGGTTTTCTACTATCTAACCCAGTGGTCTCCAACCCTGGTCCTGGAGGGCTACAGGGTCTGCTGGTTTTCATAGTGACTCTGCACTTCATGAATCAATTAGAGCAGTTGATTACACAGTTAACTCAACTCACCTGGTGTCTTGGGTCTCACTTGGGTGCTGATTTTAAGGTGAAAACAAAAACCAGCAGACCCTCTAGCTCTCCAGCACCAGGGTCGGAGACCACTGATCTAACCCGTTTCTAACTAGTTTTAGGACGGGAGCAGAGTTGGTCTGAATTGCCACATCCAGTTGGACCATAGAGTGTATTGGATCAGAGTATTGGACTCATAAACAGGAGATAATGATTGGTCAGAGCTCCGGGTCGGCTTGTCAACAAAGGGCGGACTCATCTTACGTTAGTGTCAACCATAGAGCGTATATAAATCAGAGTTCAGTGGTGTCAACGTGGTCGAGTAGCGAACTTTTCGGTAAAACTAAGGCCCCGACGCATGTCTTGAACGTTTGCCTGGCCAGCTCAAAGCCGCAGTGGATGTATGATCTGTCAGAGATGCACTGTAAGTAAATCCTGCATTAAAAAAAAAAAAAAAAACTCATCACAACACAACGTAATAGCCCCACGTTTTGCACGTTTACGCGGAACGAGCATCTCACAATGTGCATGGAATGGTCTCTGCTTTTTTAACATCGACCCCGATGTAGGCCTAGCGCTTATTGCAGTGCTACACGATTCCGAGAAAACAATGTGTTAAATGTGGCTGGTTGCCATTATTAACTACAGAACATGGAGGACATCGACGTCCATTGATAATGCTAATGAATATGTCAAACTCATTACCTCGCACCAAAATACTATCAGCAGTTAAGTTGTTTTAGCAAGCAAATAAATGCTGCTTTTGTTCGTTTGTTGCGTATCTAATTATTTCCCGGTATAAATTCCAAACGCAGGGTCGTTCGGTGGTTTACTCAAGCAAAGTCTTAAATTTGGATTTGACAGAAAATAAAATTTGTCTTTGCTGTTTTAAAATCAACATTAGACCGACTTAAAATTGTAATAACTAAATAATATTGCGTCGCGTAGTTTCAATGCATTTTTCCCCAATAAATATTTATTGTATGGCCTAAATAGCTGTTTTTATTTGTTGCAGTAACGTTAGATGTTTTAGTTTTTGAGGAAATAGTTACTTGGAGTTGATTGTGATGGTAATTCAACCTTGAAAACATCTAAGGCGATTAGGAGGGACCATTTGGAAATGTTACGATTACGATCTGATCATTAATAATATACCTCACCTTCGTCTGAAATAGCGAAGCATGTATTGTATTAACTGTAAATATTGAAATATATGACAAATTTTGTCGACGCCCCTTTTCGTGTGCAGCGTTGGTGGTATAGTGGTTAGCATAGCTGCCTTCCAAGCAGTTGACCCGGGTTCGATTCCCGGCCAACGCAGACCACTCTTTTTTCACGGCTATTATCCAATAGGCTGCTGCCGGCTTCACGTCTATGTAGTGCACTGTTCAGCTGTTCAGTGAGTGCACTACATGGGGTATTGGTGCGATATCTAGCTGTGTAAGTATCCTTCGCGCTATGGTTGGGCTTTAAATGAGAATGGTCCCCGTGCAAACCACTGTAAAGCTGGCATGTTGCATGCAGGCTGAATTTATGACAGTTTGAAGGCTGTAAATTCAATTGAACTGAAGAAGTGAGAGGAGTAGTTTTGTGCTTTTGGCCAGCAGACTAATATATTATTTCACAGTTTCAAAAGAGCATTGACCCCATCTTGTAGACACAGTGCATTCCTTCGGTGGCCACAAGGTGCAGTGTTTTGCTTTGCGTCTGACTCAGTTACGCACAGGCACAGTTTCAATACAAATCAGCGCAGAGTGCACTTTGGGTGACTGCGCCAAAATATTGAGCGTACCATAGAACTTGAGTCAAGAGCTATGTCCATAGTTCACAGGGGAACACAGGTCTCCTGCCTGCTCGGACACAAAAGGCTAGATTGCCACACCTTGTGACAAATGCGTCAGCATGTGATTTTGAAGGACACTTTGTTCCTGGTTGATTTGTAATATTCTTTGAAGTTTGTTTTGCACTCCAATTGGGAGGAATGAACACGGTGTTTTTATATTAATGTGTTTTTGTCCCCAATATCTGTTCTTCCCCAAATCACATTACCGCAGAGAATGGTCACAGTGGGTGGTTTGTCCTTTCAAACCTCAACCACCCCCTTTGGTTTGACATTAAATACTTCCTTCATCAGGTCAGCCATTTTCATATGGAAGAATGGCTATTGATGCAAAATAAATTTTCTGTCCCCTATCAGCCCATATCTTTTCTGGCTGGTTTATGCTTTGTGCATGTAGAATGTGGTTTTCTCCTGAAGAGCTGCTATATATTTCTGGTTATAATTATGTGAACACAAATACTAAGAAGAGACATGAGAAGAACTACAGGGGCAAAGGTATTCACGTAAAAAAAACAACATGAGTCACTCACTGTACAGGTGGGGACACATTATTAAGTCATACACTGGTTCTTTGTTGTTATAGTAACACAGCACACTGCAAGTCTACACACTCCACCATTTTAATATGTAGTTTATAGATACATTCATTTGCCCATCCCTGAGAGGAATAGAAACAAAACTGGAGATCCGGCCATTTTAAATGCTTTCATTGTAATTTCCAAAAATAACCTTTTTTTTTTCCTTTTTCCTTTTTCCTTTCTCTGAAATATGCCCTTGAAAACATACTTTACAAGAGCACTATCATTTATTGTGTAGAGAGAGAGAGAGAGAGACTTGGACATCTTCTGAAATACTATTGAAGCATTTGAAGCAAAAGCATTTTATGGAAAGTTACAAAAAGACAGGCGGTATTTGTGAAATATAGAAGGTGGGGGGGGGGGCGATGGGGGTGGGTGGGGGCTTCTCAGGTTGATGATAGGACAAATAAGCCCAGTGGCAGGTGTGCACGCGTGTAACCTAACCTACCTGGCCTTTCCACTTCCTGTCTCTTCCTCGCCGTTATTAGTGTTCTGAGCTCATAGTCTCACCTCGCCTCTTCGCCCCTCTTCCCTGTCGTATCCGGAGCTGGCGGGCCGTGGCCGTAATGAAACGGCTCCCTGTTTGTGTGCTGCCCCTCCGCTCCTTCCCCTGGCCATCCGCACGCAGCCCACATTAGAGCTAATGGCTGGAGATGGCTGCCATTTTCCGTAGCTGCATCTTCCCCCCCCCCCCCCCCCCCCCCCCCCCCCCTCCCCCCCGGGCACCGCTCTCCAAGGACCATCATCGCCCGAGCCTTCTTACGATCCCCATGGGCTGACCGACCGCGCGGTGCTGACTCTGGCTGTGAGTGGCTGCTTCCTCCAGAATGGCGGACGGCCATTACTGGTCAGGAGTAAGGAGTACGCAGACAGGAGTCACCGTGCTGATTGTTCTTTTACCGTCATTTTTAAAATCGTAGTTACATTTGCTGTGAACGTCTGAGATGGAGGAGGATTCGCTTAAGAAAAGTGACTATATACGCGTACACGCCTGTACCACCTGTTTATGAATCATTATTAACGTAGACTAATTTTGCCATATGTCTGAGAAGTAAAAAATGGCTACGTAATTTTATTATTTATATTATTATTTAATCTATATTATCGAGGGAAGTGCAGTTCATGAGTATTTGGACAGTGACAAGATTTTTGAAAAAGTGAAACAATATGAGATGAAATTGCGGACTGTCTGCTTTAATTTTGTCGTATTTCGTGGTATTCCATATTGGATTAACCATGTTGGAGTTACAGACCTAGTTCCCCCATTTTAAGGGACAAAAAGTAATTGGGCAATTGGCTGCTTATCTGTTTCTTGACCAGCTGTGTTGCATCATTAGTTCATGCACAAGAAAGCTCACAGAAGGTCAAAAAAGGAGTCTGTTGCCGTTGTCTCTCAATGTGAGGATCAAAGAAGAGTCAAAGGCAGTGAAGCAGATCATAATGGGCTGAAAATAAGGAATAAATCAGTATTTCAGTCATAGCCATAACAGTGGGTGTGTCAAAATCAAAATTGTTCAGAAGAAAGAATGCACGGATGAGCTTTAACAATAGCAAATGACCTGGTAGACCACAGAAGACCACTGCAGTGGCTGACCGAAGAATACTTTCATTTGGGAAGAATAACCCCTTTTCAACTGTGAAACAGATCAAGGTCACTCTCTTGGATATAGGCATAGAAACGCTACATGGCCAAAAGTATGTGGACACCTGACATCCAACATCTCATCCAAAATTATGGGCTTTAATATGGAGTTGGTCCACCCTTTGCTGCTATAACGACATCCACTCTTGTGGGAAGGCTTTGTACTAGATCTTGGAGCAATGCTGCAGGAATTTGCTTCCATTCAGCCAGAGGAACATTACTGAGGTCAGGCACTGATTGGGCGATTAGGCCTGGCTCACAGTTGGCTTTCCTATTGATTTCCCAAAGGTGTTGGACGGGGTTGAGATCTGAGCTCTGTGCAGGCCAGTCAAGTTCTTCTACACTGTTCTCGACAAAACCATTTCTGTATGGACCTTGCTGTGTGCCCGGGGGCATTGTCATGCTGAGACAGGTAATGGCCGTTCCCTTCTGTGCTTCTGTTGGGGAAGCACAAGATCATCTAGAATGTGATTATATTCTGTAGCATTAAGATTTGCCTTCACTGGACCTGCAGGGCCTAACCCAAACAATGAAAAATCCCCAGACCAAGGGGTGTCCAGGTTACCGTGACAACACTCTCTGGCGATGGTTCAAAATAATACCGACATTGCCCTTGGCTAGGGGCGATTTTGCCTTTAGCTGACTGGTAGCGCATTCGCCTGTTGAGCATTTGGGCGAGTGAGAGGTTACAGGTTCAAATCTAACCCTAGGTGAGTGCTTCTCACTTGTTACACTTGCAGCAGGACAACGGGCCTCATTCACGAAACATGCGTACTATCATATTTGATCGTAAACTGTGTGTAAGAACGTTTCCAAGAACATTTCGCCATTAGTCACTTTTTTCTTATCTGTATTTGTTCAAGGCTGTTTCCTTATGCGAATCACATGAACAGGATTGCGCATAAAATTAACAAACAGCCAGTATTTATCATCTCATACACCTGGGATGTGTACAAAAACAAAGATCTGCAAATTGCGTAATGAATCCTATATCGGTTTTTCGTAGGAACATTTTTAAGAACAAAAAGAATAAGAATCATTTTGTGAATGAGGCCCAGTGACCCCAGACAAACTACCAAAGCCACCATGGAGATTTTCAGGGGCCAAAAAGTGGTTTATTCCTGACTGGCTAAGTCAATCACATGACCTGACCCCAACTGAACCTGCCTTTCACTTTCTGAAGACAAGACTGAATGCAAAAGGCCCAGAAACTAACAGAAAGTAAAGATGGTAGAGCATCAGCAGGGAGGCTGACCAGCGTCCGGTGTCGTCTGTGGGTCACCGACCTGTGGTAGTGACAGAATGCAAAGGGTTTACAGTAATAAAGCCAGGTATTAAATACGGTGACTTTATTTTAAGTTTATGTGAATTCGTCCAATTGCTTTTGGTCCCCTGATATGGGAGAACTGATTACAAAAAATGACTCATTTCTACCTTGTTCACCCAATATGGATGTGTGTGTGTGTGTGTGTGTGTGTATATATATATATATATATATATATATATATATATATATATATATATAGATATATATATATATATATATATATATATATATATATATATATATATAGTTTATCCCCATATTCATTGTTGAATTTCAAATCCAATGTGCTGGAGTACAGAGTCAAAACAACAACAATTGTGTCCAAATACTTACAGACTGCTCCATCACTGTGTGTGCGTGTGCGTGTGTGTCTTTGTGTTTGTGCGTAGCCTACGTGTTTGTGCTCGCGCGTATAAGTAAAGGTTACTTGTAATTGTACAGTAAAACGTAATCGATATCGTAATTTGCGTAATTATGTGCACAAAGAGTAAACGCACTCCATAATTCGATGTTTATACATTGAATAATAGATATTGAATAATTTCAATGTATTGATTATTAACAACATTCCCATTAATACTCCGGCTATTCTGACAGCAGCATGGTGGCTATGAGGTAATCGGTCCATGTAAAATAAAAGCGAAATCCCATTGGTTGCTTTTTAAAGCCGTCCTCCATAACAATCCGTCCCTTCCCTGCGTTTTCACCGTATGTACGAAAAACGAATCTGTCTCGAGGCACCTAGTAACATCACTTGAAAAGGTAATGTTACGTGAATATTTAGGTGGGGCTCTGGGCAACATATTGGCGTGTGCCTCGGTCGCGGCTGAGAGACGAGCGAGAAACGAGAGCGATAGGAGATGCTTAAATGGTTTCAGAGTAACCTGTTGATCTCGTCACGGAGAAACGGTGAGTCAGGCATCCATCTGGAGAGAAACCCGGGCTTTGACATGGCTGTCACGAGGACTGAGTTAGCTTGTAGTTGATTTTTTTTTTTGCCAGCGGAATCGGTGCTGGGTGTGTGCCAGAATACAAGTAATTATGTTGGCTATGAAAACTGAAAATCGTTTGTGTATCAGATTTTGGACTTTTGGTCTTCAATGTCAGTATTATTATTATTATTGCGATTTGCGTGTTTGCATCGTTTTACTTTTTGTCGACAGAACTTAAACATCGCCGCTTGCCTTTTTTCGCACGTTCTTGTTGTTAACGACTCCGGTAGTAATAAACAACGTATTGCTATGACTATTAATGTCCTCTAACTTTCCCCACAACAGCTAAACTTTCGATCCAGCGGCTGATCAACGAACGACGAGCGGAGGGTTCAGCACCTGCCGGTTTCAGCACCTCGTACGGCGAACAGCTCCCAGACCCAGATTCAGTGCCGTCACTCACTTACGGGTCTGTCAATATGGTGAATTTTATTGACATTTCTTTTATACTAACTATATATTCACAATATATATTTTTGGAAATTAAAAGAAAGGCTTACATTTATCTAGCGTTTCTGGAAACATCACGACCAATGTGTATTTCGGCAAAATGCATTTCTTTTTTTTCTTCGCGTTATGTGTAAGGTAAGAAAAAAATAAGATTGATTAAGCAAGACATGTGCAGTCAGCAAGGTGGTAAAATACCATTTTATAAAGGCATTTAAAACCTTATGTTTCCAAAAATGCCGACCTTTCACTTAAATGTATTGAAATACAATTGGCCTGTTGTTTTTATTTCATTATTTAAATTTTATAGATTAGGTTATAATTCGCAACCTTGCACATTATTCTTATTGTTGCGCTGTCATTTAAATTCATCATTATCGCACAGTTGTCTCTGACATTTGTCGTGGACAAACTCAAATTTGTCCTTCACGTTCTTTACTGGACGTTAATGACGCAGACATTAGCTTAATTCATGTGAATATCTGTAATTGTATAGTTTCTTCGTTGTGGGGCTATCATTGTAGTATCTATGTGAGTTACTGTAGAGAGATAAATTACAAACTAAGCACTTACCATTTAAGCTCCTTTCAGTAAAAGATTCATCCAGTGTGTACATAATGTTATCATGTCACATAAAGACATTAGGCTACTGCACTACAGTAACGTCAGAATTATCATTAATTTCAAACGGTGCTTGCCATTAAGAGCAAAAAAAAAAAAGACCAAATGGGAAATAAGGTCCCTAGATTTGCACTGACCCTCCAGTAACATTAACTAAGAGCAGCAAGACCAGTGTTGCCGTGCCGTGATCTGACGCAGAATGCAGAAGATTATTGACTGCAGATAAATAATCTAAT